>VWZW01004015.1:0-179883 GCA_013397115.1 Edolisoma coerulescens | reverse complement strand
GCCACCCCTCCGGGCGAGACCGGAAACCAAAAGCTCCCCTTCCCGCGGCTGTGCGGGCTTTGATATGCGAAATCACGAGAAGCGATTGGCTTACAAGTCTCTCTATCAACTCAGGGTTTTTTTCAACCCACTACACATGTTCAGGATTCTAAATACGTATTTAGAATAAATTCTTCACTGACTTGCTCTGATTTCAGCATGACTGCTCTGAATATAAGCCAAAGCAGAATTTAGCTGTTGAGTTTAGCCATCAGTTGCTTGATAACAGTAGTCAAAAGGCCTAATTAGGGTTTCACAGAGAAGGTGATGGGGGTGCAACATGGTGAAAGAGCAGCACTCTTTGAATTTCACATTAAAGCTTACTTTTTCCATTCCCTAACTGTAATACACTAGCTTGAAGCATGGTTCTGAAATCTTCATACACTATATTTCAATTTTCTGTAGTCTTTTACTGTAGCTCTCTACCAGTGATCATTATTTCAAGCATTTTTAAGTTTTATGCTTGCAGTTTTGATTTTCTTAGCTGGTTTGAATATGTTGCAGTACAGAAGGTTATGAAACCAATGTATGGATAATGTACATACATACACATAGTCCTTGCATAACATTTATAATATTTGCAGAAGAAACAACAGTAAAAGCCAATCTTTTTCTCGATCCTAAAGAAAAAAAATCGAGAAGTAAAATCTTCATTAACAAAACTGATATTAAAGTTCTATGTCTATTTTCTTTTATCTAGTGCATGACTCATTCCATCCGTCCCCTTTCTTACCTCTCCCTGTTTACATTTTTTTGTGTCCTTTTCAGAAATTTCCCATCCAACTATTGTATTTACTAAACTAATTAAATACTAGAAGAATGTCATTTGGTGACAATACAACACTTTCCTGGACTTTCTGGGAAAGGATGCATGCAGCAGCAATCAAATTGTCAACACTCGATGATGCATGGGAAGTGTCCAAGGAGAACCTGCACAGCTGTAGCATAACCCTATCTTATACAGCTTTACACACTAGCTGCTCAGACTGTTACCTTTGGAAAGCAGATAACCAGCTTTGGGTGGATTTTTTTCTTTGAGTCTGCAATGGATCTCATAGCAGTCAACCGTGTTAGAGCTTAGGTGATGATGACCAAGAACAGAGAGCCTCATGCATCAGCACTAGATTTATATATACATACCAATTATTTGAAACTTGGACAAAGCTTATCCTTAAAATACTTGCTACTTGCTTTGTTTCTCAAAAACTTTAAAATTCTACATTAAAATATTTGAATTACTCTTCTGTATTTCTTGCAGGAAGAAGAAAATCTGAAAGCACTGCTCAAACAAAGAAGACCTGGACGACATCTGTTCAGTATTTATATATATATATCAACCCTAATTGATTAGATCACTACTGTAATTAGATTACTACACAGAGAAGCATGGATGGGTTTTACTGTGCAGCTATTGCCAGATTTACATTCTTCTCCATCAATTGAGACAGAAGCTAAAGGAAAATAGCCGCAAAGGTAACAATAACAATTTGGCATTATATAATGGGAAAGTAAGAGAGATCAGCTTGAAGATATCTAACTTATAAGTAAATTGGCAGGTTTTGCCCACAATCTAATGTAAAGCAAAACAAAATGAAACAAAAGGAAAACAAAGCAAAACAAAGAACACGACGCAAAAAAAACCCCAAAAAACCCAACAAAAAAAACAACAAACCAAACAAAAACTGAGACTGTAGCCCTGTGTGGAGAAACACATTCATCTGATATGTGACACCTTACTGAATTCTAAACCCAAGATGAAACCACTACACATAAAAGCCAGGCCCCAGACCATCCAGGATGGGAACACAGCAAGTAACTGAAGCAATTATTCTGCTTGGTCCATGGGACTTGTCACAAATGAATAGGAGAGGCTTGGCACTTGATTTTCATGAACGTGGGATGTGCGAGTAAAATATCACGATGAGTCTCACAAAGATTAACAGAGTCAAGCACAAAGTTCTGAACCTACAGAGGAATAACCCAATGCACAAGCACATGCTGAAGCCAGCCAGTTGGAAAGTTCAGAAAAGGCCCCGGTGTTCTTGAAGGGCAACAAGCTGAACATAAGTGAGGTGCACTTGTGATAAAGAAGGCCAACAGCATCCTGCGGTCACTCAGCAACAATGTAGACAGCAGGTGCAGGGGAGTTATTCTTCCTCTCACTACTGGTGACACCCCATCAGAGTTATGTGTCCAGTTCTGGCCTCCCCAGAAGAAAAGACATGGACAGACTGGAACAAGGCCAACAAAAAAACAAAGATGATTGAGCAACTGGAATGTCTTTCATAACAAAAGCAACAGAAGAGTCATCACTGCTTAGTCCAAAGAGGAGAAGGTTGAGGAAGAATCCCATGAATGTAATGAAAATATCAAGTATGAGGAAGCCAAAATCAGAAGCCGTACTCCTCCCAGTGGTAATCAATGAGAGAAGAAGGGGCAATTGACACAAATAAAAATACAGGGATTTCCATTTAAACATAACTTTTTTTTTTTTTAATTGTGAGAGATTTGAGCCCTAGAACAAGGCAAGCTGTGGAATGTTTATCCTTGGGCATATTCAGAAAGTAACTGAACACAACCCTGAGCAATATATCACACCTGAGCCTGTTCTGAGCAGTGGGGCTGGACTCAGTGATCTCCAGAGAATCCTTACATCTTCAAAGATTTTGTGATTCCATGACCAGAAATAAAAATATATTTTTGTCTCAAATAGGAACTGCTATTCACTCACTTTGCCGGTCCTGCTAAGGAAATACATTTAGGTTGTACGTCACAGTGTGGTGTGGTCTGGCCCTTGCACAAAATCCTAAATGACAGTATTCCATAAATAATGTTTCCAGAATTTTTCTTTTAGAAGTGTTTCTTTTTTATATAACAGTTTGGCTTTCTTGAACTGTTTTCTTAATTCTCTTAGTTTTGAAACTATGCCTGGAGGAATGTGAAGTTAAATAATTCTTGCGAAATTGCATAGCAGATTGTATTGCTTAGGAAATTCAATTACTCATAAATAAAATAAGCTTCTGATTCCTACCCAATTTATACCTCTGTCTAGTACAGGACTTCACGAATTTGTTTCGTTTACAGACATAGTGGCAGAGTGCCTCCAAACCACAAACATATGCAGCTCTTGTGCGTTGCACCAGTTTTGGAAAAGTATTGACAATAGCATAAGAAATGCTAGCCTATTAATAACAAGGCTTCTATGTGGATTGAGTCGATTTATACAAACTCAGGGCTTTGTTTTCCAATAAAAATAAAAGTTAATCATGTAATCTTTTGTTTCAGCATAGGAATTGAAGCAAAAGCTACAAAAATATATAGCAAATACTGTCCCTTCCAAATGTTGGTATGCCTTTTTATCTATACCCTACTGAATGACCGTTGGCTATAAATCTTGTATACAAGTCCTCAAGTGAGGACTAGCCCATGTTATTATTGACAGGTTATCCATGCAACACCAATGACATTCCCCAAAAGAAGAAAAAAAGAATTTGAATATGCTCAAAATTGGAGATCCAGAAACAAAATGATAGAGACAAAAACAAAGACTAAAAGCAATATCTCAAACCCCTTTCAAACTCAGTCTTACTTTCTCTGATTACCTTATAGTCCTTATCACACTTATCATACAGACTTCGTGTACTCCCACTGACAAACCAAACAGTGGTATTGTTAGAGGTGGGAACAGGTTTGTCTGCTTTCTCAATTGTCTGAGTACATCATAGCAAGTGTTGTTCTCTTTATTCTCACTTTAAAAATATTTCTACTCCTGTTGATCTTCTTAGCAAATCTCAGATGTGGGTATAAGGTTCTAGAAATTTCCATAATTATTTCTCAGTGGATTCTCAGAAACGCAGCATGAAAAATCTTCTAAACCCCATAACGGATCCACTCTGTGGTTATTTATTCCTTTTAGGATGTTTTATTACTATTTTACTTGAATTATTCACACATATTTTGACATTTCAGTCTTTACTATAAGTCACAGAGGATCAGTCATGTTTTGCACAGCCATGTCTCACTTAATGTTGGTATCTTTATTAGTCATTGAATCTATACCTCTTTCTTTTATCTTAGATAGAATTAAGTTGCTGTAGTCGTTGTAATTCAGATTTTTTTGTGTTTACTTTCTGTAATTTTTTTAATAAATGAAAGAAAAGCTTACAAGAAAACGAAGAGCTAAACTCATTGCTATTACACATACAGCAATTTTTTTTACATTGGACCACTCCCAATAAAAAAACCAAACCAATAAAATATAAACTTATATTTGTCGATTAACTTGTGAATGTAAGTAAGTAAAAGATTTTATCTACCTGCTTTGATTTGCAGTAGGGTTTTACTTTGAAAACTGTATTTTGCTTCAGAGCTGTGTAAAAGAAAAGAAAAAAAGAAAATAAATTCACTTTTAAAACTATCATGGAAAATATTATTTTATAAGTCACGGGATGTAAAAGGAACCATGCAAAATATTTTCTATAAAACCTAAATGTATACTATTAAAATTTTGTTTCAAATGCTAAGAAAGCTGGAATTTACTGGTTTTATCCACTGAATTTTGCAATTTTCTCCTTCTTTTATAAGTATCATTTTCATGATAGCTGTTTTGCTTCTCCCTGAACATGAAATTCCCCTCATTACTGAACTCTATTGGATACTTACTATCTTCCCCATCTCTTGTTTTGAAGAGAATGTGTCAGAACATCATTTCCTTCCCCAGTTTAAAGAACCTGGGCTAAAAAAATCCCCAAAACTCTTCAAAGAATAGAGTAGGAAGAAACCGAGTATTCAGAAGGACTTTGAATCTAATGGCATGTTCACATGCTCACCCTGTATAGAGGACAGGAATATTGTGGGAGAACAATTCAAGGATTTGAAGCTAAGAAAGAAAACTCTTAATATTTTGGGGTTTAATTAGGAGAGTATTTTGTCTCTAACTTTTTACTAAGTGCAAATTACAGTTATTTCTGTTCTAAAATGTTCTTGTTTCAGAATGCAAAACATTCTTATGCTGCAGTACTGAGCAGAGATGATATTGTTAACATGGTCAACAGAAGAAACCCTTTCTCAGTGATTAAAAATCAGATATTCCTAAGGCATTGAACCTGTATGGAAAATAGCAATTCATATTTGCATTGAGTTTCTCCCTATTGGATTGTTTTTTTCACTAGTTTTACCATATGCTGTATTAATTTTGCTTAAATTAAAAGAAAAATAAATAGAATTACCATATGCTTATTAATTTTAGCCTTTATTTCCTTGGTTTATGTACACAATTTGATGAGATATATCAATATGTTAATAGACAACAAGAAGCATTCAGAAAAATAATTTTCTTAGTGAAAAATTTTCATGTATGAAGAAAATTGGGTTTTTACCATTTAAAAAAATAGCCTTGTTTTTTTTAATTCTGCTAGAATAGCACTTGGAATACAAGTGATAACAATACAAAAATAACCTTCTAGGAGGAAGACATGCCAGCTTGTTGAAAAACAGAGAAACTGGGAAATTCTTTATTTTTTTAATGGAGCTAATATCTATAACTGAAAAGTCAGTGAAGCAGAAGCATTTCCTCAGAATTGGCTTTGAGTAGCTTTTCTGTCTTCTAGACAGAAGTCATGTGAATGAGCACTGAATATACATAACCAGCATCACATCACAGTATGTAAACAGAGGTATGATCAGCATCTGAAAAAATCAAAACCTGTTGGAAAAATATATTGAAAAAACGCAAATGTATTGATTCTCATAAAACACAAGATAAAAGTAGTTCTATTTTGAGCAATTTCATCAAAGTTTTCATTATATTTTTATATAGTAAATCAAATGTACAAAATTTCTCTTAGGAGAATATATGCAGAAATCAAGGTAGAATCATATTTTTACAAAAAATTTTGATAAAATAAAACTCCTTAACATCAATGTAGCATTAAGAAGGAAGCATTCTTTATTCATCTAGATCAACAATTAAATGTTTTTTTATTTGAGCTTGGCAAGCTTTGCTGTTGGTACATACTAAGCCTTTTTATACCTCTGTGTTGTTTCTGTATATGTGATAAAGATAGAATATTAATATTGTGTGTTTTATAGCAACTCTGATAAGCAAGTTCCTTTCTGCTTTCTGACTGAGACTTCAAACCACCTCACAGCTTTGTATTGGATTGAAACAGAATGAAAAATGTTTTCAGAAACATAGAAAGATCACACGTGTTTGCCCTCTAGAAATAGGAAACTTGGCACACAGTCTCCTCAGGGAAACAGTCTTGTTTAGTTAATGTCACTTTTAGTGCATCAGAAACAACTTAGAAAACAAACACAAACTGTTTAAAACTATCACTCTTGAGACAAAGCAGTTATTGGAGCTTTACTGAGCTTGGAGTTGGAACAAATTTCCCCTTAATTTTTTGATGAAATTTATGTCAATTTATATGTTCTCAATAAAGATAAACTGCTATTTCATATGTTTTGAGATATGACAGCTATCTGGAAGATACTGCATTTTGGACCATCATTTCAACAAACTAGTGGTAGTACCCAAATTGATGGAGTTGACATTGCTTCCCTATTGAAACATAAAAATCCCCCAGTAAATCTTATTAAATTAGTTGGATATAAGACAACTTGAAAGAAGTGATTAGGGGCAGAGAAGAAAGGCTTATCTGTTGAGGAAGAATAATTTGAAAATGCAGAAGATACAGAAACTTGATAAGAATCCAGGATTCCTTAGGGTTTATCTGACTGTATTTCTGAAGGTTTTTTATCCTTAACTTTCCTGGAAAAACACTTGTCTAACAATTTACTTTTTCATCCAATGTCAATTCGAACTAGCAGTGCACAAGTTTCACTCAAGCACTGAAGCAGATAAAAGAGGTTATGTGAAACAACATTCCTTCCCCAAACACAAGGATTCCTTTCTTTCATCTGACTAGTCTTGAAATATTTTCATTCCCACCTTATTTGATGATGCTTCTTTTATTTGACTTCAGCTGCGTAAGCCCCAGAAGTACAGACTTAAGTTTTAGGTTTCAAAGTTTTGCTGTAAATTTATTTTACATCTTTCCTCTCTCCTGTCCAAAACCAGTTATCTTTCCTGTGTGGGTGGTGGTGGTGTGGAAATAGAAGAATTAGGAGGATACTTTGAAAGTTTGTGCCTTACGCTTGTATCTTATGCAAGCGATGACAGGTTTCTGAGGATTGGCACAAGTGCTGTGGATGCCTAGGGCACACTGTCATGTGAGAGTGGGAGGTTGACACTGGGACCACAAGAAAAACAGCTCAAATGTTATCACTGAAGTCATTACGATTTTTAAAAAGAGTTGAAGAGGAAAAAAGTGGGTGCCCTGAACTTATAAGAAATGTCAGACAACTAGAGATTTTGAGAAGATGATACATAAACAGAGCCCTGAGACAAATGGTGATCTAGTTCAAAGCTGAGCCTGTAGTACTTTCCTGCCTTAAAAGCTTAGACTTTATATTGCCAAATATGTTAAAACCAACATGAATTTCTTTCATATGGATAGAAAAACATATCAATGTCACAACTTTCAGTGGCCATTTCAAAAAGTTTACCTTCAAGTGTCCTACTCTTGACTTTTTCATAGATTAGGAATTTACCTACCAGTAATTTAAGATTGACTACACTCTGTCTGTCACTGTCTATTATTCTCTACTGGCCAAGGGTATTTTGACAGAGTTTAGAATACCACTTTCAGTTTGTGTATATGTTTTTGTCCCTTCCTAAATCTTTTTTTACAATTCTTTCTTAAAAAATATTTTCTTCTCTTTTGCTTTGCTTCATTTTTTCATCTAGGCCATGTTTATATTATTTCACAGTAAATTTGAAATCATATATTTGCAGGGAAAATAAACATGTTTACTCTTGTAAAAGTGAGAAAGTAGAGAAGCAGAATGAGACACTGAGCAATCATCTTCTTAAATGTTTTGCCTAAGAAGAATTTGCTATTCTATTTTTTTTTTTGTAGGGCACAGGCATTGGATCATCTTGAGCACAAACTACTGAGAAAAGATTTTCAAAAATGGGATGCTCAGTGTTGAACTCAAATATTCTCCAAAGAGTTGGAAGTGTCCATATTTTTAAAATCTAGAATTACTTTTTTGTTTCAAAGTATTCCATTAAAACCTTTTTATTAAATATCAAAAACAGCACCAAGCCTCACAGAGTTCAGAAGAATTTGGACAATCCTCTCAGGTACATGACGTGACTTTTGGGGATGGTGCTGTGAAGAGCCAGGAGCTGGACTTAATGATCCTTGAGGGTGCCTTCCAACTCAGCCTATTCTATGATTCTGTAAGTCCATGTAAACAAAAAATGCAAAAAATATTATTATGAAATATTCTCACTGCCCATAAAATACAGTTTTCCTTGGTTGCTTTTTCTTTAAAAAATTCAAAGTGTTTGTTTCTCAGTGCACTTTTGAATGATTTACATTTAATAAATCCATTTTTTGATTAACAACATGAAATATAATTTAAAAAGCCAAAGGAGGGAGTCCTGAAATGTGTGTTAACGGAATGGAACTGAAAACACTGTCATTAAAAGTTTAAATTATACATACTTGTATTAAGAGTTCAGAAGAATTCATACCTGAAAATCAAAGAAAAAGAGGCCTCTGGTGACCTCTATGGTGACCTCAGAGAGTTGACATCAAGCTCAGTGGTCCAGCTTATGTGTCTGAAGAACAGGATGCCATCCAGAGGGCCCTGGACAAGCTCAAGAAATGGGCCCATGTAAACTTGATGAGGTTCAACAAAGACCATTGCTGGTACTGCATCTGTGTCAGTCAGGGCAAACCCCAGTGTCAATCCAGGCTCAGAAATGAACAGATGGAGAGCAGCCGTGCTGAGAAAGACTTGGGAGTGCGGTGGGAGAGAGGATGGACATGACCCAGCCATCTGCACTTGCAGCCCAGAAACCCAAACATTCCTGGGCTGCATGAAAAGCAGCATGGCCAGCAGGCCAAGAGGGAGGATTCTGCTTCCATGGTACCTCACCTGGGGTACTTCATCCAGCTCTGGGTACCCCAGCACAGGAAGGACATCAACTTGTTGGAGAGAGTCCAGAAGGTCCACGAAAATGAGTAGAGGGCTGAAGCACCTCTCCTGTGAGGAAAGGCTGAGACAATTGGGATTGTTCAGCCTGGAGAAGAGGAGGCTCTGACGTGACCTAATTTTGGCCTTCCAGCACCTGAAGGGAACCTACAAGAAAGATGAAGAGAGATTTTTTTAAAGGGCTTGTAATGATAGGACAAGGGGGAATGGCTTCAAACTAAAAGAGAGTAAGTTTAGATTAGATATTAGGTAAAAATTCTTTACTGTGAGGGTAGTGATGACACACTGGACTGGGTTGCCCAGAGAAGTGCGTGTCCAATCCTTGGAAGTGTTCAAGACCAGGTTGGTTGAGGTGCTGAACAATTCCTGGTCTAGTGGAATGTGCCCCTGCCCATGGCAGGTGTGTTGGAACTTTACGATCTTTAAGTCCCTTCTAACCCAAACCATTCTATGATTCTGTGATTCTGTTTAGGATGGGAAAAATCACCTGAATCATTCAGTCAATTTACTGTAACTATCTCTAGCAGGGCATCTCACTTTCCCCACAAGAGCTTATCTCTTGTTTGTTAACTGGTCAGATAACTCTAGACAAGCCGTCTTGTCGTGAGTTTTCTTGGTGCCATGGGGTTAACACTGGTCTGGCATCTCCCAGCTGCCAATAAATATCTTAGTGTTGAAGTCAGATCTGGAAAGACAAGCTGGATTTTTGACTGACTGACATCCATTCACTTTACAACTATAAAAGCCGCACTAAACTTTCACAAAGCAGAAATCTTGTATACATTTTCCTGGAACTGTGTGTAGTTTCTCACACAATTAGGAACACCTGCTTCATGGTTACTCCCCACGGGTTAAGTGAAGGAATCTGTGAACATTATTGTCATTTTGTTGGTAAGTTACATTTGACTCCTAATCAATTCTATTACTTTTGCTAGCTTTAATATAGGTACCTTGATAAAGTGCAGTTTTATATTATGCTGTAATCCATAGTAGTTCTTTAGTTTTATACTGTGTAGTAAGTAATTCTGATGAGGATCTTTCATCTGTTATCTCTTGTTTGTTTAATAAATAATTCATTTTTATAAATAGATCTGTTTTGACATCATTAGAACTTGCAGACCAGGGTGGTTCCTTAAATTTAAACTGTTGCCAAAATTTGAGGTTGAGGCTGGGCTTTTCTGAAGCTTCCACTTGCCCTATGACACTATCAGTCTGGCTACCTGTAAGTAAAGTACAGTAGCTAGAAGAAGAAATCCCACTGTAGAGGTGAATATATAATTATCAAGAAAGTTCACTGCTGTATGCAGAAAACTAGTTAGGATTAGGATACTTTGGATGTTGGTTGGGTTTTTTTTTATATATATATAATGTACAGGCGATGTACTATCATCTAGCAGAAAAATTCAATAGATTCTATCTATTGATACAATGGATCATATTATTTATGGATAAAAAATTCATGAAGAGCAGCTGTTAAGGATGTGGTGGATGCAGGGAGAAGAACTGGTTATTTCTTATTTTTAGAGGAAGTTTTTGAATCCAGCTATTACCGTCACAATACCTGGAAATGTTGTAAAGGTAAGACACCTTAAATGCACATTTTAGAATCTTCTTTTCATCCCACTCTAAATTTCTCATTTTGTGCAATTTTCAAACTTTAGCTAGGAATTGATGAAAAGAACATAATCTTTTTTTTAAAAAAAGTGGAAAAACTTCTAGCAAAGGACTTAGAACCCTGAGAAAACCTCATCCTTTCCTCATTTCTGCTTGGGTTAACCTGACACCATTAGAATGGACATGTGAGCATAACATGCTAGAAAAAGGGCTAGATCCTAGTGTGTTTTCTATTAAAATAATTATTAGTATTACTAATGAGACTTTTCTTTAATAATCAAATAAGTAAGACTACAAGTGTTTGTGTCACTTTAAGTGACCTAGTATTATTAGTTAGTATATTTCATTTTACACGTGAAAACCAATGTTGCAGGTACCAGCTAGTCTCTTTTTATAAGGATCTGCTGGTATAGACACATTAGAAAAATACTGACTCTACACAAAGAAACTGATGATCCAGAGCTCCATATCTCTGCTACAGAGTGACAAAGGACCCACATTAGCTTGGGTCCTGTCAAGAAATAAGAGTTTTTTGGACTAAGGCCATTTCCTCCCAAAGGTCCAGGACAGGCTCTATAATGCAGCTAAAGCAACATGAGATTTAAAATGTTTATAAATTCTGCTACTGTTAATGTGTCTAAGAAGGTCTATGAAAAATGCATTCAAGTCCAGCAGTAAGTAATATACTTCTGTACGGTTACATTGCCAAACACCGAGCCAAATGGTGATGCAGGATAATGAAAACAACACTGTAATTTGGGGACAAATGCCTAGATGAGAGTTGTTATGAATAGAAAACTGTGTTGAAAAACGAGAATAGAAGGTTCCATTTTAAATTATTTTTGTCTCATGCTTCTGAAGGGAGGAAGAGTTGAGTGGTCCCATTCGGCTAATATATGGTTAATTTTGGTTTGTAATTGTCCCCAAAACCTTTAAAAATCATTATGAAGTCTGAATTCTAGAAGATATAGTGAATATTTTTATTTTTTGGGAATGCACAAAGAGTATTTTTGATAGAAAAACTCAGTCTGGAATTCTGTTTGACAGTAGAAGCTGTCATTGCCACAGCAATGTAATTACAGTAATTTACAATATTGCATTTTGAGAACTTCTCATCTATTTTACTGTAACTCCCACCCAGCTGCTCAGTCACCCACCCTCCTTAGTGAGGCAGAGAACATGAAAGCCCATTGAGATACAGACAGTTGCTTGCAGAATTGACTTTGGCTAAACTAATTTATTTATTGCCCATTCAGGGAAGGTTCAGATGGGTAAGCACTGGAACAGGCTTCCTAGAGAGATGTTCAATGCCCCAAACCTGTCAGTGTTTAAGAGGCATTTGGACAATGTCCTTAATAGCATGCTTTAACTTTTGGACAGCCCTGAAACAGTCAGGGATGATGTGGTCAGATAACAGTTGTACATCACTTCCAACTTAAAAGATTCTATTCTATTCTATTCTATTCTATTCTATTCTATTCTATTCTATTCTATTCTATTCTATAGATAATTGTACTGAGAAAAAAGATATAAAATAAAAAAATCTTTCCTCCACCTCCCCCCAGGCTCAACTTCAATCCTTTGATACCCATTATTCCCCTTACCCTCTCCTGAGGGGCCCAGAAGGTATGGAGAGGTTATGGTCAGTACTCAGTGGTTACTCTATCTCACTTCCTTCTCACACTTTTCCTCTGCTCTGGCATGGGCTCTTCCATGGGCCACAGGGGGAACTATCAGCTTTGGTGCCTGAAGCATCTCTTTCTCCTGCTTGGTGTTCTTTCTGCCATTTCTTACTCTTTCTCCTCTCTTCTCTGATGTATTTGATGTTTCTTGGAAATGTTAACACAGAGGTGCTGATAGCTTGGCTGGTGAGGTCAGCTGTGTCCTGTGCTGGGCCTTTGCCTGGCACTGGGTAACTCTTGGCCTCTTCTCAAAACAGCCATCCCTGCTACCAAAACATTGCCATGGACAGCCAATGCTCATCTAAACTTTCTTCCATAAAATGAGAACAATATAAAGTTACAACATTTAATTAAATCTCAGATCCCATGTTTCAGTTCAGATTCAGAAAGTAAATTTTATATCTGGGAAAAATAGAAGATAAAAAACATAATACCTGAAGATAGAATAAAATAATTTAATGGAAAGTAGAATTATAACTATACGTCTTATATCTCCCCTCAACAGCAACAAATACATCTGTAAGTTTCCCATGACTTCTATAATTTTTGTCTTTCCTATAAAGACAAAAGATGTGATGTACCATTGCCATTTTATTTTGCTTTGGCAATGTCTAGAGATAATCTTGAGGATAATCCTCCATTTTAGATAACTTCATAATGCTTGTTGTCCCATGCAGAAACAAGGTCACCTATTCCTGTCAGGAACTGGAGGAGGAGAGTGTGGTGTGGCTAGAAGAGATGCCTTATTGTCAGGGCAGAGGATAATAGTGGTCTGGTATGATGTTCCTATTATTCAAGAATTATTATTTCTAATTGGTTAGGGTATAGTCAACTTGAATATATCCATCTGGTATTAGAACACATCAGAAACTTAATTTGGTTTTAGTTTAGTTCTTAAATTCTTATGCAACTATTAAGATGTGGACAATGTCTGTAGGACCTTGATTATAACACTGCCATCATATTATTTTGATAAATATGTAATGCAACATTGGCTGAAACAAAACACAAAAAGTATACTTCATTCAGAGTATCTGCTAGAACAAATAATGAAACAAAGCACCTGAAAAATTTATTCAGACATCCATTGAATTATTAGGAGGCATAGGTTTGCAGAATTAAGAGCAAGCAGAAGAATACATATTTTCTTCTTTAATATATTTCAAGACCCATATGAATTCAAATTATTTCTTCAGTGGGATATATATTGACACATATGTATTAGGAAATTTTGCTATAATATAGTGAGATGATGATTTTAAAAAAATGTGAATATATATTCATCAGATGGCTTACTTATTCTGAGACAGCAGTTGTAAACAAGATTTTCAAAATAAGGACTAAAAAAATTTATAATAATTAAAATTAGTTTTAAACTATTATCAGAAAATAATGTTATAGAATGCAATCAGCAGATGAGTTGCACTACATCCATAGTGAGAGCCCAAATTTACTTTGAAAATAATATCTGTTTTGGATTCAGAAAATAATTAATATAAAATTGAACTAATATATATAAATGAGACTCAATCTGATATATGAAAATCTGAGAGTACTAGTTATGAACTATAGCAAAAAAACATTTTTATTCACGTCCTTTTGCCTACTGGCATAATTCAGCTTATAAAGCCAGAAAAAAAAAATGCATGTGTCCTGTTACCATATTTTTGTGTGTGAACAGTATATTTTCTATTAAGTTATACAGTGATTTTCATTGACTGAATAACATAAGAAGAACTTCAACACTAAAAGATGACTAAAGATTTCCTAAAAGATGCTAAAGCACCACACGTATTTAAATGTGTTATGCAAATTGAGGCATGCTTTCCAGGATGTTATTTAGGCTTCCAGAGTGAAGCTTGATTCAGAAGCTGGTAGGGTTAGTGGGTCTCACTTGTAGTTCTTTAGTGTTTATTTTCTAAAATAAATTTCCACTAAGGCAAATTACTTATACAAAGTACTAGGTTATTATGTTCTTTCTCCATTTTCTCATTATACCTAGCTGTAACCATTTCTTGATACCATGTTTTAAGTCATTACGTTCCCTGAGTTCAGAGAAGCTTCTAGTAAAGTTTAAGACCAGTAAATAATAGGCAAAAGTCTGGTTTTAAATGATTCAATGAGTCTTCATTGTTATTGACCACAGTCTTGATGGACTTACCTCCTTTATGCTACCAGCCTTCATTTCTGTTGAATGGAGTGCCAGGGAAGTGGTGAAAATACAGGTTCCATTACAGTTTAAAGCTGCATGAAGATATAGACTTAGAGCTGGGAAGGCCATGAAGACACTTTTGTGTCCTTTAGAATGAATAAAGCTCAGCTAAATTCCTTTGATATTATCAGATCTGAGAAGGATCAGAAGAAGCTACTTTTGGTGGATGTAGGAATAAATCTTGACAATTTTCTTGTTTGTTACCTGTTTGAATTTTTGTAGATTATAAACCCCCCCAAAACCAGAATGATTGTAAAGTGGCTTGTGAGCCATGTTTTCAAGACTGTAGTTCATAAATACATTTACCTGTGTATTGACAAGACCATTCTAGATGAGAGTTCCTGGAGGCCAGTAAACTTGTGGCAGTGAGTCAAAATATGGTGTTGATGCACAAAATACTGCCAGATTAATGGGTACAAATAATTTTTTCTTGATGAAGGGGGCTAATATTATTGCTGACAAAAGCATATGCTTCTATTATCAATAGTACTTTATTTCCCTTCCTGGGAGTCACTTCTGAGCTAAATGAGCAGACAGTAAGGTGGACTGAAAACTGGCCCAATGATTTTCAGAGCAGTACAGAGGCTACTGATGAATGGCAAAAAGACCATTGGAGGTTGGAGACGAGTCACTAGTGGTGTGTGCACCACAGGTCAATACTGACCTACTGTTTAACACCTTTGTCAATGAGGGGCAGAGTATACCCTCAGACAGTTTGCTGACAACACAAAACTGGGAGGAGTGGCTGATACACCAGAGGGTCATGCTGCCATTCAGAGGGACTCTGACAGGCTGGAAAATGGGCCAACAGGAACATCACGAAATTCAAAAGGTGAAGTGCAAAATCCTACACCTGGGGGATAACAACCCAACAATATATACCGGGGCCACACAGCTGGAAAGGAGCTTCTCAGAAAAGGTCCTGGGAGACGAAGTTCATCATGATCTGAAGGAAGTGTCCAAAGAAGATAGAGTCAGGCCCTTTTCAGTGGTGTCCAGTGACAGGACCAGAGTCAGTGGGCACAAACTGAAACACAGGATATTTCTTCTGAACAACACGAAACATTTGTTTACTGTAAGCATGATGGGGCACTGGAATAGAGTGTCCAGAGACACTGTGCCCTGTTGGCCCCTGGAGACCAAAACGCATCTGAACCTTGTCCTGGGCAACCGTCTCCAGGTGGCCCGTCTTGAGCAGGGAGGGTTGTTGGACCAAATGAACTGCAGTGATCTATTCCAACCTCAGCCTTTCTATGATTCTGTGCTTCTAAATTTACATTTATCTAGGCAAGACAAGAAAATATAAATGCTTGTATTAATTTATTGTTATAATAGCTACATCTAAAAAACCTCTTGAAATAGCATGATGGGTGAAATCATCATGGGTGAAATTTTTCCTCAAATCACTTAAGAACATTCCTTTAGAGAACAAAGATTTACAATGGGAAGATGAAAAAGTCTGAAGTAAATTACTATTTGTTGGCCATGTCTGGTGCTTCAGAGAAGGATTTTTTCTATTTTCTTTAAGTAATTACTACGACTTTGCTCTTTTACCTGTCTCAGCCAGATGCTCTTGTCATTCACTGGGAAATCTACAGTGTTTTTACTAGACTTTACTCTCGCAGTGAGGTACATTTCTTCTCTTTTCTTCTTGATGATATGGAGTAATATAAATTAAAAGAAGAATTTCAGTCTGAAAATTAATGCATTATCTGGGCTTCACAACAGAACATCAATGATTAAACATTGATAGAATGCTCTTGGCTATAAGTGTCCTTAACTGAAACTTTAAATTAACAGACATAGTGCAAATTAGGTGCTAGATAACATGGATACAGTATTCACTCATTCAGTATACTCAAAATACAATTCAGACTCAATAAAAAATAAAATTTTACTAATACATGCAGTCAGATATATCTGCATATGAATGAATTACTGCTTTGTCCCTTGACAGAGTCTAGAGCTATACATGAAAATAAAAAAAAAAAAAGAAAAAACAGAGTTTAGAGAAAGGAAATCTATCTTAATTTCTAAGTGACCCTAATTTAATAAGGATTAACCTTTCTCATGCAAGTGAACTTGTTATTGACTAGTGTCAGTAGCATGTATAGTGGTTAAAATGGAAAATATTCATGTTAGCATATATATGTATCAAGCTTCTTGCTATTTTTTGGCTATTTTGCTTTACTGAAATATAGACAAGTCCGTTACAGCTCTTTCCTACATTTTATTCACTAAGCTTGCACATTCTCTATCACTTTCACTCTCTGTATTAATTCCTGGGTCACTGAAAGAGTAATATCCAAATGTAAATGCTAGAGGTCTCAGTGAAGGGAGAAAAGGTTCTGTTTTTCATTTCTTTTCTTTCTTTTTTAATTTCCTTTTTCTTTTCTTCTCTGTTTTCTTCTTTTTTTTTTTAAATTATTGTCTTTGTTTTTCCTTTTTTTTTTCCTTATATTTTTCTGATGCATTTTTCACTTTCTTGTTGTAAAATTTTCTCAAGGGTATGGTTCTTAGTCTCTGAGTTACCCCTTGTATTTTATAAATAAAAAAATCCATTCATTCATTGTTTTGAAAATCAGTATTTTTCATCTCTTAGCACCATTTGATGAGAGCAATCGTTCAGTTCACTCCTTCATGTTTCTCCATCTCACAATGGCATGTCTTGAGTGACAGACTGTCTGGTTCCTTTCTTCGTCTATTCTTCATGGCTTTGTTTTCTTTTCCAAACAATTGTGGAGGCAAGGAGTTGATGAATCACAAATCTGATGATTTACCTATAATCACACATTTTTTCTTACCTATTTCTTACCTAAAAGGTTTTCAGGAGTCTGTTCTGTGGGGGACATATCATGGAATCTGATTTTCTTATGCAATCCATTCTACCCTGTCAAATAACTGATGGATGCTTTAATGATACTGAACAAACTTTGTGCTTCATAAGTACATATAAATACATAATTTACTCATTAAAACTATTTGTCCAAATTTTGACTAGCTGTGGATTACCTTGAATAAACTCGCTTAATTTGCACTATATTTAAGTTCTTAGAAAATCAAATTATATGAAATTCCATGGTTTTGCAATTTCAGTACTTTCACTAAAAAAGCTAGATAAAGGTCTCTGAAACTTTCAGTGACATGCTTCTTGCCATAAAGTGGAGTAAAATATGTGCATGTTTTATTGCAGCTCTTGAAACTTCACAGCCAGACGAAAAAGCTGGATAATTTATTACTAAGGTGATTCAGCTTAGAAACACATTGTAGTAGTGCAGTGTACCTACTTCATGTGTACTTTTGCAATAAAATGTTAAAATTACTCCTGTGGTATTTTTTCCTTTGCTATTCTTTATTACTAGTTTTTTCCCAGGTCATTTCTTCAGCTTTAATTTATAACCACAGCAAAAATAATAAAACCAGTATCTTGCATTAGATAACATTGGGGGTGTTTTGGTAATATACAGAATTCTTACAGCATGCCAGATATTACACTGAATTTCTGGTGTATGTGTATATGTATGATTGAAGAGGACACATCAAATGATTGAAAGACAGCTATCATGTCTAGGTTTCCCTTTCTGCCTACATAAATCCTTTTATTCTTCCAAAATTTTTGTTTCTTTTATTTTTTTTTTATTTCCACTTCCTTGCAGCATGAGTAAGACAGATTAACATTTTCCCTCTTGGATGTTCTATTTTGTTATTATCGCTTTGCCAGAAAAGTCAATATAGGTAAGACTGACATGCTCTTCCACAATCAAAGTCCTGAGTAGAGGTCATAAAATGACTCAGCCACTTCAAATTGCATCAGGCTGAAGCTCGATAAATGAGCTGTTAGTATAAAATTATTTAAGAAAACAAACAAAAAAAAAACCAAACAAAAGGAAACAAAAAGTCCTACCACAAAACAACAAAATCAAAACATCTAAAATTAATAAGCTGTATAAAAATATGAAAGAACAAACAACTAATTGGAGAATTTCAATTTACTCATACTTTTGACAAGCTATGGAAGTATGTGAAACAGTTGTTTTTGAAGCATCCTGGTTTTTTAAGTACACATAGCTATAATTATTAACAAAAATGTATGTGAAATTTATAAATCTTTAAAAGTCTGAAAAGATTTTAGTCAAGTTTGCTTGCATGACAATTGTGTTTTCTTTCTTCTAGTTTTCCATCCATTTGATTCTTTTAACAGCACAATTTATAACTTGAAAGGCAATGACAGATTAAAAATTCACTCTTCAATTTAACAGAGTTCAGAAAGGCCTAATGAATTCCTTAGGAGCCTCATAAATTCAAATTCTTCTTCATGAACTCTATGAGTAATGGTCTGAATTCTTTCAAACTCACTGCACATAACAAGAACGTGGATTACCACTTGGAATTATTTCGGCATTACTGGTATTCTGATTACCTTGCTAGGTCTATAGTACTGATAAAATGCTTCTTTTCTGGATCGTCAGAAGCTGTCCATCTCTTAGGCCGTACAGATCCAAGATCTGTATATTCTACCAATAAATTCATTACATATGCCCAAAACAGTTTCCAACAATTTATGCAAGTTTACATTTTTTTTTCTGTTTCAGTATAGAGCAGTAGATGTCTCTTACCACCTGTAGTTTTATAGTATCCCCTTAAGCAGCTGCTAGTATTTCCTAGAGGTCTATTGAATTGCACTGTGCTTTGGACAGCTGAGAAGTACTTCACAGAAGAAAGACCATAGACTTCTTGAAATCCTGAATATGGTCTTATAAATAGAAACTCTAATCAGAATAATGGAAAGATACTAGTTGCTAATATTTGGGAGGTAATAATTTCTTAAATAATATGGAAGATTGCATTGAAATTTCAAATAAAAAAAAAATCCAACCAACTACAAAATATTTATTTATGTATTTGCTTATTCATTCATATTTTTGTTAAATAGTAGAAGTGATTTCCTACATAGAACATTAAATGGTAAATTTTACCTATGCCAGGATTCTTCATGGTTCCCTCTATACATCTAGCTTTCTTGATCTCCCCTAAGATCTTTTCTTTTTGCCTCCCTAAGAAATTTCTTATTTTCCTTGAGTTTTCAACTTTATTGTTAGCCCCATTCAGCTGAAAAAATGTTTCAAACTCTTTCCCTCAAATAGCCAATATATCCCTATAATATAAGATTACATGTTTTTTTACTCTGAACGGACTCCAAAGAAAATTATTCACGAAAGATAAGTAGAACTCATAATTATCTATTGTGCTGGCTCTGTGAGTGTGTACTAAAGCAGGGTAAGCTGCAAGAAGTCTCTTCTTTCTGAGAAGAATGGAAAGAAATTCATGACTAAGCTCAAGTAAGTTAGTTATAAATGTGGCTAAAGTATCTCCGTGAAATTTATTTTGTTCAAGTTGCTCTTAATCTTATTTTTTCCTATCAAAATGAAGGATTCGAAACATTCATAAACTAACCTGCTCAATGTAAATTATATATAAAGAATTACCTTCAAAACATAAAAAGGTAGAGCTGTTAATTTTCTGTCTAAGAGACACTTCAAAATCAAAAGGTCACAGCATTGTCTAAAAAGATTTTGTTAAATGGCTGGATTTTTTTGTTTTAATGCCCAAATTTCAACCATTTTTATGCGTGCAGTGACAGTACTAAACTCTGGCCTCAATGAATTAATGTAACTAATGTAAATATAAGATATTTAAAGTGATCATGAAAGGTAACAGCCATTTGGGATATCCCTAAATATACCAAAGTCATTAATTATATCTCTTTATTCTTCATGGTTATTTACATATATATTTACTTAGAAAGTACTCCTTAAATACTAAGAAACATTGCAATAAAAAGCAGGATCCCAAACTCCAGAGTTTGTAGTATGAGTTACCAGTGTCGTAGATTGATTGCCATATCCAGATCTCTGGGCCCATGCATGTGCAGTAAGTGATTTTCCAGTATGGACTGATTTTCGGGATCAGAACTGTATTCATAATTCATTAGTGAAGTATGGTGGAAAGTACGTGACAAGAAAATAATTGAGTAATACAGATTCACAGTCCTAGATTTGATTGTTAATTTTCCTTTATACTGATTTTCAAGAATATTTTTTTATCATCTCAGAGAAAGAATTGGTAAGTTCATGGTAAGAAAAGTTTGCTTATAGCTCTCTGAGTGACTTGATTGCACACGTACTTTGGTTACCAGTCATATGGTCTGTCCAAAGAAGAAAATATGTGCTGCCCATATTCTAAGAACTACACTGAATAACTTGTGAAATCAGACTTCAATATGCAGAACTTGAAGGAGGGTGTTGTAGATTGGGTAAAAGCCTCTCCTTTGAGGTGTTCAGAACAGCTTAGAGGAAAGCCATGTGAGAAGTGCTGTTATTAACAGACAGTAGCAATATATAGTATTTTTTTTTATTATTGAATTAAAAATTTAAGTCCTAGGTTTCCCCAAGGATTTTTTGCAAAAGTTTATTTTCATGGTATTGAATAGATACCAAACAAAATTAATTTGGTCTTCAGCTATACCTAAATCCGATGTGGTTAAAACTCACCCCTTTTGTATAACAAAAAACAACCATAGAGAATTACAAATAGAGTTAGTGATATTCAGGAAGGCTAATGATAAAGTGATACTCAGGAAGGCTAATGATAAAGCCCAATAGATTAATGATCCTCATGTTAACAATACCATATCAATAATTGACACTAAATGGAAAAAATGAAGTTCGGACAATTTAGAATCCGCAAACCTTATAGGAATCTTGGTATAGAGATAATTTCCATAGATGTAAATGTTTGTTACCATCTCCATATAATTATGTAGACCTGTGTAGTGCATTACAAATATTTGTCTATTTATCTAGTACAATTATCTCTTTCATCACTCGACATTTTTATTGTATATTCTTCCCTTATACTATTCTATAAGAATTAAAACTTTGCTATTATTTAAGTTTTGCTTGCCTTGAATTACGTAATATTTTTTTTCCACACAGGATACATTTTGTGTGTGTGTGTGCGTGCGCAAACGTTGATGTAGCCAAGGATTTGTCATATATGGTTTCTGACATCTCTGTTCAATTGTTTATAATAATCTCTTTTCAGAGATTTAGGGCTGCTCCTCAGGGAAATATGACTTGACGCTTTAGTGCAAAATGCCCTTCAAGAGATGCTGCCAAGATTCATCTTTTTCCCCCAACATTTTACTTATGAATCTGTATGTAGAAAGTCTGAGAGCAATGCCTTCCATCAAATAAAACCCAAATTTGTCCTTTTGATTTTATAATTAAGTTCTCTATTCACTTTACTGTGATATGCAGATACTGTACCTGATTTCTGACAGTACCCTGATTAAACATGGTCCATCAGCAATGTCTTTCTAAGTAACTACTGCAGTCATTCATATATGCTTCATTAACTTTACTGTGTGAGTATTTGAAATTTCAGGATGAAAAGAAACCAGGCTAATCATTTAGGTATAGTATATTTTGCCTTAGCTCTTCTCTGTGCATGGTTTAATGACTAAATCAAAGGAAATGGAAGCAGAAATAGCAGTCTTCTGGGTCACTTCCTGTTATTTCTTCTGTGATCCTCTTGAGAAAACCATTTCTTATCATATGTGAGTACATTTTTAAGATCAGGTGATGAGAAACATGTGGCCTCAGAAATAGGAACATATGTTTTAAAACCAATACCTAAACAAGAGGGAAAATTAAGACAATTATAAGAAGACTAATCAACATGACTTGGGAAGAAACACAAATAAATTGAATATAAACAGATCAAAACAGAAGAAAAAATGGACAGAAGCTACTGAAGGCAATATTGTAAAAATGGGAGATAATATCTACAAGAAACCACTGCTGGAATGTTAAATTTATTTTAAAACCCAGAAGAAATAAGAAAAACTTGAAGTTTAATCATATACGGTGTCCAGGATAACATATGGCAACTGATAGAGAAGAACTGGATAATGGTAATAAATAGGAAGTAAAGAAATGATCATTATTTACTACTGTTCCAGGTACAAATGAGGTAGACCAATACATTCACATGACATGTGTATTTTAATTGGTAAATAAATAATAAGAAAATATAATGAAGCAACAATTCAATATTCTTTGAAAGAAATATCCACTATTCAGTTATGAATTTTCAGGGGAAATAATGTGTTTATTATAATTTTCAAAGTCAAAAAACTATTCCCAGTGATTTCTCTTTACATATGTTGACAGAAATTGCAGATGTTTGGTCTTGCCCTTAGTAGCTGATTTTTGTCATAGGAAAGTGTGTGCTTTTAAGAAATATTACTGGTGGTTTTGTTTGGTTTTTAGTCAAAAACATTCCAAAGAGATAATTTTCTCTTTTTACCAGACAAGATAGAAAAGTATCTAACACCTCAGTGCCTTTTAAAACTTGGACTCTGTCAATGTAGCCACTCACTGCAATATCATAGAATTACTGAATCATTCAGGCTGAAAGGAATCTCAAGAGGTTTGTAGTCCAGCCTCCTGCTCAAACAGGCTCAGCTGTAAGAGCAGACCAGGGTGTTCAGGCAGATCTTGGAAACCTTCAACAACAGCTTCACTAGGCAGCCTCTTTCAGCGCTTCATGGTCTGTGTGGAGCAGAAGTTTTCCCTTGGAAGTCAGACTGCTTCCATTTCAATTTATGACCGCTGTCATTCATTCTCCTGTTCCTGCTCCTCAATAAATAACCTGGCTCTGTCTTCTAATTAACTTCTTCATAGGTACTGGCAGGGCTATACTAGGTACCCCAAAAACATCTCTAAAGCCCCAACAGGCCCAGCTCCCCCAGCTGTTACTCTGAGGGTAAGTTCTGTAGCCCCATCCAGACTTGCAGATTTTTACTAAACCCATTAGAGTTTATCTGATTCTTTCTTTGTACTGGAGGTGAAAACTGGATGCAGTTTCCTCCATGTGGTCTGTATCTGAGATTAACAATAGTTTGAGTATGTTTTCTGGCCTGAGAAAAACTATTTCCACAAAAATCTCTGCATTGTATAGGTGTTAGTACAGAAGCAGATGTAATAAATATCTGCTATGAACTTAATCTAATTCAAATCCATGTAAAATACTGCATTCTGTAATTGATACATTTCCCTAAAGACAAAAACCTTATAGACAGCTTTTGCTTCAAGAAAGTCCTGTGAAGAAAAAACTGAACATTGCCTGGGGAAGGACACCTCTTATCTCCAAACAGTAACAAATTGTGTGTTTACCGGAAAGACAGAAGATCAGAGTTGCAAAGTATGTATTTTATGCTTTTTTATACACTGAATTTTACACCTGTAATCAGGGTCATTTACTTATATAAAGGAACCCTGTGGAAAGAAAAAAGGGTAACATGAGTATTTTGAACTGATAATGACATTGAAATTCTGCCTATTCTTAACAATAATATTTGAAAGAAAGCTAAAAATGTAAAAAAAAATTGCCTGATATGTACCTGCAATTATAAATTGCCTTAGGATGCCTATTTAAACCTTTTTAGTGCCTTGCTATTCCAAGATATTAAAGTCTTTATTCATGGCATTTTTATTTTCATTTAATTCCTTATTTTGCAAGAAGAATTTTACAGAAATTTTATAAAGTGGAAAAATCTGAAAATTATGGAAGTAGAAAGAACATTTGAAGACTGGCCAATTTTCCACCTTGAAAGTTCCTATTAGAAATGTGTCATAGGATTATGTGAACAAAGAATTAAGAAACAGTCACAGTAGATTTGTGATTTGTGGACTTTTAGGTTTGGGTTTTTTTTAAAGCTGGATCAGTTCCTTGTTATGATTTATTGTTTAACAAGATGTGCTGGCACAAATGAGAAGAAGAACATCAAAGAGAAGGGAGGTCAGCATTGTCACCAGCACTTCTTTCTACCAGGTGGGATGCAAAGTTCCCTAATGGTGGTTGTGACAGTTAGAGATCATCTGCCTTGGACCAAACAGGCTGAATTGTCATAGTTCACAGAGTTTAAATGGGCTCACAGGGTTGAACTGGGAACCCTGGATGACTGGTTGGGCCAAAAGGGACATTGACAAGGGTCCTAAGTATGGGCTGTAGGTCACTGATCACACCAACTTGCTTTCCCCTGAGTTGGGCTAATGGATTTTGTTAATTTCATTGTTTCCATGGAAACTAAAAGAAAATTAATGTTCACGCTCTCTTTAAAACCCTCTCCCTTGTCTTCTTCCTTCAGTTCACACACCTTCAGATGTCTTTCCCTACACTAACTCATCTTTTTAGCTTTCTTCTTTAAAGTAAAATTTTTCGTCTTTTTAGGAACATCTCTACATTTTCCACCCCTGTTTAGCATTTGAGTATACCTATATGTTAATACATATTCCTTATGAGAAATCAATGGGCTTAGATCACACAGATCATTTTATATATTACAGTGACCAGCCCTCAGGCTGAGGACTTTCACTACATACTAATGTACTTTTCATCTGAAACTCCCAGCACATAACATACAGTTAATCTAAATTGTATATAGCTGTTGATACAAAATTTCTGGAAATAACTATAATTTTGACAATTTTCAAACAATTGATTTACTGTTGCAGTTATATTGTCTTTAGTCTATTTACAATGTATTAGAAAAGCAGCCTTTAAGGATATTTTACCCTGCCAATTCATCCATTTATTCTAAAAAGACCCAAATGGAATATAAACTACATCCCCATTAACAAAACATAGTTTTATGTCACAAAGCTGGAGCATGTACTTGAAGTGTGGGTTATCTGAAGTAGGTATTTATATCATATTAGTAAATTAAAGTTCTTTTTGTCAGAGTAGAAGCTGAGGAGAACTGAAAGAGCCAAACACATAAACCAAGGATTTACTGTGTTACATCTGCATTATGCTATGAGATATACCTTCCTTGGCTACTTTTCCATCATAAAAGTTAAGACACTGAGATGATGGACTATGAATCAGAATCACCTTGATGATTTCACTCTTGATGAATAAGCTCTCCTGATAGCTCTGAAGAGTACAACAGACCAGAGTGGTAAGGCCAGGGCTAAGGTGACTGTGGGCAAATTTGTCTGTGAGCATCACTGACTGCTCAGGATGTTGTGGCATGCTCAGGCTGTAGCCAGCATAACTCAAAACTGCTGTGGATCCTGCCTGGATGGCTGTTGTCTACACAAGGCTGCATGACTCCTATGGGAAGCAGCAGTTAAGACATAGATGTGAGCACAAATATTGCTGCAGTTGATGGTCTCAGGACAAGCTTCAACAGAGAAGTCCAAATTAAAAAAAAAAAATATAAATCACATAATTCAAATAATTATCCCATTGAGATCCACCCTAAATATCAGTAGGTCATCTCAGTCAAGACTGAAGGACTTCTGACATATCTGGGTAAGTGACAGTTAAATATAATTTTGTAAGATAGTGACTTTAGAGCACCAAATTTCATCACAATTATGTGCCTTTTGGCTGGAAGAGTAGTACTTTTGAAGAATGGGATCTAAATTACCTAATGGATCTAGATCTCTATGGGGACATTAATCATTAAAAACCCTCCAAGACAACTACCAAATGGTCAGACAATGCAAACACTTTTGATGCAAATGCAGGAAAAAGATACGTATGTGTCTCATTGAAAGTTGTATCACTTACTGATAAGAAAAGGTTTCTAGGTGCTTAATGTTGCTTTATTTACTTCAAGTTTACTAAATTTATTTCATTTTAAAAATGTGGCAGCTGAAAAATGTTAAAATAAGCTTAGTACAAAAAGAAAAAAGTGCAAACACAATGACAGAAAAATCAGATTTTATTAGCCACATGTTTAGGAAGAGAAAAAAAAATTGAAGAGGATATTCCAGGTTTTATTACCACCAGTTCTCACACTGTCTTTGATATGACATGTTTATAGATGTCAGAAATGCAAATGAATACATAAGTACCATACATGCGTATTTTAAAGATGTTTATTGCACTTAAGGTCACAGAGGATGTTTATGAAGGTTAGATTCAAGTTATATTAATTTGACTATCAGTTATGCATCGAATAGGTTAGGTATCATGTATTTATATAAATATTTAAAGTAGAATATTTCTTCTCTGTCCTCTCGGAATGATAGCAACAATTTTTGGAATTTACTGAGAAAAAAGCCATAATTTAAATGCTGATTTACTAATGGAAATCTGTGACACCTCATGAGCAATAACAAATAAAAGGAATTTTTGAATCAAGTACTTCATCAATGATTTATTTGATAGAGGCATCGTGCAAGTGGAAGATGAGCTCTAGACATTGTTACCATAGATTAAAGAAGTGACAAAGCAAGAGCATTTGAGATAAGGGAAGAAGGCACTAGAGAATAGGAGTGGCAATAGAGCTGAGCTGTAGTTCTGAATGTAAGAGATAAAGTCTTTTTTTCTGTTTTTCCTGCCTGTGCTTAGTCTTCTTAAAATGCAAAGTTCGAAATCTTTTTACTTTTTCTTTTTTTTAAGCTTCCTTAACCTTGCATGACACAATGAAACTTCTTAACTAGCCTTTTTACCCCCATTTTATCCTCTTCCCCCATTCTAAAATAAGCATTCATTGGGAACACTGAGGTCAGAGATTTTTGATCTACAGAATTACATGAATATTGCATTGCTACTGTAATCTTTGGATCACATTTCCAGAGAAAAAAGAAGAAAAAAATTCAAGAATCAATATAAAATAGAGAGCATGCAGATGTGACAGCTCAGTGAGGGTGCAGCATACCTTGTCTGAAACTACCATCTACCAGACAAAATAAAACAGGGCAGCACAATTTCTGCAGTCAGTTCCAGGGAGGAAGCTAAAAGACTGGCAACATTAAATAAGGACATCCATGACACTTGGATGTAATTAAATCACTGGAGATTAATCTAAATTAAAATCATCCAAAGCATTGAAAGTAGATCGTAGAGTAAACTTGATAGAGGGAAAATGTTTTTTAAACTGATGATACTTTAATAGAGTAATCTAATCCAGTTAATGCCTAGAGGGTTGTTTCTGAGGCAATTATAAAGGAAATCAACAAGAAAACAAACATTCTAATGAATCATAAGTGGCAGAACCAGGAAGGACTTCTCTCATTGCACATTCTGATCCTCAGCACTTTTTGGAGAACTCATTACTATTTAATGTATGACAGTTTCAAGCAATCCTGATTGTCCCAAACTCCTTTGCAATCTGAGAGTCTTCTTGACTACTTTCCCTGTTAATAAGTCTTCCTCTTTTTTCTTTTTTTTTTTTTTTTTTGGTACAGTTTGGACTTCTTTTTTATGTTTTGTCATTGCTTTTCTCTTGTCATATTCTAAGACTGTGAGTAACTTCTTTCTTTGATTTATATTTTTTTGGTTTAGGATCTTACGTTTCAAGCACTGATCATATCTTATTATTGATTGAACCTTGCTGAAATGTATCATGTTCAGCTCCTATAGTCTCTTTATATTCACAACATTTATATCTCTTTCTCAAATCTTTAATTTTATTTCCCACTATAGTTGTCAGATACTTCAAACCATGAAGCAAAGAGCTCCAGACGTGAACACCAACTTCAGCATTAAAGCCATGCAATATATTGTTATTATTTTACTAAAACACAGCATTGGTGTTTACTTCATGTCAGCATCACAGTGAACACTTGCTTTTTGTTGTTGTTGCTGTTGTTGAATTATTACTGGATATTTCAGACTTATTCGGTGTATATTTGGCTGTGCTTTTTATTTCTTTCCCTCTTACCAGGTGGTGATCTAGAAGAGAAAGAGCAAGCAGAATGTGTATGGCTGTTTTGCATCGGGGCTTATAGTGATTGCTGCCCTAAAAAGAAATCACTCTCGCATCCTGGCTCTGGGACACACTGAATATGTAGGAATCCTGCTACAAGTCAGCTGTCACTTTCATAGAAGCAATATAATATATGCAAGAAGTTACTCCCATCTCCAGTTGAGGTTCAATTCAGAAGCAGCAGTAATGACACTTTAATATGTTAGTAAAAAATCTTAATTTGTTGGTTTTTCTCAGAAAAAAATCAGGGGTTTTACAAAGAAAAAACTTCTACTTGAGGGGAAAAAATTATTTGCTCTTCAGAGAAAAGATCTGACATTTTTTAGTGCATAAAGTCTTCTGAATTCAATCATCAGCATAGTTATAAATTTTATAGCACAGGAAAGAAAGAGAAAATATTAAAGGAGGATTCCTTCTTTCCGTATTATTCACCTGTTTCATTTCTTTGACTCCGTACTGTGTTACTCTTCATGGTACCCAATTCAGATGATTCATTCCAGCTTTTGTATATAATTCTTTTTCTATTTTGTTTTGCAATAAAACACAAATAGATGTTTAAATAACAGAAATGCAGTTCAGAAAGTCTTTTGAGATTAAGTAAGGAAAGTATGCAGCAAGAAACACATGAAAGAAAAATCTAACTTAAAATACAGAATATCAATGCTTTATTGGAAGAGATATAGAGTATTGCATACAGAAATGCAAACATATTTCAAATTCAAGCTGAAACTAGTGTTTTGTGTAATAGTGTAGACTTGAAAATGGTCTCAGATTTTCTAGAATCATAGAAATGTTTGGGTTGAAAGGGACCTTAAAGATCATCTGGTTCCAAATGCCCCTGCCATGGGCAGGGACACCTTTCACTAGACAAGGTTAGTTAACTGCATAATTCGAATCTGCAGAATATACAGTTAAAACTACAATTCCTGTTTTTCTTTGCTAACATTATCAGCTTTTGATGATCAGGGAAAAAAAAATATGTATATTTTCATATTCCAAGGCTAAAAGAATATGTATCTCCTAAGTAGTTCTCTCCAACTTAAATTTTTTGGGTTTGGGGAGTTATTCACAAAAGGGAATCCTAGAAATATGGGTTTGACTGCAGCAGGTCTGCCTATTTGTGCCTTGTAGATGGCACAAATGTGCTTCTACAGCAACCCAGTAGGCTT
This sequence comes from Edolisoma coerulescens, assembly GCA_013397115.1. NCBI lineage: Eukaryota > Metazoa > Chordata > Aves > Passeriformes > Campephagidae > Edolisoma > Edolisoma coerulescens. Next base: position 150,309 of record VWZW01004015.1, on the reverse strand, counting down.
TTCATCCTCTACCATATTTGATTATTCAGCATAGCCTTTACTTCAACACAGATATTATGAACTGGGATTAAAAAAAAAGGGTGCGTGCATGTGTATATATGTGTGTGTGTGTGTGTGTATCTGTGTGTGTGTGTGTGATTTAAGATTAGAGGAAACCCAAAGCAGACTCTTGTTGATATGCTGAGTAGTGAGAAGTTACTAGACATCTCAAAAGGGGTTATCCACTCTGTTCTGCTCAAATTACTAGCCATAGAAAGAGACTGCTCCCTGAGATAGATGCTTTTAGGAAAATAGATGAAGCCAAATAGTAACCATATTATCATATGTATTAATTTTCTTGAACATGAGCCTGCTCTTAGTGCCTAGAAATTACTATTTTCATCACATAGATTCTCTTGAAACTCTCTTATTTCACTTTCTATATTCAAACCCTTAAGAGATAAGATAGGAGCTGTATTTCCATAACACTTTTCTGTCTCTGTAAAAGCAGCATTGTGATAGCTATCTTCTCAGCTTTTGGGTTATGAAATTTTAATTTGCAACATGAAACTGAAGTATTTAGTGTCCAAGCAGTTTTTGAAACAGATTTTTTGCAAATACTAAGATTAGATTTATGCCTTTCATTAAAAGCCAAGACTTACAAAATACTATTTTTATATAGGAAGCTATTTGCCTCTTTTTAATGACTTTGCTAATAATTGTGCTAATATATTCTGTATACAAGCAATGATTTTAATTTTTTTTTCACTTTAGTAAAAGTCTAAAAGAAAATTAAAAATGTTAAAGGAGATTACAAAAGTTATTAATAGTTGGTTTTAGGTGTAATAGACAATCATGAATCATTTTGATGGTTGTTCACTTTGTTTCATGATAAACTGTTGTATCTCTTAGAGGGAAGTGTATCATATAAATAGATTTTTTAAAATGTAATATACTACAGTACAATACTGTTCTAAGATACTTAATGGCCCTTCATCCAACACTTACAAGCATTTACAACCACTTTTTCCTGATTTTAAAATCTTAATTGTTTTACAATTTTTTAAGATGCAAATGAGATATATTGTGTGGCTTTGATGTGCGATCTTAGTTGGATTGTTTTTAGCAGTAGCAGAACAGGCCAAAAAGAATCTAGTTTTCTGTCTTCCTGCTTTACTTTGATTTTTTTTCCCCACTAAAAAAAGGAAGCATCAGGTCGCTTGAAAATAGGAAATTTAATTTTACAACTAAAAGCAGAATCTATTTGACTAACTTTTCCTGGAAAAAAAAAGAAAATTGACTGTCTTATTGTGATTTTTGTTCATATTTCCCAAAAATTCTTTTTCACTCTTAGTGGGACTCTCTAATTAAGCAAAACCTTTTCGTGTTTAGTAGGACACTCTAAGCAAAACCATATATAAATGCTCATTTGTATATCAGAAGATCTTATCAGTCCTAGTAGAATATTCCAGAACAGAAAATTAATTATCTAAATTACAACTTCCTTGATGCTTTCTAAAATTGTTCTTAAATGCCTTTTTTTTTTTTTTTACAATATATGATACCTGGGAATAATTTTCATTCCAGCTAGAGGAACGTGGATGGTTGAAGGCACTTTTAATACTGAGGAGTAGGTGAGGAGGCAGATAAATTATGCCTCAGATTCACATTCTGATTAAGTCTTTCAATAATTTGGTGATTGCAGCTATTCCAAGCAAAAGCAATGGTTTGTAATGCAGAAAATTTGGATTCTCCCTACTCATACTGAGTTTTTTTGAAGGAGTTTGGAGACTTCCTTAAATGTAAAAACAGTTGCAAGGAAACAAATGTTTCTTTTTGTAGTTGCTTCTACAGCTTGGAAGTATAATCGATCTGCATGGAACAGGAAAGTAGGAAGATTATTTGATTATCATATCTACTTCCATTTTCCCCAAGGTGGTAGAAAATATCAGATAGGTCTAGAGAAAGGCACTCCTTTCTCATAATCACTCTATCTATGACAGCAGGGTTCCCAGCTTTTCTCACTCTATTTTCCAAGGTGTAGTATCGTATTTCAATAAGGTATTTCTACATTTTATGGACTATGCAACTGAATTTAGCGCAGAATTCTTACTTTTAAATTTTTATATTTTCTTCAATTAGTCTCAAAGCTAACTATTAGAGCTTATGGCTTTTTTGACTCTAATTTTAGGACTGTGAGTCAGAATACCTCTTTTTATTGTCTGTGCTCTAGAGGGATTTAAATTCACTCTGAATAAATTGAGAAGCTCAGCTGATCATCAGTGATTATTTCTAAGAAATAGGTTTTTTCCTTTGAACCAAATAATCATTATTTGTTTAGGGAATTACAGAATGAAAGTTCTCAGAGCCAAAACAAACCCAAATCATATTTTAAAATTCATGGAGGCTTTGGAAGTCTCCATGGCTTCTGGTGTCTGCCTCCTTTTTCTCCTGCTTTTCTTCTTAAACATAGTCTACATGCTTCTTTTGAAATGCACTCCAGGGAAGTTCAGTGTTAAAAGTTAATGTCCACTGGCTAAGGCTTCATACTGTTTCAGCAAAGATAACTCTCTAAAGTAAGTTGCCTGTCCAATTCTAAAGTTTCTGGTTAGACAGGCTCTGTTTTCTTCTCTTTTTGCCCAAAGTGAGACATAAATTGGTTCTGTTCACATCAAATATCTTCTGGAAATTTGGAGAGAAAAACTGATAATATGGAGTAAATAAATACACTAAAATTATTTTCCTATTTCCTATATTCTATATTTCTACATTTCCTACATTTATTCACAAGACATAAACAAATAATATATTCATCTGTATATGAAAGTATCTTTCATGGTGCCTTTTTTCCTTGATTTTTTTATACTTAAGCACAAAAGTATATATTCAAGAGAAAAAAAAAGTAGTTAAATAAGAATCATAGAATAATAGCCTTGGTTGGAAGGCACCGTAAGGACCATCTAGTTCCAGCTACCCTGCCATGAGGAAAGACACCTTTCATTAGACCAGGTTACTTAGACACAGCATGGATCTCACACAAACAGTTCAATGCCTTCTACTCAAACTGGCTAAGATAAGACCTTTTTTAACATGGAGCAGCTACACCACTCCTTTCTGACTGGTCCCTATGATTACACTTGTGCTGCTAGATGAAGTACGAGGCATTTTCCCAGACACAAAGGCCAATGGGTCCACAGTAATGGGCAAATATTTTCATAAGCTCTCTCATTCTCCAAAACCAGCTAGGGGCGATACCGGCCTAACATCTAAACTGTGACTGAGAAGCATTTGGGGAAGTGCTAGTTTACACAGTCCCAAAGTCCTAAAAGTCAAGGATTATTCTGATCATTCATTAGTAAAGAAAAAATAATTGCTATGCCCAGTAACTAAACATGTTTCTGTTTATTTCATCAATCTAGACATAGCTCAGGGACATAGTGGTGTCACCTGTATTACCCCAATGGGTGTGACAGCTCAAGTTATGACTGAGCAGCTGAATCCAGCACAGGCACCACTTACTAAAGTAAGAACACCTCAGTAATTTTGAAGCCTGACTTTTTAGCCTGGATCAGCAACCTTAGTAACAAACTGCTGCAGCAATTCATCATATAGGCTGCCTTGAGTCTGATTTACAAAGGAAAGCCTCAGCAGGGATGTTGGTACTTGGCGCTAGATAAAACAGAGTGAAGGTGAGTTTCCCTAAAGCAAAACTCTGGTGTCTGAAACTATCCATTCCTAGACATTGTTATCTTCATACTGCTAAATGATAGTATGCAGTTCATTAACAGATTTGGGGGTTCACCTGAGCTCTCATTGAGGATAAAGTGTCTCATAAATTAGGAAAACCGCAGGGTTTTTCTACTATTCTCATTTTTTTTTTCACTGTTATATCATAAGCTTTCCAAAGCCAGTATCTTGTGTCCAGATATACAGAAAGTGCTTAGAGGTGACACTTCAGGATTTTATATATATATCTCTTGTATAAAGGAGCCAGATGTTATTAGCCTGCATATATGAAGAGGCTAAGGGGGTCATTACAGCTTTATAAGGAATAAAAAATAAAAGTGTACTGCAGGATTCTTAAGAACATGCTGGCATTAGCTGTATTTATTGAGGAATGTCCCCAGTTGTTGAGGCTGACAGTCACTGAATGGCCTAAATTGATGCTCACAGAGCATGGGCTGCATCAGGGGCTGGCTGCATGCAGCCTAACAGGAATGAACCTCGGAACGGTCTGACTCCTAAGCTGTTCCCAGGAAGCTACTCTCAGAAGTGTAAAGCAGTTGAACATTTCTCATGTTACAACACAAAGGAACAGAATGAGTTTTATATATATACCAGTGTACATCTTTACTTGCTGCTACTACTATTAATTCTGTAGCAACAGCACATCAGTCTAAAACTAAGTAATTGCTCAAGAATCTGAACATGATATACAGTAGCATTAGGGTTAAACTCAGAACTCTTTCAGTAACAGAGCTATTATACTTCATGCATACATTACAATACATTTTAACCTCTGTAAACTTACAAAAAATCACTGCTATGTTTGTGAGTATACTTTTGGGTGCAAAATAATTAGCTAATATAATTGTCTAGTAATAAAAGATTATTCTTTTACACCTACATTATCTAATAAACAAAGAAAAAATTCCAGAAGGGAACAGATTTTAGAAAGGCTTAAACTGATTCATTTGCTGATATCTGCAAACATTTACTTTGTATCAATACATATCCAGTTTTTAACAGATTTCTACGTAAAAATATTAGCTCTGTCAAATTGAACTTAAGGATCCTAAAATGTATTTTAAAACATACCATTTGATTATTCTGAAATACAAAAACTAAAACTTAAAATGTCAAATAGTCCAGGTTCATAATCTCACAGGTTTTAAACTGCAAGCATTACATTTATGTAGATCTTCAAAAAGAAAATCTGATTCATCCAACTGAGCCAATGTGCTCAGATAAACTTCTTATGTTAATGGACTCATCTTCACAGCCAATACAGAGAAAGAACTTTTTCTAGAACTCACTGTAAATTTTCTGCTCTTCCAATGTGCTGAACAGGAATTCACAGGTACAGTTACCAGTTAGATCCAAACTTCAAAAGAAATTTCTTCCCACCTCTTCTGTTTCTCACAGCTCAATCCAACTCTTGTTCTTTTACCTGTGATTGCTCCTGAAAAAGACTAACTGGAGACAGACTAGCAGAGCAGAGTCATCTCTCAGGAACACCATAATAGTTCTGATCAACATTGTCCCAACAACATGGTATCTTGACCATCTGTACAGTTGCCAGTTTGGGGACACTTAAATCCTCTGTGAAGAAAATAGTACTTTGAAAAGTTTATCATGTGGGTTTTGTTCAGCTTTGTATCTCATTCTGCTCACTTCCTATTGACCCACAGATTTTCTTATATATAACATCTCAAAAATTCTGTAAGAGCGAAATAAGCACTGGATATACTGATCTGATTTCTCTTTAGCATTGAGAAAGACTACCAGTTGCACAATAAATAGCTCTCTTTGGTTATGCATAAATCCCATTTTTTTTTTCCACAGAGATTGTAATACCTAAGAATTTAGGATTTTCCGGAAGACAATATTCCTTGGAATCTTGCCGGATCTTAAGTTTGAACCCTAAATTTTGAGTTACGTTTTTAAGCCAACGATTTTGCAAGTGTGTAGGATATTGGATCTAAAATATTAAGCAAAGGGTAAGAGATTAATTAAAAATAATATTTTGTCCAAGAACATATGATAGGAAAAGGAAATATGTCAAGAATGGCAAAAATGAACTGCATTTTCAGAATTTTAGAGTTGAGATCAGTGGTGAAAAGGAAACCTCCCTACTGCATTTGCTTTACAAATAGCTGGTGTCTCGAGCCAAATAATACAACAGACTGAAGGACTGGTGTAAGCCCTTCAGCTTTCACTACAAACATGAGACTCAGGCAACTTAACATTGCTTCAAATCCCCTGAAATTTGTACTGTTATTTCCAATATAGGAGCAATATAAGATTATTCATAATAGTTCTTATTATCTTCATAATGATGAAAAATAAGTGTTCTGATATTTAACACCTTCCCTATCAGCTGAAAATTTTCCAAGAAGGAAGCACTCAATTCAAAAACTGGAGCAGACAATAAATCAAACTATTACTGGCAATATTGTTGCAGAGCTGGGAGAATGAGCAAAATGGAAAATGCATCACCTTAGTAGTCCCACAAGGTGAAAGTCGAAGCATATTTGGAATATTTACAGAAAATGTATCTGAGTACACATTTCCAAACTCAGATATTATACAAAGCATTGCTTTCCAGGCCAACAGGTTTCCCCAAAATACTTATAACTCAAAATCAGCTATTCTGAACTTTACACAAAGAGTTCTTCTATGTGCATAGTTTTTTTTCAAGTCAAGAGATATACCTGAAGAAATTACCCCCAAAAAACAAGTTACATATGAATTCTTTGAGTAAAATTATAAATTAGCCTGTTAATTTTCCTAGTTAATGCAAATAGACATAACATTTCTGAATGAGTCACTGTTTTCTCTAATGAGTACAAAGCTAATTGGCAGGGAAAACAATTCCATACTTACGGTAATAAATGAGTTTTCAAACTACTAAGAGTTGTAAAGGTAGGTAAAGGCAGGCAGATAAAGTTAGACTTCTTAGGATGCAAAGTTCAGTCCTTTTCACCTTGTCCCAGAGAAGATGCAATAGAAGTGGAAATGCTTTATATCCAAGCAGTGAATCTTATCAGGATTTAATTCTTTCATATTTTACCTAAATAGGTTTGAAATGCAAAATGAGGATTCCTAATTTTTCTTCCATAACATGTGCACAGAGGAACACAGAGAATGAACAGAAAATGGATACATGTTTTAATTTCTGAGAATAGCTATTCATGGGATGCCCTAATAAGCAACAGAATGTAGTGCAACAGAATATTAACAATGTGAAGAGACTAACCAAATAACTTATTATCAGAAAAGATGCTGGCTTCCCAGGATTAGGAAAAAAACAAATGAACTGAAATCCTGTAGTGAGGGCTTTCAGTGTGCCTTTTGAAAATTCATCTGTCTCTAAATATTTAATATTGGCAACATTGAGGGACTGGACCAGTTTGAAAAAGTATGGCAGTTTGAATATTTTTAGGCCAAAATACATTTTCTTCAGTATCTGTCAATCTCTGTAATACTCATACATGTTCCTCCAAATACATTTTCCCAATATTTTTACCCAAGTAGGAATTTTAACTGTATTGTATTTAGAAGATGGATTTTTTTCTCAAGAAATATTTAATAGCAATAAAATGAGAAGAAACAGGTCTGAAAATAGAGCTAAAAGATGCAGTTTCCTTAGCAACAAAAATTCTCAGATATCTTCCAAATTCCAACACCTCACAAAAACTGGAAAAAGCGTCTACTGTGTTCACATTCTCCCCTCCCCTGTATTCTGAAGCCTTGCTTTGTAATTATGTGTATTCATACAGACAAGTGAAATACTCTCTGAAATGAAGTACTTCAGCTCCTAATAATTTTCCTTACTTATACTTTCGAGGTGGCTTATGGAAGGGTACATTCACCATTTTTACACAACGGCTGGGAAAAATGTGAGGAGAAAACTAGAAAAGATGTCATTTTATATATGTACACACACACAGGTGTATTTAATAAATACACATATATACATACATTATATCTATATATATGAAATAACAGCAAAAAACCCCACAAAAAACCAAATAAGTTAAAAAAAAAAAAACAAACCACAAGCCCAAAGAAATTAAAAGAGAAACAAAGACTGATTATCAGAGGATGATATAGAGGATAGAATGGCAGTAAGGGCTGTTTCATGGTAATTTTTGTGGGGAAGAACTAAATGTATTTAGTAAGAAACAATACACAGTAACAAGAGAGAATTAACACAGAGAATAATAGGAAATAGCTATACTAATACATCACAGGTAAAATAGGTAGGATTTTGAAAATATAAAATATTAAATATAATATTAACATATTTATATTATATATATATAAAAACATAATATATTTATATATTAAATATAACTTTAATATAAAGGTTGATAAGAATATTCAAGCAAGTATTGCTTTTCTATTGTGGATTCCTGTATGTTTTCTGTAGAATTTGTCTCCAAGCCCATACTGAGCTACAGGTACCATATGAGCTTTGAGGAAAGACAAAATGAATCTGTACAAGCTTTCTTCTGGTATCATCCAGTGGCATCCTTACCTCCAGTGCAGTGGACAAGAGATACTGTGTAAGAGCAAGTTTCTTCCAGAAGGAAACTCTGACACATCGGCAAAGAAGTTTTCTAGGCAGCTGCCTGTGTATAACATGGGTACTGCTACCACAAGCATCCCCTAGGATTAGGTAATGAGCTGAGGTCAAGGAGCTGAGGTCAAGGGACTGAGGTCACTGAGCTCAATCAGTTGACAGTGGGACCAAAATTCTACTTCTTAGGTTAGTTGTCAAAGTAGGGTATTTTTGCAAGTAGTCTCTAGTTAAGAGCTAGATGATTCAATTTCAAAATACCGTGTATAATAAATTGCAAGTGATCAGATTAAACTTTTCTGACTCAGTTTAAGATAGAGAATCCCTTCTAATATCAGAGATTTGACTGATAAAGATGTGGAATGCCTCTTGCTTTCAAATCCTAGAATGTCTAATGTTTTCCTGTAGTCAAAAATTAATTGGGAATATTGAAACAGTTGACTTGGATATGAGATTTATTTCCTTTCTTTTTTGTCATTTATCAAAATACAAATCCTTTGGGCAGCCAGCTGGATGTTTCTTTCCTTTTTTTTTTCCCCTAAATTGTTCTTTCAAATACCATTAATATTCATAAAAATATTTAATTAGAGACTTTTTTTTCTGTATGTGTATTTATCGTTTCAAAAATTAGTAACCCTAGTCACTTTTTCCCTTTAGTCATTGCATGGGGTCTAATTCATGATAGTACATGCTGAGGAATGAAAAACAAATTGGCATAATTTCTAGGAATTCTAATTCTGCTCATTACCTAGATAATCCTCTATTTATTTCCAGGCTGATTTTTTTTTAGTTTATGTACAGATTAGATTATTCAGACTGTAGCAAAATTTTTTGGTGGAAATTCTGTTGTTTATGGTTTTCTGCCTCCTCTCCCCTTTCCCTTGTTGACACCACATTTTGAAGAAATATGTTTTCAGCAAACAGTCAGAATTCAATTACATTGTTATTGCACACTTAAAAAGAAATATTTTCCTGACTTAATAATTTGAGCATGTCAATTTGGAATATTTTTAGAATATTCAATCAAGATTCCTTAAAATCAAACAAAATTCAGTTCTTTGTAGTCACCACGAGGTTGGTGACTTGATGTTGCAAGCGACAAAGGATGTGCCTGTACTTAAATAAAACAATTTAGATTATATCTGCACTGTTGCAATCTCTGTGACTATTGTAGGAAATGTCATTTTTTCAGTGACACTATGAAGTGCAGTTCAGTGCAATTTATCCAGTTCTGTACAAACTGAAAAACAACCTCTGAGCCAGGAGACATTGGCTTACTCCTTGACTCCATGGTATATTTCTTACATTATTTTAGGTGGGTTATTTAGGGTCAGCTCAACAAAATTTTGGGTTATAATTGGCATTCCCAAGACCAAATTGCTTTTGCTTTCAATGAGAAACCAAGAATCTATAGGCAACTCTTCAACAACATAGTTCACTGTTGAAAAGATTTGTTTTATCACCAGTTAATTGAATTTTTATCATGGATTTTTTTCTAAGTCCAAGATGTAGTTTCTGGTCAGAGGAAAAACTGGCAGCAAAACCAGACCAATTTTTAATTGTAACAGTTTCTCATATATTTGAGCAAAATACAGATCTCTCTTCCTCCTACATTCATCTCTTGCCTCCCACGTGAATACTTAGAGGTATCAAAATCTGAAAAAGTTTTGTGAAACTATATTCATCATTTCCAGATAACACTAGGAATCAGTATATTTATTTTCCCTCATTTTGCCTCTTCTGTTTATTTGGATTAAGCACTTGAGGAGCTTAAAATGGGGCCTTTTCCCCATTGGTACTTTAACTTATTCTCATACAAACAATTGTATCTTCTACATTTGCCATTTCCCTTTGATATGGCCCAGTTTTGTTCATTTCAAAGAAAAAGATACTTTAAGCTAAATGTTATTTGATGAAATTGTGTGGCTTTATGAAACAAAGACACAATCTGAAAAATTCATCAGATGCTTTCTCCAAGTCAGAAAGATTGTATCTTTGTCTTGGTATTTCTAGTAGGAAGAATTCTCCTGCATCATTTTGTAAGACCTTGACAAGCTTTTAAATCCAAGCAAATCAACAGAGAAAAAATGATGTTTTGCTGCAGTTTTTGCATGAGTTTTGCTTTACTACATGTAGCTGTTACTTGTTACTGTATTTTTTTTCTAAGCACTCCTGTGTCTAGACAGCAGTTTCTTTTATGGCAGACCAGATAAATAGAAAATTAAATAAAAACTCATTAGCCTTAAAAATATATAGGGTTTGCATTAAGTTTTGACCAATACTGTTGGAATGGGTGAAGCCTGTGGTTATTAATGACTCCTTTTAGACTGAAATGCTTCACTGTTCCTCTCTGGCTTTTGGCTTCAACAGAACTTCTGGTGTAAACTACTGTTCAGTGTGAGGAAAACAAATTACACTCACAGAGAACTTTTAATATTTTCATCATTACTTTTATTATTGTCATTTTACAGTTAGCCAAAAAAATATATGTATAAAACCCCTGAAACATACCTAACCTTATCATAGTAGCATATAAATACAATAAATACAATACAATAACAATAAATACACAGTGTGCTGTGCATAACTGAAATTTGTGTCGTGGGTAGCATCTTTGATATTAACAACAAAGAATTTTCTAAGAGAAGAGAAGCCTAGTTGTTTATGATGCTTTTGCCTTGGATAGAGTCAACTTTCTTCATAGTATCTTGCATTGGACTGTGTTTTGGATTTGTGCTGGAAGCAGAATTTATATCATAGAAATGTTTTTGCTATTTCTGAGCAGTGCTTACAAAGTGCCAAGACATTTTCTGCCTCTCATCCTGCCCCAGCAAGGAGGCCGGGGATGCACAGCTAGGACAGCCAATACCACTGATATTCCATACCACATGGTGCTGTGCTTATGAATTCCTTGTTTTGCTTTGCTTCTGCGCACAGGTTTTGCTTTACTTGTTAAACTGTATCTCAATCCATAAGTTTTCTCACTTTTTCTCTCCCAGTTCTCTTTCCCATCCCACTGAGGGGAGTGAAAGAGTGGCTGTGTGGATCTGAGTTGATGGGTGGGATTAAACCATGATATTGTCTGAATTGCCTAAACTGGAAATCACAGAATCATACAATGGCTGACATTAGAAGGGACCTATGGAAGTGATCCTGTCCAACCCCTTGCTAAAGCAGGGCCATCAAGAGCCAGTCACACAGGACCATCCCAGACTCTTTTAGGTTTTTCCTCCTCCAAGGAGGAAACCTCACAAGCCCTCCAAGCAATCTGTGGCAGTGCATGGTCACTCTCGCAGTAAAAAAGTGTTTCCTGATGTCCAGAGAGAATCTCCTATGTTTCAGTTTGTGCCCATCGTCTTGTTTTCTGTCACTAAAACCACTGATAAGGGCCTGGCTATGTCTTCTTTGCACACTCTCTTCAGATGTTTATAAACATTGCTAAGTACTCCCCTGCACCTTCTCTACTTGAAGCTGAACAGTCCCAGATACCTCAGCCCTCCTTATTTGAGAGATGCTCCAATCCCCTAATTATCCTTGTTGGACTCTCTTCCATTTGTTCATGTCTCCATTATGGACCATGAAATTTATTCATGTGTTTGAAGGATACATGTAAGACTGATTTTTCCCCCAAATTTACATAACATTAACTAAAGCTCCCCCTTTAATCAACATCCAAACATTTTTACAGAGGCACAGATTCTTAAGCATTACTTAGAATTTTCAGTGCCATAATATAAACCTTCTTTTCAGATGTCTTTCAAAATCAGATGCAATACTTGCTGCTCTCAGGAATTGCAGAAATCTCTGAAACTCCATAGTAGAAAAGAAAGGAAAGAACTGCTTGTTCTTTTACACTCTCCTTAACCACCTTCCTTACCTAACAAATGAATTAAAAAAAGGGAAGTAACTGCAGCAATTGGATTTTCCCTCAAATTAGAAAAAAGGAAATAAACACTGACAGAATTATAAAGAAACACCAAGATTCCTTTCTGAGTCTTTGAACTCAAGTGTCTGGATTTTCAGACAACTCTCCAAGTCTCTATATTCTTCTTTGTTTATTTCACTTTCTCTTTGAAACAAGTGAAGAGAAAGGGAAATCTATAAGTAAGAAAGAAGAAAGATAAACTTCAAAAGATTTCCACTTCACAACATCTGAGTAAAAAAAAAAACTAAGGAAGAATCTGAAGGTGGTTTTGTGATGGTGGGGATTTTTTATGTGTTTTGTTGTTGTTATTTTTCTTGTTGAAATTCTAAAAGACATACTTCTGTGTTTAAAATATGAAGATGCATGAGGTAAAAAAAAAAAGACAGATGTTAAAGTAGGAAACAGACATAAGTTATATGATGCATATTGCCAATTAATATAGCTACATATACAAATATGACCATATGAGAAGCAAAGCTTTATTTATGATATAATGACAGGTTTATGTTTCTGACACTTGAAAAAACAAATAGGTGAAATGCTTACATTTTCTTTGTCTATAAAATATATAGTATTTCTATTTAGAAATTATGCTTACTAAAGTCCAACATCTGTAAAACTTCATTTACAACATCTAACTTTTTATAATATTGTTAAAATATGATGCACTTTATGGCAAACATCTTCCAGTTGGTTTTATAGTCTGGCCAAATAGGAACAAAGAAAAAAATTTCCATAACTTCTTTTTTCTGTAGTGTACTGACTACCAAATCTAATCTTCTCCCTTAATTTAACAACATTTTCTTCCACAAATAATACCAGGTATTTATCCGCTACTATGCCCCTGAGAAAGTTCTGACACTCAAATAAGTTAGAACAACATATACATCCATCTACATTAAATAAACTGTTAGCGGTTATTCTAGAGTAAATACTGGAGGGAACAGATTTTTGTTTAATTTCCAGCATTTCTGCATAGTAAATGAAAACACTTTTCCACTTTACATAGCAGATCAGGTAATTTTCAGAGTTTCATTCTAAAACACACTGTGGCTAACGGTACTATTTTACATAAAAAAACTTTATAAAGTATATTTTTCTGGACTTCTGAAGCATTGCAAATCTTTAAGCCAACCTTGGCAATGGACAGTACACTTTTGAACTAAATTGTGCAGGGAATGAGGGAAAGGCAATCCTTGTCCATGGCTTGTTAGACAAGAGTACATACTGGTGCTAAAGAGAAAGGATCAAGCGATTCTAAAGTCCTCTGTGATATTCCCCTCAAAACCCACAAAATGAATGGAGATTCATACTCTGACTTTTTCCTCTTAACATTTCCCTGCTGTTTCAATGACGTTCAATGTATTTTGTCACTGGATAACTGGAAATACGGGTATCTCTGAACAGGAGGAAAATAACCTCTCTTAAACAAAGATCTCATTGCCTGGATAAGGAGAGAAAACAATATATTTCAAAAGTATTAATCTCCTGAGAAGGCTGCAATTTAACTGACAAACCTAAATTTCTCACATATTTTGTAGTGAAAAAAAATTAAGTGTGAGATCCAAAGCTTTCATTATTTGTAAAAGCTTTGTAAAGAAACAATACATATTTCTAAATAGAAATACTATATATTTTATAGACAAAGAAAATGTAAGCATTTCACCTATTTGTTTTTTCAAGTGTCAGAAACATAAACCTGTCTTTATATCATAAATACATGTAATTTTCTTTCCATGTTTCTTTTTAAACTATTAAAAAATACTTCAGTGAAGAGCTAAGATGTTTCCGGCATTGCAATAGCCTGCCCAGGGAAGAGGGGATAAATCTTAGTGGTAACACAGCAGTGCTGGGCTAACAGTTGGACTTAATGATCTAGGAGGTCATTTCTAACCTTAATGATTTATGATTCTTTAAACATTATTTCTCGTGTACTAGTCTTCCATCTGTTCATTATACATATATTTAATTTTACATATATACTATTCTGTATTTTTAGAATAATATATATTCTGCATTTTTATTATACATAGTTATTTGCATCCAAAATTTTTAAAGCTCAAAAATGCTTAGCAGATTAGAAACAGAAATTCTTTAAATTAGAGGAGACTAATATAGGAACAGATTCCTCCTAAATCTTAGAAATTTGATTGTTCCCACATCCTTATCTCATCTCAGTGGCATATTATCAACATTCCACTTTGCAAAAATTCAACATTAATAAATACTCTGGTGATTAAAGCCTGAAATAATGGAGTACTTATGGTACATCTGAGAATGCCAGGAAGTGTCATTTTGCCCTTTTAAACTGAGCAGACACTCTGACATAATTTTCATGGTGGCTGCAGGAATTACAGCAAGATTGCGAAAACACGTGATTTCGCATGTCTTATTCTCCATGAATCTCTAAAAATTAAGATGAAGCCCTCTCACCTTCATCTCAGCTAAAAAATTAATACAAAGCCCCTCTTCAGTTTCAGTGAGGTTCTTCTAACAGTTTATCCTTTCATCTGTTAACTCCTCTGTTGTAACTGAATATATGTATATACGTAACAGATTTTATGAAACTAGAGATAACTGTAGTGGGAGTGACAAATCAAGCCTCTTTAAAACTGAACTTTACACAAATCTTTTGTTAGCAAAGCACTTTGAATGGTCAATTCTTGCAAAAAACGATGAGGCCATATAAAACTTTTCAAAATTGAACAGGATGTTGTCTTCAACAGTGATCTGCGATCAAACAGTGAACTTCATTGTGAATGAGAAAAACAAAAAATCTCGAAAAAAAAATCCTGAAAATTGCTACATAAATTTTGTTGATCACAACAATAAAAGGCTGAGGTCCTTTTGATAATAGAAAATTAGTCCAAGAAAAAAATGTCTGAGAGAAGTAGATCACCACACAGAAAGTTTTTCTTAATGCTTCATTTCAATGCTAATCTCTTCATCAAAATATTTGTATGTTTATACAGATTATGCAAGAAGGTGTCATCTCTGTAGTATTTTCAGTGTTGAGTCTGTGCAACTCAAAGGGAATATAGCTCATCTGATGTATTAAAAATCACAGAGAGACTCAGAATTCTCTCTGATATAATTGCAGGCCCACAAGAGGACACAGTTATCTAGTGAAAATGTTTACAACACTTTAAGTATTAGAACAAAAATTTAAATTCACAACCTCTTGAGTACTTGCTTGTTTCAACAATTGATGGAAATTTCATCCTCTAATACCCAAATAAATACATAAAAGATAATGGCCCCAGTAATGACCTGCTTTAAAACAAGTGCACAGAAGCATTTCCTGTTGCTGCACAAAATATTTGTATATAAGCACAGTAGCACCATGACCTGTCCATGGTCCAAATAAACCAGAATAAGTCCATAGAGCACTGTCTGATCAGCAGTTCATGATTTTGTCATAGTTTGTTACCCTCCAAGTATTTCTTCTTCAAATTGAATAGGCCTAGGTTACTCAGTGACTCAAATTCATGGCAGCCATTTCACCTTTCTTACCATCTTTATAAGAACCATTAGTTCTTGTTGAAAGACTGTCATCATGATTGCTTAAGTATTTAAAATGTTTTGTGTCAGATTCTATTTAAGCTTCAGGAATGATGGAGCACTTGGAAAATCTATTATGTCAGGTGCTAAGAGATTTACACATGTTTATATAGTTCACTGAGTGAATATCAGAGAAGGAAGCTGGGACAAGATAAAACCCAGGGCTATTAGAGAGAAACAACAGGACAAGGTGGGTTGGTTTTGCCTGGGCTAGAGTTAATTTTCTTCACAGTAGCTTGTATGTGGCTATATTTTGGATTTATGCTAGAAACAGTGTTGATAATATAGATAGTATAATATTTCTGAGCAACACTTGTACAGCATCAAGGCATTTTCTGCTTCTTGTACCATCCCACCAGTGACAAGGCTGTGGGTGCGCAAGTAGTTGGGAAGGGACACAGCTGGACCAGCTGACTCCAACTGACCTAAGGGATGCTCCCTACCATACATCATCATGTTCAGCATGCAAATCTGGAGGAAGAAGGAAGGAGGACACAATTGGGGTGATGGCATTTGTCTTCCCAAGTCACGGTTACTCATAAAGGAGCCCTGCTCTCCTGGGGATGGCTGAACACCTGCCTTCTTGGGGGAAACTGTGAATGAATTCCTTGATTTGCTTTGCTTTCCTTGTTAAACTGTCTTTGCCTCATCCCAGGAGTTTACTTTTACTCTTCTGATTCTTTTCCCCATCCCACTGGTGTGGGAGTAAGCAAGTAGTTGATTGGACACAGCTGCCAGATGGGGTTAAGCGATAACACAAGGTTACAGCTGAACTCCAAGCAAAGTGTAAAGAGAAGCAGCAAAGACAGGATGCAGATATTCAGGAGCAGGTCTAGATCTGGACAGTCCAAGTAAAAAGATTCAGAAGTTGATCCTACATCAGATGAAAAAATGTGTTGTAGAGCAACATCTATAATCAGATTTAAAGGCCATCAGGTGCCCTAAGTTCTTGAAAAGACTCAGTAGCTTCTGCTCAGTCAAAATCAGCTGTGAGTGATAATAACATCAGCGGCTATATTGCTGGGGCACAGCTAAACTCAGTATTCATGGCAACACTAATAACCATCCTTGCACAAGGAAGAAAAGACTGCCAGATTCTTCTTCTAAACATAGTGAAGAAATACACATTTTTGAAGAAAAAGTAGGGTGATTTCTTTACTGAGTAGGTCTGTGAGTGGAGCCAATTTCTATTGCATTACTTTCCTAATCAAACAATACTCAAGAAATTATTGCTTTCATTTTCAATTGTTGTACCTCTTTCTAAAGAATTCTAACACAATACTTATGCCAAGTGTTTACTAAATACAAAATGCTAAATATCTATTTATAAAACCATTATACATACTAGAAACTCTTCCAGAAATTTCAAAAAGTACAAAAATTCTTATGACAGATGGGATAACTGTATGAAACAAAAAAAAAGATGATTCTGAGTTAGAAATACAGGATTACACTGAAACAAATTAATTCCTGGCAGAAAGAAGATGACTGAGAAAAAAACCCTGGAACTGGGAGAATATCCAAGTACTTCTGACTAGGCTCAAATCAAAAAGATTTTTTTATTCAAAACCTCCATAAAGAAAAAACTTCTTTTGTTGCTATTCTTTCATATAATCTAGAGAAACTTTTTGCATGTTTCTATTTTCTGGCAAGTTCTATTAATTCATTCTTCACTCATCTACTGATGGGTAACTTGCCAATATCTTGATTTGATCCTGAAGACATACTGGTCCCATTTGATTCAACATCAAATTCTTAGTCCTAAATCTTAAACCATATTAAGTAATAGTGACATGACAGCTAGAATAATATCACAGTTTACTCTTACAATCTCTGCATGGTGAAGGGCTGGCCTCTGTTTTGGAGCTATTCAGCACAGAATTCACCCAAATAGGGGTTCAGTATCAAGTCAAAGTCATTTAAATGAATGTTCAAAATGCAATTAGAGGGCCAGCCCTATAATATATGTGTAATAGTAATAAAGAGAGGAAACTTTGGGAAGGTTATTCAGACCATGAGCTTAAACAAAATGATGTGGTTTCATTGCTCCAGGTGAATTTCTTCCCCAAGCAGTTGACCTCGGGGTATGTGTGTTTCACTGCATCCAGGGTTTCAGATTCCCTCAATTTCCAGATCCAAGGGCTGAGTGCAATATGCTGTTCCTCTCTGGTCTGTGCAGATGGGTTTTCTTCTCAGCTTGCAAAAGATTGATGTAAATACAGAGCTGGGAAATGGGTAGGAATTTCTTCTGGCTCCTTTGGTTTCTACCCGAACATAGAAACCAGTTACACAACCCACATGCTTAACTCCTGGGGCTGGCGTCAGGTATGGGGAGTACTTCCCCCTCCCTGTATTTCCCAGTGTTATTCTACACACAAGAATCTATCTTAAAAAACTACAGTCAGCAGTGGGACAGAAGAGAGAATAGAAAAAGCAAAAGTGAAAAACTTGTAGGCTTATATAAAAGTTTAATAAATGAAAGGGGCAGAAAAAGATTAGATAAAAGCAATCACTCAGCATGTCCCACTAGCAAACTGATAACCAGTGAGTGACTGGGAAACAGCTACCTTGGAAAACATCTGTTTTTATTTTTGATTGTGACATTACATGATATGGAGTATCCCCTTTTTTAAACTTTTACATCACAAGACTCAAGACTGATATCCAGTATTGTTATGAAGGAAGTCTGATTTCAGAAGTTCTATGTTCCATAAGATTTTTGTTCTCTTTGTTCAATTTCTTCATATTGGTATAACAAAAATGGGGGCAGTCTTATATGTAGTTACAATGAAAAGGTGGGAATTCAAAGATTGAAGAACTTAAAGCAGTACAGAAGTTATAAAGAGAAAAAAAAACAGACAAGCAAGCGAACAAAGAAAATTAAAAGGACAAGTTTTGGGGAGTCGTAGGGATCCTGGATTTTGGAAATTAAAATTAAAGTCATGTAGAAGTAGTTAAATCCTTAAAAATGCAGAAATGCAGAAAACAATGTATTCAAAAGCTAAAGATCTTCCTTAGATTTTTTTTTTCTCCTAAAAACTGACAGGGGAACAAACCAAAATTTATTCCTATTTATTTCTTCATATATTGTAGAGGAACTGAAGAGGTGACTTGTGGAATTTTGGCTCTATCCTTTGAGGACACAAACTATCTCACCCCAAAAAACCAGTTTAAAATAAACTTCTACAGTATTAGGACAACCAGATGTAATTGATATATTATTATAAAATTCGCCTTTACAAATCATGCGTTATAAGTATTTATTTGGTATTACTATATTTACTTTCAGTAAAAAATACTAGAAAGATTAATTCTCATTTTCAAGCTGGACTCTTTACAAGATCATTTTCCATACAATTAAACAGGTTTTTTGTACTAAGAACACTTTGAAATCTTGAAAAAAATGAAAATAAACTTTATGATACCACTATATTTCTACTTACATAATATTGAAACCAGAGCAGTCACATTTAATAAAACCAGTGTTTGACTTTTATACTTGCCGTAAATCCAAAGTACCTGGGAATGCACTACATTAGCATCACCTGAGCTCCAATGAGCATGAAAAATTTTCTAACATTCCGTTATTCCCAGGATTAGATGTAGATGGCAGTGACTAGCTGGAAATATAATATATAAACATATATTAAAATATTTTTGCTCTTACTGAACTCCTTGCAACAGTCATTATTTTTCCATTCTGCAACTGTACACTGCTTAGCACAGTGATAATTTTATGATTCACAACTGTGGTTCCTTACTGTTATCAAAATACAGTTAAGGACTGCAATCATTTTAAGACGACGTGTGGTTACCCACTGAACTTTACTATGGATTAATAGTAAATGTATGGATTAATGACTTCCTATCCATGCTTAATATAAATTGACATTTTTATTGTTCGAAAATACTGGTATGTAAACAGTGATACCTGTTTAATTCAGTTTTATTAAATAATGCTGAAAACTTTCCCATTACCTAATTACGCTACCTGCATTGTCACTGCACAGTAGTTCCAATTTTTGAAACACATTTGAAGTGTAACTAAAAATCTTTGCTTGTATTTTTCCTAATCCTAACTAAATCCCAACTAAGCCCCACACAAACACTCATTTCCTTCCAGTGCGATGGGGATAGAACAGGAAGGGCAGAAGTGAGAAGAACTGTTCACTGAGAAGACAGTTTAATCAGTAAGCAAAAGCTGCACATGCAAGCAAAGCCATCTCCAGGATATCATGGCTTCCTCACATGTAATGGTGACTTGGGAAGACAAACTCCATCACTCCAAAAGCAACCCCCACACACATTTTTCTTCTCTCTCCCACAGCTTCCTATCCTGAGCATAATGACATAAGGCATTGAATATTCCTTGGGTGGGCTGGGGTCAGCTGTCCCAGCTGTGTTCCTTCTCAACTTCTTGTGCACCTACATCCACCTCGCTGGTGGGGGTGGGTGAGAAGCAGGAAAAGCCTTGCACTGCTCAGCAATAACAAGAACATCCCTGAGTTCTCACAAGTGCTTTCAGTACAAATTCAAAACGCAGCCCCATATGAGGTACTGAACTCTATCCCAGCCAAATCTAGCACAACCAGAAAGTCTGTAAATTTAATAGGATTGGATTTGCTAGCAGATGATAGACTGGGAGCTGTATTCAACCTGGCACCCAAGACAGCTGAGCCTGAGCCCCATAGCAGCACCCAGAGTAAGTGATGAGTGACAGCAGTGGGAAATTCCCTGATGCAAGAGATAGAACCCCCGACCTGTTGACATGACTGTTATCTAGAGAAGTTTGTTGCTTGTCTAGTCTTAGATTCAAGGTGCTCTGAAGAGGTTGCTGAGGCTTGTCTAGCCCTGTATTTATTCTTCCCTGCTGCTCTTCCGTATAGGCATTGTGAGGAAACAATTTAATTTTTATTTATGCCTCAATATTATATGGATTTTAGTTACTTGTAGGGGCTGTACACGTGCTGGGAGCCTTAACACGTGCTGTGTGAAGGAGGCAGCTAGGGCACGTGAGGGGAGAGGTAACCACCAAAGGAGACAATCCCTTTAGAAAATGGAGGGAGGCTCTGTCTCTGGGGGAACTTTGCCTGACAGCCAGTCAGCGGAGTGTTATTTTAGGGAACATTTAGACTAATTGAATCATAGAAGCATAGAATGGTTTGGGTTGGAAGGAGCCTTAAAGATCATTTAGTTCCAACCGCCTGCCATGGACAGGGACACCAACCTGGCCCTGAGCACACACAAGTCCATGAGGCCTGATGAGATGCACCCACAAGTCTTGGGGAAGCCGGCTGATATTGTGAGGTCAGTTTCAGTTATTCTTTAAATATCACACTGATTATGGGAGGTTCCAAAGGGCTGGAAGAAAGCACATGTCATTCTTGTCTTCAAGAGAGACAAGGAGGAAGGTCTGGTCAGATACATCTTAATCCCTTAATCCATTAAGTAATACAGCTAATAATCCTAGAAATCATGTCCAAGCCTACCAAGGACAAGAAGGTTACTGGGAGCATTAAGCATGGATTTATAAAGGAGAAATCATGCCTGACCAACCTCACAACCTTCTTCAAAGGAGTGGTTCAGAGAATAAGAGAAGTGGAGGATATTGCTTGTTTTGAATTTTCCAAGGCTTTTGACATTGGGTTTCATGGTTCTACCAATTAAAATTATGAATAATAACCTGATAAATAAACATATAATTAAAAATAGGTGAAAATAGATGATAAATTGTCTGAAATGCTTGCTTACAGGAATCTAACTAGCAGCATGAAGCCAAACTGGAGACCAGTCACTAGTGGTGTACCCCTGGGGCTGATTCTTGGACCACTACTACTTAATTTCTTCCTTAATGACCCTCAAAAAATTTGCTGATGGTAAAACCTAGGAGTTTGATGGCTGATGATAAAAACCTGGGAGTTTGATGGCTGATACACCAGACAATTGCCCTTTCATTCAGAGGGACCTCAACAGAGTGGAGAAATGGGCTAACAGGAACCTCATGAAATCCAACCAAGGAAGTGAAAAGTCCTGCGCCTGCACAGTACAGACTAGGTGTCAACAAGCAGGAAAAAAGCTTGTCAGTAATAGGCCTGAACATGAGACAGACCAGCAATGTGCCTTTGACACAAAGGTCAGCAGCCTCCTGGCAACAGGAGAAATGTTACTAGCAGGTCAAGGGAGGTGGTTCCTCCTCTCTATGCAGCAGGAGTGAGACATTTCTGGAGTGCTGTGTCCAGTGCTGAGCTCCTCAGCACAAGCAGGACATGCTCAAGCAAGTCCAGTGAAGGAACAGAAAGATGACAAAGGGACTGGAGCAACTTACATTCAAGGAAAGGCTGAGCTAAGACTGCTTAGCCTGCAAAAGACTTGGGGGGATTTTATCAGTATGTATAAATAGCTGATGGGAGGAAATGAAGAAGAGTGAACCAGAATCTTCTCAGCAGTGCCCAGTGACAGGACAAGAGGCAATTGAAACGGATTGAAACAAAAGAAATTTTACTTAGAGGTAAGGCCCGAATTTGTACTGTGTAGATGGTCAAACCCTGAAACAGGATGCCCGAAGTTGTGGACTCTCCATCTTTGGAGTTATTGGAAACCTGACTGGACAAAGACCTGAATTCATCCTGTTTGAGCAGGGAAGTTGAATTTCCAGAGGTGCCTCCCAGCCTCAAAGATTCTCTGATTTTATGAAAATTCATAGGAAAGTTTTGAAACTGCTGTCCTTTTGTATTTTATGCACTTCTGTTATTTCTCATGAAATTTAGATTGTTCATAGTAGGCCTGCAGTGGCAATTCATTTAACCTGACAAGCAAATGCATTCCAAATTCAGGAACATTAAAAGCTACACTGCAAAGTAATAAGGGCTTATTCTGCCTGACCTCCCTCAAGATCTCTAACATAGAACCAGATCATAAATATGCACAGCATAGCAGATGTCAAGTCTTATGAATGCATATCAATATTCATCAACTTATGGAATTCTTAGCTATCCGCTTGGTTTTTACATTTGAATAACACCAAGTTGGGCAGAAATGTTCATCTGTCCAACAGTTGGAAGGCTCTACAGAAGGATCTGGAGGCTGAATCTATGGGCCAAGGCCAATTGTGTGAGGCTCAACATGGCAAAGTGCCGGGTCCTGCACTTGGGTTGTAACAGTTCCATGCAGTACTACAGGCTAGGGAATGAATGTCTGGAAAGCTGCCTTGTGGTAAAGGACCTGGGGATGTTGGTCAGCAGCAGCTGAACATGAGTCACCAGTGTACCCAGGTGGACAAGAATGCCAATGGCATTCTGGCCTGTACCAAAAATTGTGTGGCTGGCAGGACTACGGAAGGCAATGACCCTCTGAACTGGGCACTGGTGAGGCTGGACCTTGAATCCTGTGTTCAGCTTTGATTCCCTCTCCACAAGACGGACACAGAGGTGCTGGAGTGTGTCCAAACAAGGGCAAAAAAAGGTGCGGAAGGGTCTGGAGCACAGGTCTTATGAGGAGTGTCTGAAGGAACTGGGGTTGTTTAACCTGGAGAAAAGGAGGCTCAGGGGAGACCCCACAAGATACCCCAACCCTGAAAGTGTTCAGTGTGAGGCTGGATGGAATTCTGAGCAACCTAGTTTAGTGAAATATGTCCCTGTTCGTGGCAGGGGGTTGGAACAAGATGATGTTTAAGGTCCCTTCCAAACCAGGCCATTCTATGATTCTATGATATCACTCTCTACAGCTTGAAATGAGATTGCAGCCAGGAGGGTGGTGATCCCTTCTCCCAGTTAACAAACAATGACTAAAGGAAATGGTCTCAAGTTTTGCCAGGGGATGTTTATATTAGATATTAGGAATAATTTCTTCACAGAAAGGGATGTCAAGCATTGGAACAGGGTACCCAATAAAGTGGTTGTGCCACCATCCCTGTAGTATTTAAAAGATGTGTAGATGTGGCACCTAGAGACATGGTTTAATGGTGGACTTGGCAGGTCCATGGTGGAGAAGAAATCCACCTGCAGCCCCTGGAGGACCCCATGCACAGGTGGATGACCAAAGGAGGTTGTGACCCCATGGGCAGCCTGCACTGGAACAGGCTCATGGCAGGTCCTGTGAACTCATGGGGACAAGATCCCAAGCTGGAGCAGGTTTGCTGACAGGACTTGTGATCCTGTGGGGGACCCATGCTGGAGCAGCCTGTTCCTGAAGGACCCCATGGAAATGGATCCATGCTGGAGCAGTTTGTGAAGAACTGCAGCCTGTGGGAAGGAAGTTGCAAAAGTTCATAATGAACTGTCTGCCATGCAAAGGACCCCATGCCGGAGCAGAGAAAGATATGAGGAGTCCTCTCTGTGATGAGGAAGGAGCACTAGAGACAATGTGTAATGAAGTGACAACAACTCCCATTCCCCATCCCCCTGCACTGCTTATGAGGGGGAAGAATTGTGAGTACAGTTAAGCTTGAGATATAAAGGAGGGGTGGGGGGAATTTGGGTTTAAGATTTTATTTTACTTGTCATCCTACTCTGGATTGGTAATAAATTCATTTAATTTTCCCGAATCAGGTCTGTTTTGGCCATGATGCTAATTGCTGAGTGATCTCTCTCTGTCCTTATCTCAATCCACAAGACTTTTGATGTATTTTTCCTGCCCTGTCCAGCTGAGGAGAGAGAGGGATAGCGTGAACACTTCATCTGTACACTTGGAAGCTATGACACACCTCTCAAACTACCTTTTTTTCAGGTTCTAAGGCATATATGGAAAATGTTCTAATCAGCCTATCTCAGAGTCTGATGTCTTGAGAACTTAAAGGCCAATTATTTTCTTGCCTATTCAGGCATCTGTCTGATTGTGTCTCTGCCTTTGTGTGCATTAATATATTCACGTTATATATTGTGTGAAACATTAGGTAACCCTAATATATTTCCTGGTCTCTGGCATGCACAAGCCTTCTGCAGAAACTAACAGGAGAAATGATTACACATTCATCAGTAAGAAAATCTCTTTCTCAGTTGTCTGTAGATTTTAAGGGATTTTCTGTCACAGCAGTTCCATTTAGTATAACTTGTGCTGTGAGTTCTCAGGCTTCCAAAGGACTGACCTCGTAGCTAATGTGTACATTGTTAGCTACAGGGCTGTAGTCCAACCCTGTCCAGACATCAGAGTGAGTCTCAGAACACACAGATATGCATCACTATTGCATCAATATAAATAAATTGTGTCTCAACTGATTTATGTACTCTTTTCCAAATATTTTATTTTAGACATTTCCTTACAGTTCTGTGCACAAAGTAATCAATATCTTTATTGAAATATCCCAAAGAAATGGAAGGGGTACTTATGTGTGTAGTGTTGAAAAATCTCTCCCACTTATAAGCAAGATCTAAAAGATAAGGCTCTACAGGAAAGAATTTTTACTTAAACTTAGCCTGCAACCTGAAGCAATCCTCTAATAACAAACGTAGTGCTTTCTCAGAATCAGAAAGATTCTATATCACAATTACTTTAGGAGATGTCCAGGACTATTTAATCTCATTCTTCCAAAGGGTTTGGAAATATGCCTATTCTTCAGAAAACAGATATTCTCAGAGAAAGAAAAGTTATCTATTTATCCATCCTGAAGCAATGAAATGTCTGAACACAAAGAAATGTATCATTGCTGCTGTATGACTGGCATGTTAAAAGGATTTTGGAGGGGAGTATGTCAGAGTATATCATATTTTTAAGTGATATATGTCAGCTGCAGAATATATTTAAGGGTTCAGTGGCACCAATAGAACCAAATCTAATGCTGCAGGACAGAAAAGGGACACAGATTTTTACCTGTAGGCCACATTATGAAGATGACAATTTCAGATTAGACTTAAAAATGACCCATTTAGCAGAAGACTTTTACATAAGGAAATTCTTGGTGTGCTTAAACCAAAGAATAACTTAGACACACATGAGATCTGTTTCATTTGGGATCTGAAACCTATTCCCACCACTGAAAAATTAATCAAGACATTTTCCTTTTCTTTGAAACACTTACTATGTACTGACATTTACTTGTGTGCTATCAGTACAGTAAGTAGAGTTAATGTTCACCTGGCATATATTCGTCTCACAGGCCTCTACCTCACCTTGTAAATGGAATTCTTATTACATGGTTAGCTACTTTCACATAACCTAGTGGGTCTGATTCTTTCAAGAGCCACTTGACACAAGATAAAAGAACTTCTTGATCATATTCAGACTGGAACATATGATTACAGACCATTTCTGCAAAATGATTAAATGTCTTCCTGATTTTAATATGGAAACCAAACTCTAAAGAATGATAAATACACCGTATAATCAGTATTTTCAGATGATTTCCAAATTGCTTAAAATGCACATATATATTTGGAAGACAAATTTTAATGTAGAACGAAAATTGAAAATAGAAAAAGTGCCACACACATGAGACTGTACTGAGATAATTTTATTTTACTTAGCATTTTCTAATCTTTTATACAGTGTATATGTATGTTTCTGTATAAGACATTTTATTCTATGTTAATAGTGAAAATTTGTGAATAAACAGAATGTGAATTTCTGGAGGATCTTTAGGAAGTCCAGAGAATAATAACGGAAATGCTCCCAGAATGTAAATTAGGACAACCTCTATATGTTTCTACTGTTCATCTGCAGCTCAAGGCTAAAAAAAATGTATTTTATTCACATCATTAGAGTTACACAGTAAGTCTGGTACTCCATGAACCATGCATTTAATAATGAGTATTTGACCTCCAAGGATGAAAGAAAACCTTGCCATCTTTAGCAGAGATTTACCTATTGGAAATATCATGAAGCAAAGAAAAAAAACTAGTCTCTTACGCAATTTCTTGAATACTCACTCTTTAACTTAAAAACCAGCATTTGATGGACAAGCTAGCAATACCTATGATGGCATACAGATTGAATTAAGATTTTATTTAAGATTATAATTAAGTACCAGCATTTGAAAATATTTGTGGAGATGTTGATCAAGTGTTGTTTTAGCTTTGAACACGTTATGAAACTTATATTGGTAAAATATTCTTCTTGTGACTTTGTTGTAGACGTTCTCAGATCAAAACACAATTGGTTTTTTCTGCCTTTGTTGAAATTGTCTTGATGTATTCTTTTATTCTTAGCAGCATGGGCAGCATGGGAAAAGAAAATATGAAGGAGTCTTTCTGATGTAATACTCTGATATTAAGTTTAAAAATTATCTGCTCTGCATTTGTCTGCTTGTTAATATACTGATTCATTCTGATCCATTATTTTATCTACACAGCACAATTTCAAGAAACATGAAGGCTTTTTATGTAAATAAAATTATGTTTTAAAAAATGGTACATATTATGGTATTTATGCACTGGAACAAAACTTGTCCACTATCAATGGTTAGTGATATCCCATAAACCCCAATATTTATTTATTCTAAATTAACATTTGAGGGAAAACAGTTTACTATGCATTACAAAAATCCTTAAGGAATTTTCAGCAACAGTTCTACTTAAAGAATTCATCAAATAAAATTTCATTGCCATACCAGTTAGCTCAAATGTAGTGAAACACTGAAGAAGCAAAGTTGTTGAGATATAGGACCCATTTAAAATCACAGAATTAAAAAAAAAAAAAAAAGAAAAAAAACCCAAAGTCATGAGTTGGAAGGGATTAATTCAAGCCCCTCAAAAGAAGGACCATTTTAAAGGTAGATCCCATTTCCAAGTTAAAACTGCTTGGGGTTAAATTCAGTCCCATTTTGAATATCTGCAGTAATAGAGATTTCACAGGCTCTCTGGGCAACCTGTTCTAATGTTTAAACACAGTCCCTGTAAGTACATTTTCCTAATTTCTAATCAAAATTTCTTTTGCTGCACCTTGTCCCCTTTACGTTTCATTTCTTTTTTTCTATCCTCCTCCTGTTGCTGAAAACCACAGTAAAATCCTCCCTCAGTTTTTCCTTCCAAAAACTGCGGGAACAATTTTTTCATTCTGTTTCTGTATATCACATATTTCAAGCCTCTAACCATCTTTGCAGCCCTCTACTAAGCTTGCTTTGTTGTTTTTTTTCATGTGTGTTTTCTACTGGGAAATAAAAACTTGATGCAGGACTCTGAATTTACTCTCAGAATTGTCAAAGGCAGGTTACTTGCTGTCTCTACTCTTGTTAATACAATCTATTATGCAATGGCCTTCCAAGGTGAAAGCTCTCCTTGATGACTCATATTCACCCTGTTGTCCACAGGAAGCCCAGCTCCTTTTCTGCAGAGATAGCTCCCAGCCATTCAGTCCCCAGCTTCATGGGATTATTCATACATTTGCCTTTGTAAATGGACTTCATATAGCTTCTTTCAGCCCATTTGTGAAACCTGCCCAGGTACTTCTGTATCAGTCTCGTCCTCTTCTCACAGGCTTTGTTCTCGACAGCAATGCTTTCTAAAGGCGCATCCTTACACACCGTACAGACCATTAATGAAGATGTTGAATAGTACTGGCCCTGGTATTCATCTCTGAGGAGTACCACTGTTATTAGTATTCAGTTGGATTTTACACAGCTGACCACAGTCCAGTCAGGCCAGCCCTGCTGCCACCTTTCCATATTGTAGTAGACCTTTCCAATTTGGCTACAAGAATATATGTGAAACACTTTATTAGTCAGGATAAACAGCTTCCTGTTGTTCACAGAGTCAGTTACTACAGAAAGCAGTCAGGTCCTTCAGCTACAATTTGCCCTTGGTAAATCTTTGCTGGCTCTTCCCATCAATCTTTGATTTTTTCCAGCAGTCACGAGGAATGCGCCTCACTCAAAAGAGAGAAGCAACAACATGTTTTATTGAGGTAAAATAATAGAGTTCAATAAATTTGATGAAATTTAAGACAGCTTAACAGCAGTTTACCAAGATTCCGTAAGTTTGGTAGCAAGGTTCACCTTGTTAATTACTGCATCAAAGAATGATACAAAGGAAAATCGAGTTAGGTTTGAGTTAGAAAGATTTGCACAGAGACCCTTCTGGTGAGTCACAAGGTTGAGAATGGATCCCTCTTATAGAGCATAGATGCAGCAAGGTCCAGTTTTAGTCTCAAACTCGGATGATGGTTTATGATGCATGGAATTATCTATACAAAGTTTATAATAATATTGAGTAGCTACATGGATTAGCAATGTTTCATTAATTCAGCATGATATGAGTCACTTACCAAGGATCTGTCACAAGCAAGGGATCTCTCTGCCTTGCACTAGGAAGAATCTCAGCCTCAAGTAAGGGATCTCAGACATCCCTGCTCGAGGACAAATATACCTGGTGTGCAGTCCAGATGCAATTCAGGAAGAGCTCAAATGAATAAATATTACCATCAGGAGGGCTTCATCCTGATGATAATATTTATAGAATGAAGGAGTTGGCTGATAGACAATAGTATAGACAGATAGATGTCTTTATTTTAGCTTTTGTGTCTTATTCTGTACTTTAGTTATCTTGCATTTTTGGGCTTTGAAACCAGCTCTCAAAATCTTTTTCTGAGGCATCTTCACTTCCTTGTATGTGAGCCAGGATCTCTCCAGCTCACAGATTTATTCCAGGGCATGAGACCTTTTGCTCATTAGTCAATCCAATCCAAAGTATGGCTACGGGTCAAGTGTATTCATCACAAGCTTCTGGTGACCCTATTTCAAAGTCCTTCTCAAGAGGTTAAGAAGCCTGTTAGCAAAAGCAATATTCTCTGCTCATCAGGTGTATCCTACCTCTCCCCAGAAATCCTAATTCCTCAGAGAGAGAGCTGTAGTCAGAAAAGCCAAAGAGTGGTCTGAAATATCATGCAATCAACCAGGCACTGACTCACTGGATCCATCAGCTCATTTGTAAGTCCTTCCCTTTGATGGAATTGAGGTGTTCCTTGAGCTGCCATGTTGTATGTTTTACAGCCTATAAACTCCCTTGACAGTATCACTGATGTCAATGCAGATGAGCAATAAGACATGAGACTGAATTCAGATGAACCTCAGCAATTTCTCTTCAACATCCCAGACTGAGCTCCTGACAAGCAATAAACTCCACAATACAGAAAATCTGTTTGGGAGACAAATGCTGATCCCTGCAGAATGATGTCTCCTGCTACAATCATTTGCTACTCACACTTGGTGCCGGTATATGGATCAAGCTGAGCTGGTACAAATGCCTTCTCTGAAACTTCTTCTTCCCTATATAACATCATAGCTCTATACCTGTTTTAAAAGTGTGCATCAAGAAGTGAAGAGAGGAATATCTTTCTTTTTGCCAGAAATCACAACATTCTTTGACTCCCATTTTAGGAGACTGAATCCTCCACTAGTTTAGTACAGCCATAAGATGTTCATCGTTCTGTATGGTGTGACACACTCTTCTCGCTGGGAGAAGCACTAGGCACAGCCCACAACCTGAGACCAGGGCAGCTGCTGCAGCCGGGCCTGTCCACTGTGACACAGGACTGCCATAGTCATGCCCTCTCTATCAGTCCCCTCGAGCCTCAGGTACCACCTCTACTCTCTTCCCTTCCTCACAAGCCATTAAGGGCTTAGTCCCTCTTAGGCAGCCCTGTTCGCTGAACTCAGTATATCTGACTAATTCAAGAACTACTCTAAAATTTTATCTTGGATGCTTCATTTTTGACCTTCATATGTGCTTGTGGTGGGTTGACCTTGGCTGGCTGCTAGTTGTTCACCAAGCTGCACTATCAGTGTCCCTCCACCAATAGGACAGAGGGACAAAACATGACAAAAGGCTTGTAGGTAGAAATAAGGACAGAGAGATTACTTTCCAAGTACTACCACAGGCAAAACAATCTCAGCGTGGGGAAACTAATTTAATTTATTGACATTTACTTGTAAGAAAGTAAGAAAGTGAGAAATAAAAAAAACCTAAAAGACTTTCCCATCTACTTTCCCTTCCTCTCAACTTCCCTCTTAACTCTTCTACCTCCTCCGCACCTGAGCAGTGCATGGGGATGGAGAATGGACACACATTGTCTCTGCTGCTCCTTTCTTTTCACATTCTTCCCCCGCCCCAGTGTGGGGTATTTCCCATTGAATGCAGATGTTCACAAACCTCCAAAATGGGCTCTTCCCATGGTCTACAGATCTTCAGGAACTGCTCCAGTGTGGCTCCTTTTCACAAGGTACGATGCTTCAGGAGCAGACTGTTCCAGCGTGGGTCCCCCATGGGATGGGTTTCCTGACAAAAACCTGCTGTTTATGGATTACTTTCCATGGGCAACAGTTCCTTCTTCAGGGTGGGCTCTCCACAAGGTCACAGGAAACACGTGCCTGTTGTTGTGTGGGGCCCTTCGTGGTCTTCAGGGTGAGCATCTGCTCCTCCTCAGTTCTCCATGTGCTGCAGGGCAATCTCTGCTCTGGCATCTGGAGCACCTCCTCGCCCCAGTTCTTCACGGACATTTGTGTCTGCAGGGCTGTGTCATACATTCTTACTCCTCTCTCACAGATGTTGCAGTATTTTTTACCCTTTCTTAAATATGTTATCACAGAGGCACTACCAAGACCATTGATTTCTTCAGCTTTGGACAGCAATGGGTCTGTCTTGGAGTCAACTGAAACAAGCTTTCTGCAACAGGGGAGCAGCTTCTATCATCTTCTTACAGAAAACACCTCTGTAGCCCCTCTGCTACCAAACCCCTGCCAGGTAAACCCAATACAATGTCAAATACTCTAGTATCTTTCAGATGTCACATACGGACTAGTGCTATCTTGTTCACCTCACTATTAGGAGTTCAAACCAGAAAAATGCTAACTAAAATAAGAATCTTACCTGAAATGAAATAGGCCCCCTATACAGGACAGTGAACATGTCAGCTATTGGTGAATTTTATTAGCTATGGATTCTATGCACACTGCCTTAGTGTACCAAGGAGAAGCAACAGCACTATGAGATGTTCTCTAAAGTTACAGAAGTTGCAAGCACAGAACGAAAATTCTGCAAACAACACTAAAACTTCCAGATGTAGGGCAGATGGGAAACAAGATGCATAAACTAGCAAAAACTTGAAATGCTCAATATTAACATCTTTAAAGTAGCTTGGCATTCAATACCAGAAGTTTACTACTTCATATACACCTATAGAAAAGTATGTCAAAATCAATTTTTTTATTTCTTGTTTTCCATGTGGACAGGAAAAACCCACTCCGCCAAAGACACTGTTATCAAGCATAATAATACAGCTGCTCTCCAAAACAATTGGAGAAGATGAAAGGCTTGGAAGAATAACTTTTGCTATATATTGGTAAAAGTTACAAAAGGGTAGGTAGGGCAAGTGCAGAGTTATGACATTTTTCTTCCCAAATAATTGTTACGCATCATGGAGCCCTGCTTTTGTGGAGATGGCTTAATATGTGCTTACTGATAGGAAGGTGTGAAGGAATTCTATTTTGCTTTTCTGCACCTTTTTTTTTAAATGAAGGCTTCTTTATTAAAAAAGCATTTCCATACAACACTGTTACAGTATAATTTCTTTTCTTGTTGCATCGCATACTTCATGTGAAAGAAGAACGTGTTAAATGGGTTCTGAAACATGAATTTTTTTCCAGTTGCCATTTAATTACTTCTCATATCTGTGTGTATATTTTCATTTTACAAACTCAATTCACTCTGAAACTGACACTCAGTGACAGGATTTCTAGATGAATTAATATATCTGATTGGTAATAATGAATTCCATACCAGTATCAAAAGCATTTGGAGGAAGAGATTCAAGTAGATATTTCACTGAAGTAAGAAAGAACCAGAAAAGCATTTTAGATTATCTTTTTATCAAAGACTGTTAACTATTAGGTTCAATCTTATTCAGGTTTAAGCGTGAACTTTGGGAACTTCTGAGTTTTAGGAAGTCACACTTATCTTTATGGAAGTAGTCACTCTGCTAAGATAAGAGAAAAAGGAAGCTGAGAATCCAGATAGGTCCCAGCTGACTGGAAGCTGGAAAATGACGTCCCAATTTTCAAGAACAAGAAGGAGGACCATGAAATCTACAAGCCTGTTAGTCTCATTTCAGTGCCTGGCAAATTTATGGGGAAGATAATTGTGTGGGGTGTTGAAAAAAACCTGAAAGACAATGCAGTCAATGGTCACAGACAGCATGGCATCATGAGAAAGAAGTCCCACTTATCAAAAAAGATTTCCTTTTATGGCAAGGTAACCACTAAGTTGATCAAGGGAATACAGTTGATGCAATCTTTTTGGATTTCAGTAAAGCTTTTGGTACTGTTTCTCACGGTCTCCTTCTGGACAAAATGTCCAGCACACAGCTGGATAAATATATCATGTGATGGGTGAGCAACTGGCTCATGGGTTGGACACAAAGGGTTATAGTGAGTGGGAAAACATCAGACTGTCCTGTCACTAGTGAGGTTCTGCAGGGCTCCATCCTCAGACCAATTCTCTTCAACATCTTCATTAATGACCTGGATGCAGGACTCAAAAGAATACCAAGTTTGTTGATGACACCAGAAATGGAGGAGCTGTTGACTCACTTAAGGGCAGGGAGGCCTTTGACAAATCAGAGGTCTGGGCAATCACCAACCACATGCAGTTCAACAAGGGGCAGTGCCCGATTCTGCACCTGGGATGCAGCAACCCTGGATGGACAGACAGCCTGGGGAATGAGATGCTGGAGAGCAGTGCCACAGAAAGAGACCTAGGGGGCCTGGCCAATGGCAAGTTGAACATGGGTCAGCAGTGCCCTGGCAGCCAGGAGGGCCAAGCATGTCCTGGGGGGCATCAGGCACAGCATGGCCAGCCGGGCAAGGGAAGGGATTGTCCCGCTCTGCTCTGCCCTGGGACGGCTTCACCTCAAGTGCTGGGGGCAGTTTTGGGTGCCACAATAGAAGAAAGGTATTAAACTATTAGAGAGCATCTAAAAGAGGGCAACAAAGATGTTGAAGGGCCTTGAGGGGAAGCTGTATGAGGAGCAGCTGAGGTCACTTGGTGTGTTCAGCCTGGAGAAGAGGAGACTGAGGAGGAACTTCATTGCAGTTACAACTTCCTCATGAGGGGAAGAGGAAGGGCAGGCATCGATCTCTTCTCTGTCTGGTGGCCAGTGACAGGACCCTAGGGAATGGCCTGAAGTTTTGTCAGGGAAGGTCTAGGCTGGATATTAGGAAAAGGTTCTTCACCCATGCAAAACAGCATGAAAATGTGGTTGTATTTTATGTAAAATGGAACATTTTTTGATCTGGAGTTGGTTGTAAAAGAGACATTAAAAAATCCATACCTTCTGAAAATACATTATTTCTCAAATAATTAGTTTTTGTCAAAGACAGGAAAATTCAAAATTAAACACTGATGTTCCTGTATAAAACATGCAGCTTTTTTTCCCCCAAGTTAAATATTGGGCAAGGCAAGCAATGCTGAGAGCTTAACACCTTAAAGAAATTTACTGATCTAGTTTTGGCTCTTCTCTGAGAAAAGCCTTTCAGATTTTGAATAGTTTGGTTATGACTTCACAGTGGGACATGACACAAAAATTCTCAACCTGTGACTTCTTTCAGGGATGCTAATGTGTCAAGTGTTGGCCTTGCCTTTTATTTTGGAGAGAAAGTTTTCTAGAAAAGATAGACATATAACTTTATATCTTAAGTAAAACATACCATCTAACCTATACCAGCAACAATGAAATTATAAAATCAGAAGCAGGTCTAATGACTGGACGTAGGTTCTTGTTTTAATCACTTGATTCACAGAAAAATAACCCAATTTTTGTGATGCTATGATTCAGTTGTAGACATTATATTTGAAATAAGATAGTTCCTCAAAAATAAAAAGTGCTTCTAAACAAAATTGTGAACTCTACAAATGAAAAAAATATTTGATTTTGTATAAAACCTGACAAATTTAATTTTAAATGACTTATAAAAGGTCACAGAACAAAACCAGAATAAGATTGGAGTACGAATCATTGTTCTGAGCTCTCAGAAACCATAACTTCTACATATAAAGTGTTTTCTCTTTGATCTAAAAGGAAAAACAGGAAATCATGAAAGGCGGGTCAGCTCTGTAAAGACAGAAAGGGAAATAAATTTGATCAAATGGTCATTTCTGTTGAACAGGAAGTCTCTCTCCGAGAAATTTACTCAAAAATGTCCAGGAGAAAAGGATATGTAGCTGGAGGTATGTAAAATTAATGAGCACTGCAAAAATGTAGTTGACATGAGGAAAGAAAATCTGCAAGTCTGGAGGGGGATGGCAGTAAAGGCCCCTTACAAAAAGAGTAAATAATCCAGAAATCTTCTTTTGAAGATGATGATCAGCAAATCCAAAAATTCACATAATTGCAAATACTTTATTATCAGGTTAAATTATGATACAGTGTTATAATGAATTATTTTATACCATGGTTAAAAAATATGACAATTTTTTAAAAATGCCTGCAATGATAGCCAAAATTAAAACAGAGTCAGGAAGACTTAAAAGAATTGAAGATTGTTAGAAGAAGCTCAAGTTAAAAAGGAGTTTAATGTAATGATCATCATTTGAAATATTTTGCTTAAATTGGTTGCTTATTCTAAAGAGAAATCTAATGCCTACATTTCATATTCAAATTTAGCAGGATTTGTAATAAAAATAACTAATTAAGAAAGTTACTTTGATCAGTTCAAATCAGTAATCAAGTATGAACTGCAAATTAAATCAGAAATAATTTTTAAAATAAGAAAAAAGCATATATGTTATATCTGTTTACTATGTAAATATCAGTATGTAATGGAATTCAAAATAAGTCAAACCTATTCTGACTTGTTCCTTAAAAATAAAAGACAGTTCAAAATTAGACAGATGATACTGAATAATAGTCTAGCAAAAAATCCTTTTTTCCCAGCTGACTCCTGTTATGATCAGATTATTGAGAGATGCCTCTGCCCAAATCAAGGTGCAAATGAGGCCATATGTCAAAGTCAATAATATGGATTTTATTTAACAGGAAATGTGAGGTAGGGGAGAGAGACAGAGAGAGAGAGAAGAGATTAAGCAGAAGATAGTTCCCACACGTGGATCCACAGGCATCCCGTTGTTCCTACTTCACCCTGGGCTTCTCAGAGGTAGGGGTCCTGAGTCGATCTTCTGGGGTACCACCTTTATACAGTCCACATTCTGGATATCCGTGGGGTGGTCGCAGATGCAGTTCCCACAATTCTGGGTGATCTTTGTTTGATTTGTGATGTGTGTATTAGCAGTTGCTTCCTTTCCCACAGTTTGACACAGTGGGAATTTTTGTCCAGGTACACAAACCAGGATGTACTAACCAGATCTTACCTCCACCAGGTGTGAAATAAGCTCCTTCGTGGCATAAATTTCTCCTGTCTGTGCTTATTTTAAGTTGCTGTTGTGGTGTCTTATCGCAAGTTCCTTCTGTGGCCTTGCTTTGAGACAGGCAGCTGTATTCTTTCAGTCCTTATAGCTCCACACAGAACATTTCTGCCAATTTACTCCAAAGTCTACGCTACAAGCAGTCAAAAAAAGAAAAAAAAAAGAGAGATTGAAGGAAATAGGAGTCTTAGAGAAGATAATATACCTGTGACTGAAGAGCTTTTGAAAAATATATATTTTTAGACTTTCATATTAAGTAATAAAACAAGAATTTACGTGCAGTATACACAGATTTCAGTCATACAATGAAGTTTAAATTACAAGAAAGATCTCAGAAATTAATATCACATTTTAATGTCCTGATAAGGAATTTTAAATGAAAGGAACTGTTATGAAAAATAGTAAGTTATTGCTTTTGTTTTGTAAATATGTGGTGATGAAGAACAAGGAGAACTTATCTTAGGCACAGCCTTATTTAATATGTTCATTTATGTTCTGGAAGATTTACAGGACACTGCATGAATATGATTCATAGGTGATGGTATAATAAAAGGTGGAACATTTACAAGAAAGATAAATTAACAGTTCCAGAGAGATTAGACATATGACCACAGATTTCTTATGTAAGTAGAATCAAGTACAAAGTATCAAACTAATGCAATTCAGACCTCACAAAATTAAAGAAACCATAAATTATTTAAGAAATTAAGAATGTAGAAGGGATATTCTGGCAGTAATTTTAAGGATTTAAGAAAAAAAGACATTAACAAAAAAATATCAACAATGAGATCTATATTCATTGGTGACATGATAGAAATTCTATCACTTGAAACATTTCCAAATAGCCTAAGAATAGTAATGAATGTACAATAAAGTAAAATTAGTAATTGTGGGATAAAACTACTTAAAATTACTTTTTTCAAGCTCAGATTAAAATGACTGTGTATTACAGATATGAAAACCAATTAACTGAATAATTTGTAGGTACTTCCTTTTCACTCTCATCTACATCTGTTATACCACAGTCAGTATAATGCTTTGGTAGACATATATTTTATTGGTATATATATAGTGTAAAAATAAAAGGCACTTATCCAGTGAGTAACTCACGGAAATCTTATTTTCTTTCTTCTGTCAATTAACTATATGACATTTACTACTTTTAAACAAGATGGCTCGAAATTTTCAATCTGTCATCTATCTACATATATGCAAGATGTTAAAATCTCAATATAGCATCATTAAAATGTGAACTTTTTCCTCTTATCAGAAAGCCACTATTGCATAACATCTCGAAAGCTCGGAGTTTTGTTAAACATACAGAATCACAGCTTGTCAGAATCACCAACTACCACCTGGGACATAAAGAAGAAAAAAAGAAAAGAAAACATAAAGTACATAAATTTTACTTCTACTCAGAAGTTCTTTTCTGATGATAGCTTGATAGTTTTAACTTTAGATTATAATATTTTCTTAGCACTTTCAATTGAAAATAAAAGTTCTTATGAAATACATTGAGTTTTCATGGCTATGAAAAGTTTCTGTTGGGCTGAATAATTAATATGCTATTTATTTTTAGATTGTAAATACATCAGGAAAGTTTTTCTCCATATCAGAAAATCAACCAACTTGACAAAATTAAACCATAATAGACTTAAAGTTAAAAAGTTTTAGAAACAATTTTTGGAAAGGACTGAAACATATCACAATATTAGTACAAGAAGGTGGAAGGAAAACCAAAGATGAAAACACTAGGACTGCCCCCAGTTACTGTAATGAAACATGAAAACAGCATCAAAAATCTCACTGAAAGGCTCCCAAATAGAAGCCTTTGTTGTCATTGAACAACAGGGAAAAAGAGTATATTTCCTGCTGTGCAATCTCTGAGTGTGAAGTCATATTTATTTATACTTGTAAAGTGGAAACATAACAATATTTTAAAAAGTAAATTATTATTTAAAATAGTTTACATGTAGCAAGTATTATATTATTTATAATTTTGGTGAGCTAAGTGATTAATCAGATTGTCAGGTGAGCACTTCACACTGCATAAACTCGGGACATTGGCTGCCTGTAATACTGCTAGCCCTTTGTTCTTGATGTAGAAAATATGGAATAACACTGAAGAACTGATTTTTTAGCAAGTACAGGATGTGGTTTTGTTCTGAAAAATATTTGGAAAAGTACATACATGCATTTGATATCAAAATCATTAAATATTGAGAACTAATAAGAGTTCAGTAAAACAAAAAGGTTTGGGTTTTTTTTCATTTCATAACAAAACAAAAACTCTCACAAAAACCCTTTACTTGTCGGAGATGTTTTATTATTGAAAGTCAGCCAATATAAGCAGGTTGCTCAGCATGTTATATCTCTCTTTTTTTAACAGTGACATCCAAAGGAATGTGGAGAAGAAAAAGAAAGTATGTGGTTTAAAATTCTGATGTTGATTTATGGTCATTACCCCTGCTGTCTGCACGTAGGAGAGCAGAGGAATGGTTGACTGGCTCAAGACAGTCAGGTTGGAAATGGGTGGGGGAAGAGGTGGGATGAAGCACCTTCTCACACTGTTGGGTAGTGAAATGTGATGCAGGCCCACACTGTACTGGGGGTGATCAGCTGCGTAGGACCACCATAAGCCCCAAAGTGGTGCCAGGAACATTCTGGCATCGTGTGAAGTGCAGGCATGAGACTTTGGCACCACAATTAGCATAGGCCTGCCTGGGGGCCTGGAACTGATAAAAGGTCAGCAAGATGTGTGCAGCGTGGTGCGCTCCACTACCCTGGATATGAAAGCTGCTGAAACCACACTGGTTCCCAGGGTAGTGGTTATCTACTCTCTCTTTTTCTTTCTCTTTTGCTTCTTCTGCATTCTTCTTCTTGAAATATATGGTAATCCTGACTAAAAAGTATAGTCAAAGCCATGCCAAGTGTATTATTGTATCTGGATATTCTAAAGTGTGCAAGCAAAAGTTGTTTTTTATTGAACCTGCTGAGAACTTTGTTGTTTCTCCCATGCACGTCTCAGAGTATGTGCAGCTACCTTTCCCTAAATCCGTCAAGTGGGATGGTCCATTATAGTGAATAATCATTAAGTGCAATAACTTTTAGCAAACACAATGTTCAGACAGGAAAAGTTATTCAAAAGAGATCTATAGTTAGAAATAAAGAGGAATCATGATGTTCCGGAGTCCCTGAACCAATGAAACTTATTGGTGCTGCCTCTCTTAGATATCTTTCCCACTCTGCTCAGGACCCAATTTCAGCCCCATAGGACCCCTAAGTCCCGTCTCAGAATTGCCACAGCAGGGCCAGCCTCCATCTCCCTGCACCCCAGCCATGCCTGGCCATGAGACCTGGTGATCATCACCCTCTCAGGAGCTTAGCTGTGATATCCACTCAGCAGAAAGTTATGCCCTCTGCACCCATCAGAATAGATGGCGACCCAGACAAAGCTCACAACAAAATATGCAGCCATGCAGGTCTCTGTGGGCCATAGCCTTTAACTAGTAATGGATGGCAGGAGTGAGAACAGCTGTGTGAGTTGTGACCAAGTGGATGATCTGATCAGCCTGGTGACGGAGCTACAGGAGAAGCAGAAACGTTAAGGAGCAGCAGGGAGCCTAAGAAAAAGATAGACTGGTGAAACTACATTGTATCCTCTGAGACAGAAACAGGAACAGCCACCAGAAAAAAAGGCCAAGATAAAGAGGATCCTGTATCATCTCCCCAAGAAGCAGAAGGCTGTAGCTTAAAGAATAGGAGTAAATGGAAGCAAGTCCACTCGTAGGGCAACAGGCAAACCCTAAGTCAAACTTTAAGTCAAAGTATCAATGAAAGAGATGTTTAAATGTATCCATGAAAAAAATAACCCCAGTCATGTAAAACATCTATAGAAGGACCTTACATCAGAAGAGAATCTTTCAAAGAGTTCTTTTGTCTTGACAACTTGCTGGTTTCAGGTGAATGAGACAAGATGTATATTGCAAATAACCTTGCAAATGAAATCTGACAGTTCATTTATCTGTCACTTCTGATCATTTTATAAGTTTATTGTGAATATTCAGTGTTTCAGTTGCAATTTATAACAGTCACAGACAATGGATAGAACCAAAGGAAAAAGTACTTTACTTCCCAGATATTTGAATGAGACTAAAACACAGAATAAAAAAACCCCATAGGTTTTTCTTAGAGCATGTGTTCCAAGCTAGTGCTGTTGTCACTTAGAAAAACACATCTTTTAACTAGATTGCTGAACAGTTTCAGAGTGATTGACATTTATAGAGAGGGAGTTATGTCAAAATTGAAGAGCATAGTTATCATTTAGCAGTTATTTATAGCATCCAGCCATATAGCAATTATATTTTTAGAATATAGGGACAAATGTAAATAATGCATATATTTTCTATGACACAATATAATCAAAGATGATCAGATAACTGTTAAAGGACTCTCAGTTAATCACCTGGTTTATATGTCTTACATACAGTATCACTGATTTCTAACATACTGATTTTTTCTAATACTCCACAGCAAAAAAGAAAAAAAAGGAGTGGTATAGTTGTACATCACCAAATATCAGAGAGCTTATTTGGATTAACACTGTGCTTTGTTAAAAGTCGTATTTAAAGACTCACTTCAGCTCTGATGCTGGAGTAGTGTTGCTCTTTCTTATGTTGTACCACCCAAAACTGCACATGAGACTCAAGATGAGGCCACCCCAGTGCAGAGCAGAGAGGACAATCCCCTCCCTTGCCCAGCTGGCCATGCTGTGCCTGATGCCCCCCAGGACATGCTTGGCCCTCCTGGCTCCCAGGGCACTGCTGACTCATGTTCGGCTTGCCATTGACCCGGACTCCCAGGTCCCTTTCCATGGCACTGCTCTCCAGCATCTCATTCCTCAGTCTGTCCATACATCCAGGGTTGCTGCATCCCAGGTGCAGAATCCGGCACTTTCTCTTGCTAGACTTCATAAGGCTGGTGATTGTCCAGGTCTCTGATTTGTCAAAGTCTCTCTGCAGGGCCTCCCTTCCCTTGAGAGAGCCAACAGCTCCTCCCAATTCAGTGTTGTCAACAAACTTAGTACTCTTTCAAGTCCTGCATCCAGGTCATTAATGAAGATGTTGAAGAGAACTGGTCTGAGGATGGAGCCCTGTGGAACCCCATGAGTGACCAGCCAGCCTGATATTATCCCATTCACTATAACTCTTTGTGCCCAATCTGTTAGCCAGTTGCTCACCCATCACATAACATGTGACATTTTGTCCAGAAGGATACTATGAGAGACAGTATCAAAAGTTTTTCTGAATTCCAAAAAGATTACATCAACTGGCTTTCCTAGATCAACTAGGTGGGTTAACCCATCATAGATGGAAATTAGGTTTCACAAGCACAGTGAAGAAAGAAAAATCATTTAGAAATTCCTAATCTTCATCTGAGATAAAAGTTTTTTCTCTAAACTGATAATCCTTAAGATTCTCTGGCTTTCTGAACATATTAGTTCAAACTGTCCCTTGAGTCTGCAGTAAAACTCAGGAGGGAGGAAGCCTCTGATGAACCTTCTCACATCTCCCAGAAGAAGAGAAGCACTAGGGCTGGCTTTGAGCATACAAAACAGCTCAGACTATGAGTTAAAGATGATG
This sequence comes from Edolisoma coerulescens, assembly GCA_013397115.1. NCBI lineage: Eukaryota > Metazoa > Chordata > Aves > Passeriformes > Campephagidae > Edolisoma > Edolisoma coerulescens. Next base: position 108,558 of record VWZW01004015.1, on the reverse strand, counting down.
CAAAGCCTCCTGCATGCAGAGTCCCACTATTGTCAAAAGTCCTACATATTTATAAGAAGAATCTTACTAGTTTCTTGAAAACCATTGTTCTGTCTCACTGGTGAGCCAAATCTTACTCCATCTCACACTAAGGCTTTAGAAAGATTTCACAGAAACACAGAATTTTCTGAGTTAGAAGGGAGCTGTAAGGTTCATTGAATCCACCTCCTGTCCTTGCACAAAACAGCCCCAAGAGTCACACAAGGTGCCTGAGAGTATTCTTGACCTCTGTCAGACTTGGTGCTGTGACACTTCCCTGGGAAGCTTGTTCCTATGCCCAACCAACCTCTGGGTGAAGAATTTTTTTCTAATATCTGAACTAAATCTGCCCTGACACACCTTCATGCCATTCCCACAGGTTCTGTGACTAGTCACCAGAGAGAAGGGATCAGTACTTGGTCCTTCATTTCCTCTCACAAGGAAGTTGTAGACTGCAATGAGGTCACCCCTCAGTCTGCTGGAGACACCAAGTGACCACAGCCGCTCCTCATACGGCTTCCCCTCAAAGTCCTTCACCATCTTTGTTGCCCTCCCTTGTAGGCCCTCTAATAGTTTAACATCTTTCTTACATTGTGAAGCCCAAAACTGCACAAAATATTCAAGGTGAGGCTGCACCAGTGCTATCCCTTCTAACCTCTATTTTCTCTGGGGACTGAGCATTTGCTAACAGCAAATTGGTGAACCAGAAAGAGTTTTGGAAATTCCCAACATATAATCAGATTCTTATAGAAGGGTATCTGCATGAGTATTCAACTAGTATGAAATAATCTTGATAATAATGCAATTTTGGTGGTATGTAAAAACAGTTCCTTATGAGTAATTACCCTGGAATTACAGTTAATTCCTGAATGAATAAAAATGTTTTGATATAGAACCATTGCTAACAATTCTGAGATGTGCACTATAATACAAAGGCCTTTCAGGAAAAAAGTCTATTGGTGCTAATAAAAAAAAAAAGTAGACTATTGTAAGTAATCAATAAGTACAGTAATTTTGGAAGAATATGATACAGAGATATTGCTATTATTTACCCAAGTTGCTGGGGGAGAACATTATTGAAAAAAATTAGTGATTTTACAATTACTTAAATATATGGTAAACCAATCTTCTTTTGTCATAGTTTAACCCTAGATGGCATCTAAGTACAACACAGCCGCTTACTCACTCCCCACCCAGGTGAGGTCAGGGAGAGAATCCAAAGGGTAAAAGGGAGAAAACTCATGGATTGAGATAAAGACAGTTTAATAGGTAAAGCAAAAACCACACACAAGCAAATGGAAAAAAAGAATTTATTCACCTCTTCCCATGGGCAGGCAGGCGTTCAGCCATCCCCAGAAAAGCAGGGCTCCGTCACATGTAATGGTGACTTGAGAAAACAAACACCATCAACTGAATGTCCCACCCTCCTCCTTTTTTCCCCCTGTCATATATGAAATTAGGTAGTTGGCTTTTGCATTTAAAAATCATCTTAGGACCAAGTTAATAGTACTAAAGTTATTAAGGTAGTTAAATGGTTAAATACCTCTTCTTTGTCAACCAGTGCCCCTCCCCAGCAAATGTTCCATTGGCGAAAGGAACTTGTGATGTACCTTGAAATTCACCAATCACCTTGTGCCATGGGAGCAGGACAGTGGGGAATTCTGGGAAGGGCCAAGAGGGTATAAAAGTAGCCTTCCCAGGGCCCCATCCCCCCTTCCTCCTGGCATCCAAGCTGGTGATCCTGTCTCCCTGCAGCTGCTCCAGCCCTGGGTAGAGGGGGGAGGAGGGAACTTAGGCCTATCTCTGTTCAGAGACCTTATTTTATTTTAAGGGAACTTTGCCTCAGATTAGCTGAGGTAAATCCAGCACTGTAGATTTTTGCCGTGGGTACATAGCCAGTTTGGCACTAAGAGTCTCTGATCCTGCGCTCCCGGGTTTTCATATTGTTTTAAATTAAAAATTCGGATGCTGTTATTTTTCCAAATTATTTTTCTTGTAATAAACAATCCTTTTTTTAATTAAGACAAGAGTTGCTCATATTTCTGACACCCCAGCTTTATGTATTGAGCATGACACCATATGGCATGGTATGTGCCTTGGATTATTTGGGATCAGCTGTCCCAGCTTTGTCCCCTCCCAACTCCTTGGGCACCCCCAGCCTTCTCACTGGTGGTACAAGAAGAAGAAAAGGCCTGTATTCTGTTAAAGCACTGCTCAGCAATAGCACAAACATTCCTATGTTAGCAACTCTGTTTTCAGCACAAATTCAAAACACAGCCCCATACCCACTATGGTGAAGAAAATTAACTCTTCCCCAGCCAAAGCTATTACAACTTCGCTTTTATAAAGTCAGGTTCTTTTTTTCCCTAAGATATTTAACAGTAAATTTTTTTTTCATGTGTTATTATTTTCAAGTTTCTATTCAGGCATTGAAACAATGTGACTGCTATATTTAAATATCTAATATGAGCTAATGACTCTTCTGTGATTTTCTTTGTCCTGATTCTCATTATCCCAATGTTTTCAAAGATGTATTATAAACAAGAAAATTGCAAGTGCATATTTTTGGTAGCATTGACTTCTATTTAATAAATGCCTGTTGCTATTAATAAATGTCATTGCATAAAAATATGTTCAATTATTATAGTGTAAAAATGTGAGGAATTATAATAAATGAAGATAAAACATTTCCTTTCGTACAGCTTTGATAATCTTTCCCCTACTATGGAAATTTTTTCTCTCCAGCTTGAAAATAAAGGGCACACCCCAGTCCATAAGGATATATATAGAGAGAAATATATCTCGCTCACTCTTCTGCTTTTGCTTTTGACAGAAATGGAAGGATGGAACACAGTTGAGAGTAAGAGACACAGAAATTCTTTTTATAAGATATTTGTTTTTAAGAGGAGATTAACTAGACTACAATAAGACATGATTTTTTGTGTTCCAAACAAAATCTATGTGTGTCTTAAAGGGTCAGATTCTTTTTAATATGGGGCATTTTAAAGAAATATATGAAGAAATACATCCAGTACAAATTCCTCTTTCTTTTTTACTGTATTCAAATGAACTAGGTCTTTTGTTAGAACGTATTTTTTTAAAAAGAAGGGAAACAAAATGACTCTTCTGAAACAGTAGGTCAATTAGCTCCCACCCAAGACTAGCCAGCGCTATATACCAAGGCTCATTTGCACCAAAAGTTCATGCCAGTATCCACGGGGCCTCATATATATACACCTTTATGCTTACCTGTCTTTTCTCTGTAAAAGTCCAACGAATTTTCTTTATAAACCATTGGAAGTTTCCTTCAATTGCTCCAGATTATGTTGCAGACTAGATGCCTCTTTCTGGATGTGTGGTGTGTTAATTGTTGGTGTCTCAATTCAGCTAAAAATCTTATTTGTCAAAGTGTCTGTTTACATCAGAAATTAAGAATTAATTATGATCTATATATGTTAATATATCTACATCCTCAAATAAAACTAAGAAACACGATACTCATTAATGTATTTTTAGCTTGAAACACAGTCTCTCAAATGAACTGAACATCAGTTCTGTTTTGTGAGGGATTTAACATATTGCCTTGAAATGTTTTTATTGAGCTGATTAGTATCTCGAAGATTTCTCAAGTGAACAATGTTATTTTTAGCCTTTCAGTGACAAGCTGAAAGCCTTCAGCTCGTATTTTATCACAAAAATAACACAAATTAAGCTAAAATGCAGTTACTGAACACGGCACAAAAGTTTTATCTCTGAAACTTTGGTGTCACATACACAGTAACATCATTAGATTTTAAAAAAATGATTGCCTTCACAAAGTGCTGGAACAGGACATTTACAGAGACAGTCATTGCCTAACAATATAGCATCTGCATGATGTTGAAGCATTCAATAATTTTTACTTATTCATGCAATTTTTATGCAGATGTAAAAGATTTGGAACACAGTCGGTATGCCTTCGCCCTGACAGTAACTTTGTTATCTGTGCACCTTAAAAAAATAACAGAGTTTCAGTCCAAATACAGTCAAACTCTTCATGAGCACAGCTTTCAGTGGTATTATATTTTATTCCTTGTTAAATTGACTTGAAAATGCCTTATTCCAAAGGTCTGTCTATTCAATGGTAAGTTATGTATTAGCTAAGATCCCAAATGAAGGTTTAGGTTGTTGTAAATAACAACGATCTATCAAATTGAATATCTTCATCATTACTGATACATTACACAGCAAGTTTTAAGTAATGAAGCATTCTGACTGAGGAAATCTGCTATCTAATTAATAATTGCATGAAAAGCAAACATTTCTTTGGCACTTCAACAAGATTGTAAGTTGTAATGGCAAACTGAACCTCCGGTTTCATTAGGATCAGTCAGGTAGTTCAAAGTCAGAAATTAAGTCAGCTACAACTATCAGACAGACATTTGGGTGTTGTTTTATGGAAGCGGGAGCCCACAGATTCATTAACAAATGTACAAACATTCACATAAAAATATATACATATACACAAGTAGAGTGTAGTAGATAATTAAAGATGAGTTTAAAAGCACACAGTCAAATATATATAATATTATTTCCATAACAATTTTTCTTTATTGACCTAGAGCAATCAAGAAGCCAATTTACTTTTATTCTAGTTAGCTTTAAGCTGAGTTAATTTTTCTTCCAAACTATTTGAAGGACAAATAGTATTATGTTTTCCAGCATAGCCAAAATAGTTTCTTTAAATGCAGTTTCAAATTAGTTTTTAATTTTTAAAGTTTTCTAGATACCTTTAGAACAATATTTTATCTAAACAAAATAGACAGAATATTAAATAAAATCTGAAGCCATTCGATGAATATTTCTTTGTTAAATTTGAATTTTTTGCTGTAAATATTATGCTTTTCATTCACTTTCTATTATCATATTACTTCCAAGGATAAGGTTTCTTTTACTTATACTTCAGTAGAAAATATGCTGTTAGGAAAGTCAGAAGAAAACTAATTTTTAATCTATTTTTATGTATGAACATTTTTTTCCCATACCAGATCATTACAAAATAAAATTTAAGACAGACAGACAGGCATACATAATTTATGTAAATATTAGTGAGTTTAAGGACTAAGCTGAGTTTGAAAAATTTCTGGAAGAGCTAAAATTTTGAACAAATGTGGAAAACTCTGTACGGGTTGCTTACAAATGAAACAAAAACCCCAATGCTCCTCACCCTCAAATCCACACATATGCTGATGTCAACTGTTACAGTATTAGAAACTGAAGTAAGTAATAAAGCATTGTACAAACTATATCTGTATAAGAGATTATAGGAATTGTGTTTTCAAAAAAATATATAATTTACAGTTTTTTAGTTTTCTTTGAATGTTCATGTTTTTCAGTCTTGGATATAACTGTAAATTATGCCATAGTTATCCTTATAAAGAATTAGCATTCTCTACATGAGGAAATGTTTTTGTGAAGAAAAATACAATGCGGCAACATAATTTTAATACATATAATTTTGGGGAGATGAATATACCGTGAAGACTCTCAGTGTTTCCTGTAATTTTCCTGTAATGTTTGTGAAACAGCTCATTGGGATGCAATTCATGCCACTTTTGTGTGACAGATTATTTGTAATAAGAACTGGGAGTCCAGAAACTCTAAATGGCTAGTCAATTTTTAAACTTCAAAGCAAAGCTGAATTAAATGGATTTATTTTTTATAATCTACCAAGTGCTCCCATAGCTTCATCTACTACCACTGTGATGATGAATCTTATATGTCTCCCCACCATGAATCTCTCTATCTAGACTAGGATCTCAGAGGTGTCCTGCTGTTTCCCCAAATGAAAGGTGTTAGACTTAATTTCATGAACTTGCTCCACTCTATTGACACTCCTGTAGTATTCGGTACTGTAATTCACAGCTCTTGACTTCTCAGCTTGACTTTTCTCTACACAAAGCTCTGTTATATCTTGTGTCTGCCAAATTCTTCCCTCTGGTCTATGCTCTAGTCCTCACCCCATGGATTTTATGTTTGTGAATATATTTGCCTTCTCAACTGACTCACATGCCATCTGAAAACATGGGCAGGTTGGATCTCCAGGTGCTTTTATCCCTCTGAAAATAAAAGGGGATATTTGTGCACTTTTATAGCTAGAGAAGGGCAAATTACTTATCTTACTTGAGCAAGATAACAGGAAGACATGGGAAAAACCCTTCTACAATTTTTGCCTGTCTTGCAGTGTTGGATACCAAGAAGTCAGTGGCAGATATCTCTGAGGTTGGGATTTGAAAGCTACTAGAAGTCCTGCAGTAGAAATTAATGTTGTCCCATCATCATGGTGGTGCAGCTGCTGCAAATCTGTATTATATAGAAGCCTGAAAAAAAACTCAAACCAACACAACAGTACAGATATTGTATGTTTATTTTATGTGTGATCACTAAACAGTATGGATTACTATATTCATTAAAAAAAATTTCAAAAAAAGTAATTTTTAGGCTGATGATGTAATCAAGGTTTTTAAGGCTGAAGTTTGGCGTGATTAAAAGCATCTCCAGGAACTGGATTCTGCAAAGGCAACGGAAGCAAGGAATATGTTGCCACATAAGAATTTCATGTGATGTTACACTGTGTGGGAAACAATGCTTGTTCACCATTATGAATGTACCATGTTGACAGGACTTTTAGTTTCATTGCCTGCTCAGCAACTGGAGTAAATCCACTACTGTTGGAATAGGTGACAAAAGGTAAACTGGTTTGTTCCATAAGTACAATGAATTAATTGTTTCTGAAAGCATTAGAAGCGAATGACTAAAGAATTGAGGAAAAGAACAGAGTAGACAGGGACAAAAAAGGAATTGCCAGTGCAGACACAAAATTTTTTATTTCTCTGTAACTTAGGGATCAAATCAACCAAGTTCAATATGTGAAATAGATTAATTCTATATGACAGTCATGCACTAATATAGAACTGTCCAAAATTTTGTTCTAAATCATCATTACAAATGAAAACCTAAACAAAACAGAAATAAACTCACAAGGACTGAAAATATTTAAATAATTTGTGGAAGTTTAGTCAGAAAAAGAGCTATCCAGAGAATATTACAAACAGTTGTCTATATGGGGAATAGAAAAAAACCTTTAAAAATTAATAGTTAATGAACCAAAATATTAATATTTTAAACAACAGAGACTAAGAGAAAAAAACCAGCAAAGAAATTATAGTCCATTTAGAATACAATTTGAGACCTGAAATGGAAACAAAAGATGAGAACACCATAATGTGAAAGTCCTGTAGATCTGTATAATGTGAGAAAATTCTGTGTCATAAGACATGGCATTAGTAACAAAATATTAAATAGCAGGCTGATGATGTAATCAAAGTTTTAAGGGCTGGAATTTAGAGTGATTAAAAGCATCTCCATGAACTTGATTCTGCAAAGGTAATGGAAGCAAGGAATATGTTGCCACATAAGAATTTCATGTGATGTTACACTGTGTGGGAAACAATCCTGAAAAAACACAGTTAAAAATAAAATAGAATTATCAGACACTGGCAACTCCTATCTAAAGGTAAATCTTGGGATGGAAGACGAGGTAAACTCTCAAAATGGCTGACTTTGGTCTTCCCAAAGTCCGTATATCCCTTTAAGAGATTTGTGTCTTTCATAGAAAGTAAAAATATACTTCATAAGGAGAAACGTGTCAAAATCTACAATATAAGATAAACTGCTTAACACGCATATGGCTATGCTCTGTTTTTGTAATCTGAAGAAAAACTTGAAACTGATTAGGTAAAGGGGCTAAAGAACACCAAAAACTGAAAGCTCAGTCATCACAGAAATGACAAACATTATAGGAATGTTTCTTTGTTAACAATTCCATTCTTGTCCATAAGAGGAAGTTGCAAGCTACAATCAAAATTTGCAGAGAAAAACGCTGTGGTTTTAATGAACATGTAAAATACAACTTGTCCATCCCAACTGGCCATATTTAATGCAATTTTACCTTCCTGTAAGGTTGTGATAATTTTTTTGTACAAATTAATTATTGAATAGTTTCCCATAATTCTCCTTTGTTTTCAACAAAATGTGAAAAATGGTGAATATGTGTTTGTAGCTATCAAATTGAAAATGAGAGCAACTGTTGTTGAAATGAGAATTTAACTAGGGAAAAACACTGGCACTGTGCAGTCTGTTAGAAGGGTATTGTTACACAGGATACATCTATTCCAGAGTTCTAGTTCAGATTAGAAGAACTGAATTTGTTTCACTTGTCACTAAACTAAAAGGGCAAGAAAATGGTGCTGACTTTCAGTTTTAATTGGAGCTAAGGCTACTCCAGAGGAATTGCTCTGCCTATGTATATGTCTATATCTATATATACATATTTATACACACATATATGTCTGCATATTGTATATACACAGACAATACATATATAGAGAGAGTAGGGATGTTGGTCCTCAGTCCCTGTTTCACTCCACATGTTCATTCCTAGTGGGCTAATGCACGGTACTCATTGTTAAGGTAGGTACGGACAGAAGCATTCAAAGAGTTCTCTGGAAACCTGTTACTGAACACGCTTCATAGGTCTGAATTTCCCATTTAGCTAGTCTTTATGTCTGAAAGTGAAAAGCTGTTGAATATTTTTTCCCTATATTTTTGCATTAAACTTATTTATTACCACAGCATTTGCAGCCAAAACAGTGCTGGGTGTCTGGATGTTTGAAAAATATACTAGGCTGCTATGGATATTTCATATATAATATAAATAGTCAGTACAGCTATAAAGGAATATTGCAGTAGATTAATCAAATAAATATAGTCATGAAATTATTGGGAGTTTCTTTGATGCTTCACATAAAGTCTAAATTCAACCATAAGTTTCTTGAAACAATTGTTTTTCTTTGTTTGAATTCAAATTAGGGTATTTCAGGATGATTAAAATGTTGCAGTCTTCTGCATTTAAGAAGTCTGCTACTATATCTTCATGTTCCTGTTATGTTTATGTTCTATCCCATCTGGTCTATTTCTAATACAGGGTGGTTATTACTAAATACAAATCTCCAAAATATGGATATACTTTCCAATTATTTCTCAACATTTTAAAAACTCTTTCGCCTGTGTTCTCAACAGGTCCTGCCAGTCTTCCAGCTTCCCCGCAGATGATTGTTCCCTCACTAATGCAAGAACAAAAAAGTATAAGTAGTTTATAACTTCTTTCTCTAGACAATAAATTAGCCTCAATGAAAAGTGTGCGGTAGCTCCAAGGAAACAAAGCAACACAAAACTATCACAATCCATAAAACTTTTTTAAGAGACCAAGAAGCAAGAAAAGAAATTTGCCACTTTTTCACTTGTTACAAAAGGTGAGACAGAGGAAATATTTTCATGCATCAAACTAAAGAGTTGATTTTTAAAAAATAAATATATAACTGAATTCACAATTATGCAATTTAGTAAAAAATAAAAATTCAGAAGAAAGAAAGTGTGCCATGTTTTTGTTCAAGAATAAATGAAAGAATTACATTTAGTTCTAAAGGAAATGTACTAATTTCTAATAGACTAATATTTTTTTCATTTTCAGGGCTCAAGAAAACCTCTAGAACTTACAAATATTTTACAATGTAGAGGGATTTGGAAATAATTAAGCAGGTTATACTTACCAGTAATTTCACCATATTGTTCTCTATCTGGCTCCTTAAGAATCTGGAAAAAGGTCAGAGCAGAATGGTCACCACGTCCAATCCTATAAGGTTCTCCTGCCTCTTAAAACATTTTTTCAAGGGAACCCTAACTGAAATACATCAGCCCTTTAGAAGTTTTGCTGTGTTATTCAATTTGTTGCCAGTCTTCAGACAGGAATCCTGTGTTTTCTCTTATGCAGTTATTTTCTTTTATGCAGTACCATAGATTTTGTATGACTATGAGTACAACAGTAAAATCTGGGACTTCAAATTAAAATCTTACTTGAAGATTGAAACAATTACACTCTTCCTTAGCGAAAAGAAATTCCAGGAATTTACATAGTTAAAACCTCACTGGAATGACAGTGAATTTATTCTTTTTCATCCTCTTAGAAACTTGAGTTCTGGATTAATGTTGATTGATGCCATATTATGGGACACCAACATTGAAATGTAAGCAGCATCAATATCAATTAGTGTAAATATATTTGCTTTTGTTATAGGAAACAAATTACACATTCCACTTTAAATTGTACACTTTGGGGATGGAAATTTTAAGTTCTTAAAGCAGTCATAAAATAACAAAAGCTGTGAAGCAGAGAAACAGTCCAGTCAACAGTTATAGTTAAATAATATTGACAAAACCACCAGTGCAACAGAGCTGTCAAAAATCACTGTTGTAAGCAGATGGATTAGGTATTGAGAAGATATGGAATATGTTCCAAACAGACACGCCAATTTATCAGATTCTGACAACACTGAGTCTGCAGAAAACATTAAAAGGGAGGGTAGGCAGGGCTCAATATAAGAAGTGATAATAAAAACAAAATAAGAAACCAAAGAAAGCACTGAGTGGGAGGACAAACCAGAAGAATTCGTTGCACTAATGTAAAGTCCAGTTAAATACTAGTCACTATAGAAAAGCATAAAGAAATAACCATTAACACAAAAAATATGAGTAAAGGAAAATCCTTTTGTGTCACCAAGAAAATGTTTCTCTTCCAGGATATTATATGTCAAAGCAAAGCAAATTACAAAAAAACTTGTTGGTTTGTTGTTTCTTTTTGGTTGGTTAGCATTTTGGTGGGATGGGGAATTTTTGGGTTTTAGATTTGGGTCTTTTGTTTGTTTGGGTTTTTTGTTGGTTTGTTTGTTTCTGTTTTCTTGCTGTGTTGTTTTTTTTTTTTTTTAATCAGCTCTCTGTGCATGCTACCATAAACTGGGAATTTAATCTCTTAAAAACAACTTGGTGTGTTTTTATACATAATTTCAGATCACTTTCAATGTGCTTGAAACACATTCAATCAACTGGGCCTGTCTTATCTTTAAACTAAATGTTTTTACAAGAATTAATTTTGTAAGTATGTTTTTAAGGCAAAATATTGTATGTACACATTTAACCCAGGACACAGTGAAGGAATCTACAGAAGTCTGTCTAGTCTTGTAATTGATGGATGAAAAGAAGGCAAAGGAAAAATACTGTTATGGAAAAAAGGGTTAGTGATGAGCATCTGTGCATATATCATCAATTGTACTGCAGGTGTTTCTGAAAGGCAGACACCCACTCATAGCCTGTGTTTGTGTGACACATAACACTAAATTATGCAGTTCTCATTCCAAATCCATTAAGGTTACTATAAGGCTTCAAGTTATATCAGTAATCCAAGTCAACATTTACATAATTTTACATCAATTGTTAGGAGTTTGCACTTAAAAAGGGCAAAATCAGAACCTAAAATTACAGTTTAATGGATAAGGAAATAACTAGGAGCCAGCCAATCAAATCTACAAAGCAAGTTAAAAAATGCAGATCTAAAATAGCTGCCTTCCTGGCCAGTGACAAGTATTCAAGGAGGTTGAAAGCAAAATGCTTGCCATAAAGAAAATGGCTCAAAATAGATAAAAATTTTAAACAGTTTACACCTCTCAGAAAAAAAGTGGGTACCAACATCCCCTGAAACTTTGACTTGAAATAGTAATTGGGGTTGATGGTTTGACGCTAAAAAGGAAAAAAAATTAAAATATAGAGAATAAATTAATGGAATTATTGATATTGATAGTGACCTTAAATTTTTAAAAAATATTTAGATTAAACCTTTTGAGAGAACATGAGAAATGAAGTACGTGATGCTAATTTCTGCTGATTTGATTTTTTTTTGCAGTACTGTACTTTACAAGTATTCCAGTTTTCTAGTAAAGGGTATGCATGGTGCTATCATGTGCCTTTTTTTCTTTACTCCTTTCACGAGGCTTTTCTACCCTGAAGTGCTAGGAGGCAGCTGACCAGGCTTATGAAATCAATTTCAGTATTGGAAGCTCTGTGTTAAGCAGTCTCTCCTCTCTGATGAAAGAAAGAAGGATTCTTACTGTCTAACAATAAACTCACTAGCTCTTTTTGATATTCTGAAACCTTTCTTGAAAGTTCTGAAGCAAAAGAGCTTTTAAAAATCTTTTCTGCTGTAGTCCCTGAAATATTAGGTTGATACTTTATGTAAGTATATACCTGTAGGGGATTTTTTCTACATTGGATCCTTTCATTTAAAAAGAGCTTGATTGTTTTCGAAAATAACTGTCTCATATTTCTCATAAGGAAGGGCTATATAAAAGAAGAAGATCTAGGATTGGGACTCTTTCTTCATCTAGCAGCACCTAGAAACTGGAAAGCCTCAAGGAACTTATCCTGCATGAAAATACCTAATTTTTCTAAAAAGTTTGGGTTGGGTTGGGTTGTTTGAGATGGGGGTTTTTTTTTGGGGGGGGGATGAAGGAGCTTTGGTTGGTTGGTTTCCTTGGGTTTTTTTCCCAATAATGTTACTTAGGCTTTTGGCTGTTGGTGGGTTGTTTTTGTTTTTCCCACAAAAATAAATAACCATCTTTCTGCTTTGCTAGTTAAATCACCTTGGTGACTCCCATAACTTTGACTACTTCAGAAATGCAGATAACAAAACAAAGGAAATAACTGAAATTAAATTCTAGTGGACAAAATTATGGAAAAAACTTTAGAGAATTTTTGAATTTGGTCTGCAAGATGTGCTTGTGAGATTCCCTTTATTTTATTTCTTGGAATTAAAGAGAAATTAAGCTTTTGCTAGTGAAGCACACTTTCATCTAAAAAAAAACTCCCATGTGAATGTCTTCCCTTCTTCCTCACCACTTGTCTTTCCTTCTTCCTCACCACTTCCTCACCAATATATATGGGCAATATATTTGAACAACTAAACATACCAACTAAATCAAAACCAGACATATTTCATATCTGTAAACATGTAAAAGAATCAAAACTTAGGGAAAAGGATTTTTTTAGAAATTTAGAACAAGCACAGAAAATACCCATTTGTGAAGTGTCAGATGATAAATTGACTAAGTTTTTCACAGTTCAATAGATATTTTATTGTGCATCTGTTCTTTTCCTCCAATCTGCTTAGCTCTTTCTTAAGCTGCAACAAAGAAAGAGGAGCCCTTGTAATTAGTTATTGAATTGAATGCCAGCAGCTCTTAGAATTTAACCTCAAGGTTAGTGAGGAACTAATATATCACTTATTTTGGCTGGCTTTTTTGTAGCATCCTCTGTTAATAGGACCCAAGAGACAAAGAATAGGCATAATCACATCAACAAAACATGCTGCATGCTGCATAAACATACTACAAACTGATCACCCTTCTGAACAAATCCAAAGGGGCCTCACAGCCCTGGCAGCATTTTTCAGAGATACCCGTAAGAATGAGTTAGGGAGCATAATTCTCCCTAAGACAGCATGTCTCCTGATGTCCTCATGCACAGACGCTTGAGAAGCCAGAGTTTCAATTGTTTTGGAGTTTTGTGGTAAGGTCCAGCACTTTTAATGAAGTGTATTAGAAAGTAAAGCTCAGGAGAGTCCAATACAAGCAGAAACACATGGCAACTAACTCCTTAAGTTTTTAAAAAACCCTGCTCAGTTACTCTACAAAAGGTCTCTTGTGACCTTACAGTAAGGCTTTCTTTTGGAATTCAGAAGGATAAATTATAGAGAAAGTATAAGGTAGTCAAATAAACTGTAGAAAAATCTCAGAGGCATAGTGTAACATTGGTGTGCTCTTCTCCAAGTTCTGGTAGGTCATCTTCATACTGGCGTCAGTGAAATTTGAAAAGCAAGTTACAGTTTATGGTCAAGAGAGATACAGTAATGAGGTGGGTTTTATGGGAAAAAAATTAATTATTATTAAACCAAAGGAACTTCAGCATATAGCAATGTTACTAAATCTTCCTCACAAGAAAATATGTCAACAAGCCTGAATTCTTAAATAAAGCATACTATTAGAGTTACCTCTCACTATGTTTCTTTTCTTCCCTTAATAAACAATAGTGAGTCATCTCTGGACAGCTGGTAAAGTTACAAGATTCAGATAAATGCTTCCAAGGTTGCAACTTGGCTACAACAGAAGAACATGACATGAAAAATAAATGAGCATACAAAAATGAGTAACACTACTTCTGTGAAACCTATCATAGTTTTTTCTTCAGAACTTCTTTTTCTTCAAAATAAGATCTGAACTTGAAACATAAATTTACAGAATATGAATTTAAAATTTATTTTATAGACTTTTTAAAACTGAGAAATATGAATGTTTATACTTTGGGTAGACCTTCTTGCAAATTGAAAATCAACAGGAACATATTGGTGTCGTACCATTATTCAGGCCCATGGTCTTCAGTTTTCATGAATTAGGTTGATTGTTGACTCATGAAAATGGACCAATCCCATTAGAACTAAGTGAAAGCCAGTGAAAGTAGAGTTACTCCTAAGTTAGCTTGAGAGTTCTTTGTTCCTACTTGATACTATGAAGTCTCTTCTCTCGATTGGTTTTGTGAGGATCTCACAGTAGAAAGGTTCAAGATACCACATAGAACTAAGAGTTAAAGAATGGATGAGTTTAAACATATAAAAATAAAACAAGTTATTCCTGAATCAATGCATCAAAGAATCTGGATCCAAAAAGGAATGGTTGGTGCATAACACCAAAACCACAAATCACAGTTGGAAGTTCAGTCACTAGAAAATTATTTTACTGTCTGGATTTTATCTCATAACTCAGAATGCAATAGGTACAAATGGATATAGCATTTATTTAATATATCGTGATGTATTTTATTGCATATTTTAACATAAGAGGTACATTCAGACAATGAAGTAATGAATTTATCATGACAACTTATGCAGAACAGAATAATTTCTCAATTATCATTTTTGTATTTATTTGGTGTCATTCTGAAAAATCTTTAGATGATATTTCTTGTATGTGTATATATATTTTTGGACAGTGTCCCATTTATTTATCAAAAATATAATACTTTCAACCAAAATATTGAAGAGACTAGGTTTATATTATGAAAAAAATTTTTGATTTGAGGTCAACTTTCATTCTATTTTAAAAGTTTAAAATAATTCAGAATCTAAGGAAACCAGTTTTATGCAAAAGAAATGGGTTTTGGTTAATTGATTTTTCTTTTTCTTTCACCCTAATTCTGGAGAAAAAAATCCTTTAAAATATTGCTGGAAACATTTTGTTGCTCTTTTGAGACCCTCCAATGAACTGAAAAATCCATTATTTACTCAGCACTTCTCTTCAGCTTTGCTTTTTTTGCACAGGAATTTGGCTGCCTGGGCTGCAGTGACCATGAAATGGCGGAGTTCAAAATCCTTAGGGCAGCAAGGAGGATGCACGGTGAGCTCACTACCCTGTATTTTAGGAGAGCAGACTTTGACCTCTTCAGGGATCTGCTTGATAGAGTACTGTGGGATAAACACCTGGAGGGAAGAAGTAAACCAGAAAGCTGGTCGATATTCAAGGATCGCCTGCTCCAAATCCAGGAGCAGTGCATCCCAACAAAGAGGAAATCAGGCAAAAATGCCAGGAGGCCTGTGTGAATGAACAAGAAGTTCCTGGACAAACTCAAACACACACACACAAAAGAAAGCCTACAGAGGGTGGAAGCAAGGATAGGAGGATAGGCAGCCTGGGTGGAATACAGAAAAGTTGCCTGAGCAGTTAGGGGTCCAGTTAGGAAAGCAAAAGCCCTGATAGAATTAAACCTTTCAAAAGAAAGCATGAGCAACAAGAAACACTTCTGTAGGTACATCAGTGATAAACAGAAGACTAAGGAAAACATGGACCCTGTATAGAAGGAAACAGGAGACCTGGTTACCCGGACTTGGAGAAGGCTGCAGTACTCAGTGACTTTTATACCTCAGTCTTCACTGGCAAGAGTAGTCACACTGCCTTAATCACAGAAGGCAAAGGCAGGTACTGGGAAAATGAATAGAAACCCACTGCAGGAGAAAATCAAGTTTGAGAACATCTAAGGAACATGAAGGTACATAAGTCCATGTGACTTGATGAGATGCATCTGTGGATCCTGAGGGCTAAACCACTATCCATAGTATTTGAGAAGTCGCGGCAGTGAAGTTCTCACTCACTGAAAAGGGCGAAATCTAAGTCCCATTTTGAAAAGAGAAAAAAGGAAGACCTCCCCCTTTTCCTACTTCTATCTCTCCCTCTCTACCTTACATTTACTGTTAAATGACTCATACTACTGGCTTTGGCATATGGTCTCATTTGCACCTCAATTTGGCCAGAGGCATCTCTCTAATAATTTTAATAACATTGTATCAGCTGTTAAACAGAGAACACAGGAAGGCAGAAAGTTAGGATTCCTTTCAGGTTGTTCTTATGGTAGCTTTAAATCAGCTAAGTGCTTCAGTGTCAAATACTTGAGATGGAGTCATGACTGATGTATTGAAGAATTTAAAAAGCTGACAATCTGCCCAATTATTTGCACTAGTTAAGGCTCTCTGACATATTTTTATACTGTTAGTCTCCAACTAGAACTTGTTTATTCTCTCAGAAGTTACATGTCACTGGAGATTTTGAGTAGGGACACATAATATTGACAAGAAACTAAAAGCTGTATCCCATAATAGCTTTTAAAACAAATTGTATGCCTCACTGTCTTGTTTCATATATCATTATTTCAGTAGTCTACCAGGAAGGAAAGAAAAGAGAGAATATTAAATACAGTCTTAAGGCACAGAATTTCAGGGGGGAAAAAAAAGTGAAAAAGAGGGAAATACAATGGGATATAATTAGATGATAGTGTTACATAATGCTAGAAAACACCTCAACTATTGTATCCTGTTTCCCCAACACAGGAAAGACATTATTCTGTTGGAGCAAATGCAGAGAAGAGCCACCAAGTTGATCAGAGGAATGGAGAACCTCTCCTGTGTGAAAAGGCTGAGAGAATTGAGATTGTTCAGCCTGGAAAAGAGGGGTTCAGGGTGACCTAATTGTGGCCTTCCAGTTCCTGAAGGGAATTTACAGGAAAGATGGGGCAAAGACTATTTACAAGAGCATTTACAATGGGTTTAAATTGAAAGAGAAAAGCCTTAGGTTAGATGTTAGGAAAAAAATTCTTTACTGTTAGGGTGGTGAGGCACTGGAAGAGGTTGTCCAAGGAAGTAGCATATGCCTCATCCCTGGAGGTGTTCATGGCCTGATCTAGATGAAGGTTTCCCCGCCCATGGCAGGGGGTTTGGAACTAGATGATCTTCAAGGTCCCTGTCCTGGGTAACCCAAAATGTTATTGTATTCCATTATCTACCTGTGCCCCAACATGTTACTGTCTCTTTAAGAGCTGGTGCTATGGTTGGATATGGAACCACTAGGGCCTGGGTTTATTGGTCCCTTTCAAAAGTCAGAGTACCCAAGCCAAGTTCTCTTTTGCGTGGTGCCTTTTTCTCAAGGCAGAGACTTCATGTATTTTGGGGTTTTTTTCTTCTTTTGTTTCTCCTTTGTATCTTGGACTGACTCAAGTTGAATTCCAGGAGTGCCTGCTTGAAGTCATGGCCCTGTGCCCAGAAGAATGGAGTGCCTGCTCCATATCCAAGTACCCACAGTTCTCCAGCAAGGAGAGGTGGCACCAAGTCTTTCCAGCCTAGCTGCTTTGCCTTGCCTTTCCTTGTCTTGCCATCTCCTGCCAACGGGAAGGCAGAGTCTCTTCATGAGTTCTAGCCCTCAACTGAGTACCAGCCACCAGCATGTGCCAGCCACCTTTCTCAACAGAGCTGCTGCTGCCAGAGGGATAAATGAGGGGGGAAGGCTGATGCCATTTTCCCTTTGTCTCCCTAAATGTAGTTGCCCATGGCAGCCGCCATCTTAGGAGGGGTCACTCTGCCATTTTAAGTTTCTCTTTGTTCCCGGGGGGGAAGAGGTTCGTGAGATCTAGCAGTTTTGTGACTAGTAATTATTTACTGTTATTTCTTTTGCCTGTTGCTGTTTTGCTTCTTAGTAACAAGTATAACTCACTTGCGAGACATTCGTTACTCTGATACTGTCTTGCTTTAATTTAAAATTCTGGATAGAAAATAAATGCCTCTTTCTAAAATAGGCCTAACATCTTTTGCTGCTAAACTTCTATAATTTTATTTTTCTACCAGACGTCTTGATAGAACACTGGAAAACAACAAGAGAAAGTAGAATATTATTTAGTATATGATGCTGTATACCTATGGATGTGCTTATTTACAATGCAAACAAACTAGTAGTGATATGACAATAATATTTTAGTATCGTTTGCTGTTAGTACTTTCCCAACAGAGCAGATCTTTTTTATATACAAACTGACACTTGTGTTTTCATCCTGAAGTCAAGTCATAATCTGAATGTCTGACAATGTGAGCATCCAGATTGTCAATAGATTTGGCAAGAAATAGACAGATACAAAGAAACCTTCCATTTCTCAAAAACATGCTCATGTTTCTCAACTTGGAAAGAGAAAATGCTTATGTCATTTGAATGGATAGACTTTAAAAAGTACACTTTCAGAAAAGAAATCTGGCACTATGTAGGAATTATCACATATGAATATGTATGCCAATCTGCACTGTGATACACATGTGCATGCCATCAAATATGGTATATAACATAAGAAGCTGTAATCTGTAATTAAGATATTGAAGTGTATGGTTCTTCTGTGACTAGGACCTGAAATTCACATGTCTTACTTTTGATCTTCTACTGAAATGTGTAATTAATTTGGCCTGTTTTAATAACTCTCAGTGAATTCAGTTGAAATTCTAAGATTAAAAAAATAGCAGTTGCACATGTGGAGGAATAATCATAGAATCACAGAAGGGTTTAAATTGGAAAAGATATTTAAGATCATTGCATCCAGCCATTAACCCAGTACTGCCAAGTCCACAGCTAAACCACATCCCTAACTGCCACTTCTACAGATCTTCTAAATATCCCCAGGGATGGTGACCCAACAACTCTCCTGATCAGCTTGTTCCATGGACTGACAATCCTATCAGTGAAACAACATTTCCTAATATTCAATATAAACTCACTGGTGCAACTTTCTTCTTGTCTTGTTGATTGTTACTTGGTAGAAGAGCCCAATCCCCACATGGCTACACCCTCCAGTGTTGAGGAGAGCAATAAGGTCCCCTCTGAGCCTCCTTTTCTTCAGGCTGAACAACCCCAGCTCCCTTAGCAGCTCCTTGTAAGACTTGTGCTCCAGACCCTTCACAAGCTTTGCTGTCCTTCTCTGGACATGCTCCAGCACCTCAGTGTCTTTCTTGTAGTGAGGGACCTAAATGAATGCAGGATTCAAGGTGCGGCCTCACCAGGGCCAAGTACAGGTGGGAAATCACTTCCCTGGTCCTGCTGGATGCTCTTTTCTGATACAGGCCGTGATACCATTGGCCTTCTTGACCAGGCACACTGCTGGCTCATGTTCAACTGTCTGTCTGTTGTGGTTTAACTCCAGCCAGCAACCAAGCACCACAGAGTCTTGTTCACCCCCTCCTAGCAGGATGGGCTAGACAATTGGACAGGTAAAAGTTAGAAAACTCATGGGTCAATATAAAGACAGTTTAACAGATAAAGCAAAATACACGCACATGAGCAAAGCAAAACAAGGCCTTCATTCACCAGTTCCCATTGGCTGGCATGGTGTTCAGCCAAGTCTAGGACAGCAGGTTTCTGTCATGCATGATTCCAAACATCTCCACCTTCTTCCTTATTCCCCCCTCTCTATGTACTGAGCATGATGTCACAGAGCCTGGAATATGCCTTTGGTCTGTTGGGGTCTCTTGTCTTGGCAATGTCCCCACCTACCTTCCCACCCACTCCCCACCTTCTTGCCAGTGTGGCAGTATAAAAAGCAGAAAAGGGCTTGACATTGTGGAAATGCTACTCACCAATAACAAAGGCATCTCCATTATTTACACTGTTTTCAACCCTTTTAAGACTCAGTTATTAAAATTATTAGAGATACCTCTGCCCAAAATTAAGGTGTAAAGGAGACCATATGCTGAAGTTATTAGTATGGATTTTATTTAACAGTAAATGTGAGTTAGAGAGAAACAGAAAGAAATAAGGAAAAGAAAAAAGGAATAAGAGTAGAAAGTATAATCTCCACGACAAGACTTGATTGTTGCAATTTTGATGTATGTTGGCCAAAGTTGGTCACTGTGTCAACCCATCAGGGGTGGAAAAAGCCCACCAAAACATTAAAGTTCCCTGGGTTATATTCACTAAGGTTCAGGTACCTCCCCTAGGGCAGGGAGTTTCACACTAAATGATGTAATACTGTGGATCACAGGACACTTTGTGAGTCTTTTACAATTTCTAAGTCGTTACAGCTGCCTATTAGGTCAGTGANGTTTGCCTCTTTTCTTATCTCATTCAACACCCAGCTGTAACCTGAGGTGATGAGTGTGCTCACCCTCTGCACATGGGCAGTTAAATGGTCGACTGGGTCATTAACCAGTCCAATTTTCCACAAGCCCACATCCAAAACACAGCCCCATACTAGAATTACTAGTTCCACTGTGAAGAAAATTAGCTCTATCTCAGCCAAAACCAACACACGGTCTACCAGCATCCCCAGGTCCTTTGATGGGCAGCTTTCCAGCCACTCTTCCCCCAGCCTGTAGCTCTGCAGGGGGTTGTTATGACAAAGTGCAGGACTTTGCCTTGTTGAACCACACACCATAGACTTTGGCCCAGCAATGCAGCTGGTCCAAATCCCTTTGAAGAGCCTTCCTGTCCTCCAGCAGATCAATGCTCCCACCCAACTTGGCATTGTCTACAAATTGACTGAGGATGCACTCAATCCCCTTGTCCAGATCGTTGATAAAGACATTAAACAGGCCTGGCCCCAGTACTGAGCCCTGGGAGACACCACTTGTGAGCGGCCACCAGCGGGATGTAACTTCCTTCACCGCTCATTTCTGAGCTCAGCTATCTAGCCAGGTTTTTACCCAATGAACAGTGCATGTGTCCAAGCCATGAGAAGCCACTTTGTCCCAGAGAATGCTGTGCAAAATGGTGTCAAAGGCTTTACTAAAGTCCAGGTAGACACATCCACAGCCTTTCCCTCATCTACTAAGTGAGTCACCTTGATATACAAAGAGACCAGGTTAGTTAAGCAAGGCAATAAGGGTGGATAGATGATTTTTCTCTCTGTCAGCTCATTGAAGCTTCGAAGGGAGGACATACTAGCAGTCTATACAGATCCACAGTCCTTGGGTGAAATACTCTACTTGCTAGTGAATTTTATGGGTTCTCTTTCAATGATAATTTTCTCCACACTCTACTAGAGTAAGCTACCATCAATATGGTAGAAGATCCAATAACCACTCCTTCATTTTTCTTGATATATCGTAATCAGAAGCAGGCTGGAATCTTTGTTGGACTTACCAATAAATAAAAAAGACATGATTTATAACTGAAGTATTTCTTATTTCAAAGTTTTTATAAAAAATGTAACCAAAGTGATTCCACTGTCACTCATTTATAAACTCTTCTGATGACACTCAGGAAACTATAAACATGACCCATTATTTTTGAATAATGTGAATTAGTGATAACTCCATTAGTAATAGAGATTACTTTATACCCATAGTGCTTACTTTATACTGAACACCTGGATTCTTGCTGATTCTATCCAAAACACTGTAGTGTCTAACAGCTGTTGATAAGAAGAAAGCCAAAAGGATATAGAATGGAAAACTGTATTTTAAAACACCTGAATTATTCAAAGCCTTAAAAAAAAAGACAGCAACTTAGCAGCCAAAAATGAGTTTAGAGTTTGATGAAGTGGCTTAAAAGAAAGTCAATCAATGGAAGTGTAAACTCCAGTAGGACAGCACAACTGAGACAGCATACCCATTTGTGGCACCAGTTTCTAAACCAGTGGCGGAACAATTGAGAAGTATGCTAAAAATAATACACTACGTCTACAGTTTGTCTCATGATGAAAGTCTAAGGAGGCTGAATTGGAGCCTAATGTTTTACTACTCTGCAGTGACAGCACTAAACAGATTACATTCTTGTTAATTCAGCACTCCAGCACAATTTTGCCATTAGACTGAACTGCTTTTGGCAAGAAGTTTTTCAGCTTCCACCTGGGATATTTCACATGCACATCACAAATTACACATCTTTTCTCTTATCATACTGCTCACTGTGGCTTTTTAATCATTAATCAGAGTGATCAACAAAAATGGGAAGGCTAAATTGGTAATAAAAATATTTATACCAGTACACTCAGTTTTACATACAAATACTCAGGCTTGCACTCAGTAGGAAGCTAGGAAAATACCTGGAATGCGGTCAAGAAGTTTGATAAAACTATGGTTTATGCATTCCTAATAGCTGAGAACTTTTTTTTTTTTCTCCCCAACAAATGTTAATTTTAACCCTGAAAGTGGGTCAAGCATGACTAAATTACAAATTTCTTCTGCTTTGAGGTTTATTAAACACTGGAACATCTCACCCAGGACATGCTGCAGAATTTACTCTGGTAAACATTTAAACCACAGATTAGATACAGTACAAAAAGTAAAGGCATATTGCTGTAATTATTAACATCTATGACTGACTGTTCTGCAATAGACGTGCATTTCTGGCCTTAAAATTTGTGGATCTATCAATATGTAGTTAGGAAGGCTTCTATAAAGTAATTATTGTAACATATTTGACCAGCGAACTCTACACATCCAGAGAAATCAAGTAGAATTGTGATTTACACCTACAATGTAAGAATGTTATCCTAGAATAAAAGATCTCGTTCAAAAGAGGGAGGTTGAGAGTACAGTACAAAGAGCATGAATTATCACAAAAGCTGTAGAAAGTGAATTTAAGTGGTAATTAATCAAGGCCACACACCAGGGTACTTCACACTTTATAATCTTGTTCTGTTCCATTTAGGAAAGACAGTGAAAGCATCTATCATGTCATGCTAATTACAGGGGTATTAGCTTTGAAATTTATAGAAAAAAAACCCCTGCATTTAACTCCTGTTCATTTTGCTTCACCTGGTGTGCACCTACATAGCAGACTGCCATGAAATTACTACAGTGTAGTTTTAAATGAGGAGAAATGGGTTCCACAGAAATCTATTTCTTATTTGATCTTGGGTTAATTTACCCTTGTCATCAGGACGCAGTGGGCACTTCCATTAAATACATTTCTACCTGCCAGATACCTTTGAAGGCACAGGGAGGCTATTCAAAGACTGAATTGATCCACTGAACACTTGAACTTTTAATACTGAGAATACAGATTGTAGAATAAGGAAACCACATTACTAAAGTCAATTTTCTAAACCTTCCTTGGCCAGTAAGGCTCCAGGACCAATGTTTATGTATTTTTACTTGAAAAACTTAATTTTCAGAAATTCTGATTCTGTAAACCCCATTAAAGCTAATGAAAAACAGTTTTTAAAGCAACAACTGATTAGAAATATTTCAAGAACCTTTATATCAACCTGCTCTATGTCAACCTGCATCATTACGTAAAATATCTGCTTTGAAGGAATAGCATCAAGAGATGCTATCTTGTGAATTTCCTTAGAAAGCACAGGGTTTGCAGCCTTTATGGCAAACGTTAACAATTTAAGTGAGCATTAGCCATGTACAGACAAATACATATTATTTATTTACATTGTAATCTCAAAATTAATGTGACAGTTTTTAATGAAGTTATAGAACCTCGTCTAAATAATTTGAGTAAAATTCTAGTCACTTTACCATAAATTCTATGGTTTCATCTACTGGATAGATAATTTGGTCTCTTTAGTTCCTTTCAGTCTATTGTGAAGCATAGAAATTAACATGCTAAATTAAGCTAAAAAGAAAGTTGTTAGTCCTAAACTCAGAAAGATGATTCAGAGATTTCCTAACATGAAATCAGTTTATGTAATTCAAAGATAAAATTAAAAGGGTTTTGTCATCTTTAAACGTAGTAGAACAAATATGTTGCTATTGCAATATACCAAATAGATATAAACCAAATATTGCTATCACTCTAAAATGATTAGAATATTGTTTCATGTGCAACGTTTTGTTAAACAGTCCTTCTAAAAGCATACATTTTGATTTGCTTAGGAAAACATGATTGAGGGTAGTAAAAAAAACCAGTGCATTTCTGCTACAATTTTTATTTTATTCTGTAAACCTGCACTTTTCAAGAAAGCAATTTACTCTTTAGTTGAGTGTTCTTCCTTATTACACTTTTATATCTGCAGTTCCTCTGGGAGGAAAAACAAACCTTGCTTACAACGAAAAAGCTGCAGGTCAAGAGACAGCATCACCAGCATGTTTAGCGTGGTAATCTCAGCATTTCAGGAAAAGCTTTGTTAGTTCTGGCAGCCAGTCATTAAAAGCAGAGCTGCATAATGCTCAAGATAACCATATGCCTTATTTTCTGTGAAGGGAACATAATGTCATAGGTTTCTTCTTTCCAATTGTGTGAGGATTTTTGTTTCTCTTTTGTAGAAATGGTTGTATTTACACCATCACATTGGGCATCTTCTAATGCCAGATTTCATTCATAACAATATCCCAGAAGATCTGTCTCTTCCATTGTTCTTTCTTTCCATAACCATTTTGTTAAATACCACTCTTGTGAACTTTCCCTTTCTAGCAACATCTATGCTTTCTACAGATCCTTTGGACACTCTCCCATTTGTTCCTCTTCCAGCTGGAATTGAAATCACAAGTACTATAGCACATGTAATTCTGACTTCAAAAAAAGAACTCATTATGGTTTTTATGCCTTTTCCTTTTCTCCCTCATTTCCCTGTCCTAAAGTACCAAAAACAGGGAAGTTAGCAATTATACTGAAAAATTCGAGGTTTTGTTATTCCACTCCACTTTTTTTTAATATATATTCAAAGAGGCAGAGATATTTGCCTCATTGAATGTATATATATATATATATATATATATACGTGAATAAATTGAATAATTTTTACATCTTTGAGGAATCAACTGCATTAAGCTGTATGATTTAGATAGCTTGGGCTGGATATCTTACTGATTTTCACCTGTAGTCAATTCCGTCTGTGTGCACTGGCTGCAAACTTGTGAAAATGACCACTTTTCTGAATTAATGAATCTTTACATCATCTTTGTTCTGATGTAAAGAAATAAAACACACGACAATGAAAAATAGGAATCTGATGTGGAACCTAACTTACAGTTGAGTTTGTAATGGGAAAACATGACATAGGCAAAACTGAGGCATGGTACGTGGGAGGAAGACACATCCCATATAGTATGAGAAGTTGTGCCACAACAACTGTCATGAAAAACTCTTAGAACTATTTCTGAATGGCTGAATTTTTTGAACTATCTCTTTATAGTATTCTGCTCTTAAAATGTCACATTTTATTACTCTGCAACTGGCTTATTCATTTAGACTGGTGTGGAGTGTCCTCGGGGCTCACCTGTAGCCTGAATAACAACAGATGTTAAGACAGAAATGTGAATATACACAACGTGTGTCAATGGGACTCCCAAAGTTCTTTGTGAGGGTGTTTGCCCTCATCATGTGAAAGAAGCCAATGACCATCAATCAGATTAAAAAGTAGTTAAGGATTCACAGAATCGTTTAAACAAAGACTTCAGCTTGAAAAGAGGCGTAATTAACAGTGGGGAGAGACCTTGGAGTGAAAGCACCAGCTCCTGCTGCTCCCTTACCAACACTGCCAGCTATCAACTGATGTGAAGTGCCTGCCCCCAGATACTGCAGTTCCAAAGTGGGGTGTGCCACACAGAGGCCCACACTCAGAGGATGTGAACCTGAGCTTGTGGAGTGCTTTCCCACTGGCATGGAGATCTCAATAAGGTGTTTGGATATGCATAGCTTTGCCTAAAGCTGGAGCACTCTCAGAAGGGGTATGCAAGCAAGAAGAGTAGCTCTGTGTGTGTGTCTCTGACAAAAGGTTTTCAGGGTTAACAACACAAGAATGTTGAGAAAACTGTGGGTAAATATTTCAGAAGAGCCTAGTAGGTGATTTTCCTTTTGAATTGCAGATAATGATCTTGAATCTATAGTTCACTGATTGCTGATTAATCATATGTCATTAGTAAATCAATAAACCACTTAGTCTTGGTTTAGTTTAAACTATAGAGAGAGTATATTAAGAGGGGGGAAGAGGGAGAAGGGTGGAATATTTGGGGTAATGGCATTTGTGTTCTCAATTCACTGTTATGCATGATGGAGCCCTGCTTTCCTGAGGGTAACTGAATCCTTGCTGGCCCATGGGAAGGGGTGAATGAATTTGCAGTAGACATTGTCTGCCTTGACTTCAGCAAGGCTTTCACCACTGTCTGTCATGAAATCCTTATAGGCAAACTCAGGAAGTGTGGGTTGCATGAGTGGACGGCAGGATGGATGGGACAGAGAACTGGCTGAGTGGCAGATCCCAGGGGTTTGTGATCAGTGGTAGAGTCTAGTTTGAGGCCTTTCACTAGTGGTGTCCCCCCGGAGTTCTATACTGGGCTCAGTGTTGTTTAATTTGATCATCAATGACTTTGATGAGGGAGTAGAGTGCCTCCTCAGCAAGTTCAGGGATGACACAAACTTGTGAGGGGTGGCTGATATCTGAGAGGTCTGTGCTGCCCTTCAGAGGTACCTTGATATGTTGGAGATATGGGCAGAGAAGAACCTTCTGAAATTCAACAAAGGCAAGGGCAGAGTCCTGCATCTGGGGAATAATAACCCCATGG
This sequence comes from Edolisoma coerulescens, assembly GCA_013397115.1. Taxonomy (NCBI): domain Eukaryota; kingdom Metazoa; phylum Chordata; class Aves; order Passeriformes; family Campephagidae; genus Edolisoma; species Edolisoma coerulescens. The sequence goes on along the minus strand of VWZW01004015.1, from coordinate 81,806 downwards.
ACCAGTACAGGCTGGACGCTGACCTGATGGAAAGAGGCTCTGTGGAGAAGACCCTGTGGGTCGTGGTGGATAACACATTGTCCATGAACCAGGAGTGTGGCCAAGAAGGTCAAAGTTATCCTGGGATCCATTAGGAAGAATTTTGCCAGCAAGCTGAGGAAGGTGATCCTTACCCTCTACTCAGCCATGGTGTGACACATCTGGAGTGCTATATCCAGTTCTGGGCTCCTCAGTAAAAAAGAGAGACCAGGATCTCCTGGACCAGGTCCAGCAGAGAGCTGCTAAGTTGGCCAAGGGTCTGGAGGATGTCTCTTATGAGGATAAGCTGAGCTGGGCCTGTTTTGTCTTGAGGGAGTGGAGAGGGGACCTCTAATGTCTGTAAGTACCTAAAGGGAGGGAATCGAGAATGGATCCAGGCTCTTCTCAGTGGAGTCAACCAATAAAACAAAAGGCAACGGGCAGAGACTGATGCACAGGAGGTTCCATCTGAACGTGAGGAAGAACTTTACTGTGAAGGTGACATGAACTAGAACAGATTGACCAAAGAGGTTGTGGAGTTTCCCTCCCTGGAGATATTCAAGAACCTTCTGGATGCAACCCTGTGCCATGTGCTCTAAGATGACCCCGCTTGAGCAGGGAGCTTGGACCAGATGAGCTGCTGTGGTCCCTGACTGGTCCTGCGATTCTGTGAATTCCTTGTTTTTCTTTGCTTGTGTACAGGGCTTTTGCTTTCCCTATTACATTGTCTTTATTTCAACCCATGAGTTTTCTCACTTTTACTCTTCTGATACTCTCCCCAGTCCTGTTAGTGGGGGGAGTGAGTGAACTGAAATATTTATGAAGGCACATGCTTACAGAATGAGTGACAAACTTGGGTTTTAGTCTGAAGTATTGAAAAGAAGATTGTCATTTTTCTGCTCTTTGCTGTTCAAATCTGTCAGTTTACTTACCACACCTTGCAATCAGTATCTGACCACTTACCTTCAAAATGGGCAAAAATAACCAGAGAGCAAGTGATTATAAAAGAATGCCAGATGTAATGTTTAAAAGTTTATTCTAACTTCAAAGAAACATTAATATTTGTGACCATAACTGAACCCCAAAATAGCACTAAGATTTGAAATTTCAACATTAAATTTATTTCTCATATAGGATAGACTATTGCTCTACATTAGCTTTCTTAAACCATGATCTGTTAACTGTTGCTTTAACAAGAAGGTTGCTTTAAAATTAGCATAAAAATCAAGTGTGAGCAAGAAGAACATGTGGAAAGTATAATGTTGATGCTAACATTTACCACCTTATCACTGTCTAAAACTACCTTAAAGGAGGTTGTAGCAAGGTGGAGGGCAGTCTCTTCTCCTAGGTAACAAGTGACAGGACCAGAAAAAATGGTCTCAAGTGCCAGAGAAGGTTTAGACCAGATATCAGGAAATATTTCTTCACTGAAGTCCTGGTCAGACAATGGAATAGGCTGCTCATCCCTGGAAGTGTTCAAAAGATGTGTGTAGCACTTGGGGATATGGTTAATGGTGAATGAAGTGGTGCTGGGTTAATGGCTGGACTCAATAATCTTAGAGGTCTTTTCCAATCTTAAAGATTCTATGAGTCTATGTTTGATCCCCCAAAGGGAAAGGGCAAACCTATAGATGGGTTATGTTCCTTTTGCACTAATAGCACAGCCAACACAGACTGCATCCCTTCATTGCCTCTCCACAATGCCTGACAAACTCAATGCAGAGATTTGTGGAGCCCTCCCCTACCCATGTACAGGACTGAAAATAGTTTTCCTGTATTGACTTCACATAAAATAATGTATCTTACAAGCTGGATCATCATATTTTTGTCTTTAGCTACTTTCTTTTGACAGCGCAATGCTCTGCTGAGGGACATGGAGTCCATTCAGGATTAACTCTGCATACTTATTTCTGAAAGCTTAACCATCTGTTAAAAAGACATGAAGTCTATCTGCATTTTAGCCTCTACTCAAGGTTTAAAAAAAAAGGGAAAAAAAATTGCCTAAACCCTTCAGGAAAAGACTAACAGGAAAGAAGACCAAACAGCGGGCTGTGATCCCTGAACCTCACTAGCAAAATTCAGGCTGAAAATCTCTTTGTCAAAATCAAGATATTTCCCATGTTTCACAAAAGTTCTTAATCATCCTGATTAGCCATCTATTCTTATGCATCCAAATTCTGCATAAAAATGTTAAGCTATTGCTGACATCTATGGAATCCATTTATCTCCATGCATAGTAACTGCAGCTGGGACATTCTTAATGTGAACAAAACAAAAAGCTTGCACTGAGATCTTCCAGGAAATATTTCTGAAGATTGATTCAAGTTAAAAGAAGATGCTGAGGCAAATATGTATCTTGTGGCTCAAAAATAACAGCAAACCCCGTTCTTCAGAAGAGAATATACGTAGAATATTTATCTATACTCTTTTCACAGCATGAAAAAAACTTCACTTGCTTAAAATCTAATCATGAAAAGTCTCTACTAATGATATTGTTTGGCCAATTTAAGTGTTTGCTGATATATTTTAGAAATTATAGATTTTTCTGTGTATTAACTATGTGAATCCTTCTGAATAGGAAAGACTACCAAATATATAAGAATTCTTAACATAGTGTCTCTTCAAGCTCAATCTGCCCTCTAAAGAAATCGTCCAGGCGAAAAGAAGCACTCATTGATATCACCTAGCTTGCTTAGAAAGAAATCTTAGTGGCTCTGATATTCAATGGACATAATTTTTCAAATGCATTCATCTGGAAAAATCCTCATATTTATGTTAATAGAATTCTGTTATTTTATTGTATTATTCAACATACTGCAAAGAAGAAGTATAACAATTCTCCATTGATAATGTAAGAGGAATAAATGTGAGCCAGTAGACATTAAAATTAATTATGCCTTTGTATCTTAGAAAAGTCAAATTAGCATCTTAACAATAATGGTAATTGCATGTTTTCTACTGCACATGAGTTTATCACCTTTTCCACAAAGCATAATGCAGTCAAACACAAAATTTGCTGATTTCAATGGTCCTTAGAAGAAAATTTTGACCAGAAATTTCATTTTCAAGAAAACACTGGAGTGTCAATGATAATTACTCACAAAACTGTCAGAGCAGTTCTTCAAGGACATTGCATAGCTGAAACTACAATAGAGTAAAATTCTAGGCACTGCAAGTCTAATTGAATATGTAGGTTAATTCGACCTTGCAGCCAGAACAAAATTCTTGGCCCATACCTAGTTTTTATCTTTCCTTTCTGTGATGAAATCAGAGGAAGAAAAGTACCCAAGAGAGTTTTAGGTAGAAGACAGTTACATTTAAAAAGGACAGCTATGTGCAGAATGTAGCTAAGTGTGTACCAAGTGGAACCCACATTTACCTAGTGTTGGTGGATATATGTCTTTCTGAACTAGATTACTCACTGGAAAGGAGGTGTTTGGATTTTTTTGGAGGGTGGTAGTGGATGTTTTTTTCTTTTTTTCTTTTAGTTCCAATAAAATTCAAAGATTTCCTCTGGCATTTGACTTTCTGTCTGAAGTTAAGTCTGATATAGCAAAGATCTGCAAGACTCATTAAGACAATATCTTTAGTTTTTTCATGTCTCTTTTCATAATAATAGCCTTATTACTTTCACCATCACAACAGTGTCCAAAGAATGGGCTAATGCCTAAAGAATGGCTGAAATGAAATAAATTTAAATAAGTTTTCTCCATGTTTGATTTTTCTGTCATTCCACTAATTGGGAAGAAATGCCACTGTAATCAGAACTTTCTAAGTCTAGGTACCCAAGGGTAAGTGCTGACTAATACTGCTGTTTAAGATGAGGTTAATTAATTGAGATAGAAATTAATTAATATCTCCCTTTCTCTCTCTTTGAAAATAATTTTTCTGATGAGACCATGACAACTATTAATCCATATCAGACTTATACATGTAGAAATAGTTAACGGGGAAAGGCAGAGGAGGATTTCAAGAACATCGTCTTAGAAAAAATGAACTGATCTAAAATAAAGACAAATTCTACTTTACTTTACAATGATCTGTTGATTTATCTGACACTTTTAGAAGGAAGCATGCTTGGAAACATGACTAATAGCCGTAATAGCATATATATCTACAAGCTGTGATCCAGTCTTACAAGGCACTGTTTAGAAAAGTCTTATTGCTATCAATAGTGGCTCACTTTAAAAGAAGTAGAAGGTACTATCCATTTAAGTATTTAAGTGGAGGCTGCTTGCCTAGTCTCAGATGACTGAGGCAGAGCTTCCCCTCCACTGTTTAAGCTCTTTGCAATCTAGGTATCCTAGAAGACAGGCAAAGAGCATGGCTAATAGAATGAATAATTGTACCAGTACTACTGTTAATTACATAATCAAAGTGTCTTGAAATAATGTATTGGATGGCAGGAAGACAGAACTGGCTCAGAGAGATTACAGAAAGAAGAAAATGCAAAATCAAAACCTGAATTAAAAGAAAAAAAATAAAACACCACAAAACCAATAAAACAACAAATTCACAAAACCCCACAAACCAACCAACCAAACAAACAAACCCCCCAAACATAAAAATGCTCCACATCATGCCTTAAATGGACTTGTTCCCATATATACACTTGAAACTTGACCACCTATAGTATGGTCTGTCATGAAAATACAATAATACCTGGAAAAAGTAGTGAAACTCCATGCACTTGAATATTTAGACCAGTAAAAAGTGGTGGTTTTTTTCCTATGCATAGAAATTACAACTATATATTTTCCACATATACTTATACAACACTTTGAAAATCTTCCCTGCTTATAAGCTGCAATAAAAAACCAAAAATCCACACTCTCACCCCTCTTCCTCCCAAAAAACCCCAAATAAACCCCAAAACTCAACACCAAACTTTTGGAAATAAAATGTGAAAATTAATGTCAAGTAATTATTATTTTACATCTTTTAATTTTAATCCATTACTTAATGTAATGAATAGTGGTCATGAATCACTTGAACATTTTTGAAAGTATATTGCAATTACATAGTTTAAACGACCTATACTTTCTCAGACTCTGATGCTTGCTGGTACTTAGAACTATCTGAATCAGACTATGATGCTTCAGGCTTGAGAAGAAAGTGAAAACCTTAACCAACAGAAATTCAAATATGTTCATAGTGAAAAATGAATCATTCTGTTTAGAATATGGTACACATTTTTGAGCCCATGTTAGATAGCACTGGTGTCTCTTTAATATCAAATAAACAACAATGAAAATTCTGTACAAATAAAAGGAATATTCAAATATGAAATTCCAGGAATTTATATTCTAAAAAAATACATTCAAAGATCAATATATTTTAAACTGTTCTATTAAGTTGATTAAAAAAACATAATTAGAACCTATAATTATAATTTAAGTTTCCTTAAGAAGCTCAGTAATATCTTTGGAATTTTTTTTTTTGTGTCTTCTGTACAGCAGAGCAGCAGGTTGCCAGGGCTCAGTGAGGATGGGTGCTTCCAGGGAAACACACAGTGGGACTTCAGGGTCTGTCCCACCATCCCAGCCAGGACCAGGCAGCTGGGGGCACAGGGCTAATCCCAGCCCAAGGATTCAGGCACCTCCCTGGAGATGCAGATGTGCTGAGGTCAGGCAAGGATGTGGGTTCAGCAGGGCCCATGGGTGAGGCAGGGGCTGAAGGCCCTGGGGGACTGGCAGGGGGTCTTTAACCTCAGGCCATGTGAGGGGAGTCCTGGGCTGGCAGGGACAGGTAGACCAGTCAGTACCTTCAGTACCTGGGCAGGGAATTCACAAAGCCATCATGCAGCAAATGAATTCATAAACTTCATACCTTTTAGAACTTTGATTATAGAAATTTTTTACCCTTCTTTAAGATAAAGAACATGCACATTAATAAATAATGGATATTCTAGACAGACATTTGTCCAAAGCCACCAAGAAACTCTGTATAAAAGTGGGACACAGATGTGCTGCCAGATGCTGTGAAGCCCTTTTGCTTGTCAAAAGGAGAACATTTCCATGTTCAGTATGCTCACATTTTTTGCATAGCCAGCAGGTGAACTAGAGAAAAATATCAGGAATCCTAAGAAATCTTTCTAACTTACATGTACAGTGTTTGATTCAGAAGAAATATAATTTCATTTTACATATATATATATACACACACACACACACATATATATGTGTATATTCCAAGTTGTACTTCTAGTTGTTTGAAAGAGAAGAATGGGAAGTTCTTCTCTGGAGCCAACATCTGGAGGGGCAGAGTGGGTTTAAAGTATCTGCTGAGTAGTTGACACTCATAAACTCTCCAGGCATACATAAAAACAATATTTAAAAATGTTAGTTTTGTATACATCCTTGAGATAAGTAGACTGCCCTCCCCTGGTCTCTGCTCTCTTAATGGCGTCAACAGATCAAAAAGTTCATGCCATTAATCCAATCCAGAGCCTATGATATTTCCCCAACATCACATTTCTATTTTTATTGACTCTTATTAAAAGAATTAAACAGATTTGTTGGGTACTTCACAAACATATAAATTTCATTACTGGAATACATTAAACAAACTTTCTTAACTGTTCATATCATGTTAATGTACCTTCTTGGTGGAAAGCCTATTTGCATTTTAATATTTTCATGATGAACTCCAATTTTTGGTTGCTCAAGAAATGTTTTTGATTTCATGTTCAGTTACTGAACTTCCTGGTAAAAATGTCTCAGGATGAAATCTTTTGTCACGTACACTGCAACATAAGAATACTTCCTTTATTAGAGATCGTAGGAATGAAGGCTTTGTTACTTTGTTACTTGTTTGTGTACAGAGCAAGACATATGTCATGCATTCACAAAAAAGATAATAATCTGCTATTGAATAAAAATACATCTATTTTTTTAAAGAGATATAAAGCAGAAATAGCTCCTTAAACCCATTTAAAATAATTTTAACTGATATATTCTATGCATCTCTTTCAAGATGTAGTGGTTCTGTACTACAAAATATTAGCATTTGACTAGGTGGAGGATGACATTTAAAATTAACTTTTTATTCTCTTAATTGGCTTCATTTTTCTTTTGGTAAGATGAATTCCCATCACTTAATTACTTCAAGTGCACCAGCTGCAAAAACACTTGACTTTACCAGAGGGCCCAAAAAAGTAATCCAGACAGATATGCTATTTAGGAAAGAAAGAAAAACCTCTTCACATATAATTTTGGTAATTTTTTTTTCAATAGAAAATGACTCAAAAAGGAAAAAACATTTTACTTAAAGCACTACAATACAATTAACTTCCCAAATTCAGTATACACAGAATATTGCTTCGATCTAATGAAATTTGGCTTTTAGAATTTAAATAAGAATTTATTGTTCATAAACTGGAGGAACATTACATAAATCCACTCATCATCTAAAATACAATTAAGTTCCCAAATTCAGTATACACAGAATATTGCTTCGATCTAATGAAATTTGGCTTTTAGAATTTAAATAAGAATTTGTTGTTCATAAACTAGAGAAACGTTACATAAATCCACTCCTCATCTACTCCCAAATGCTTGGTTACAGACTGGAAAACAAATCAACCAACCTACATTCAACTTTGTTTTCTGGAGCTGCACAGTTCCAATTGTGTAAATTGTTTCCTAAAGATGTCTTCTTTGGCTACCGCTTACGAATTTTAAACAAAATGTCTTTACAATTTTTCCAAGAACATTTTTCTTAACAGTTTTCATGCCAGATAAGAAATTTTAACCATATGACAGGAACAACATTTACCAGACTGTAATTAACCATAATTAAATTGCCAGATGGATCAATATCCTACAGCTCTGCTTGCAGGATGGGTGCTTGGACTACAGACCAACTGCAGTGACAATATGCCCTCCACATATCCTGATATCCTGGTGTCTTGATCATAACTACTGAGATGTGCAATTATACTTTTTCTTTCTACCACTGATAAATGAAAATTTCAAATATATAACTTCACAGCTTTCAGGCAAATTATACTAAATTGAGGGATGGCGAGTGGGGAAAGCATATTTGAGAATAAGATGATTTGTGTAATCTATTGGACAATCAAGAGTTATATTTTGATTCCAAACTGGTATGGGAGATGTGCAAAAAAAATACACACCTCCAAAAACATTGCATGCATGGCACAAGATGACAGAGAACTATTAGCAGTATCTTATTTCAAATGAACCATGCAAACATCCACATGACATGGTTATCTGATCTGTGTTTAGGACAAAGATGGGTAGGGTAATGATGTTTTATGCCTACTTATATGGGCACAAATGCTATAAAAAATTATATCCTGTCAGTGAAAGTGTGCATACTTATGGTAAATAATCCTGAAGTAATTACTAAGTGGTATTTTCAACTCTTACTCTAAATGGTCTGTTTTTCCTCTGAGTGCAGTGTGTCGATGCTGAGTAAGTGATTACTGTAGGGTATTAAACTGGCAGTATTCTATTTGTTTATAAAGCACTTTGTGATCCACTAGCATAAAACACAAAATGCTATCAGATGTCTAGATGTTTCTTATGAAATGAAAATAAGGGCATGAATTACATATTGTGCAATTCCTGTCAGTTTATGAGAAAGCTTTAGGGCAAAAATCCTTCTGAGACAGCGGTAGATGGCTATATAGGGCACAACAAAATAAACACAATGCTACTGTGTGTAATGGAAGATTTCCCTTGAGTGAAAGATATTCAGGAAAAAAGACAAAAACAACCAACCAATGAACTAAAAAAACTCAAAAGGTTTCCTTTTGGAAAAAAAATTTACTTGAAAAGAGAACTTGAAAGTAAATGAAAATTTGAATTTATCCAAAGCAGGCTAACAGAAGTCTGGCAGCTAAAAACCTAAATTGTGTGGCACAGGAGACTTACTTTTACCTATACCTAAACACGGAAAACAAAGACACTCCCCAAACTCTCTAAAGTATCAGAGAATTAACACTGTTTAGAACTGACAGCACTCTAGTCTGAATTAAGGAAGAAGCCTATACTGCAGGTAGTACTTCATGATCCTCTGCTCAATTAGAGACACTGTTGAGACAGCTGTGAGAGTCATAGACACTCATTATTTAGTTTCTCTTGTAGTTAGCTGTTGTCAGGAAATTCAGTTCTATCCTTGTAAAGTCAGTGAGAGTTACCCTTGACTACCATTTTAACAGGATCAGGAGTACAGATCACAGAATCACTGAGTCATTTAGGTTGGAAAAGACCTCTGGGACCATTAAATCCAACCTTTGACTGATCACCACTTTGCCAACTAGACCATGGCGCTAAGTGCCACATCCAGTCATTTCTTGTGCACGTTCAGGGATGGTGACTCCACCACCTCCCTGGGCAATTCATTTCAATGTTTAGCAACCCTTTCCATGAAGAAATTCCTCCTGATGTCCAGCCTGAACCTTCTCTGGCACAGCTGGAGGCCATTTCCTCTTGTCCTGTCAGTGGTTGCCTGCGAGAAGAGACCAACCCCCACCTGGCTACAGCCTCTTTTCAGGGAGTTGTAGAGACTGATAACCTCCCTGAGCCTCCTTTTCTCCAGGCTAAACAATTCCAGTTTGCTCGGCCGCTCCTCATAGAACAAGCTTCCTGTTGGGGAGATATATATCTGATCCTGCTGTAGGCAGGAGTAGGGGGGCGAGTAATGAAGTGGTTTCAACAAAATTTGAATATGATTTTTAAGGCTGCATTACCTCTTTGATGTCTCATTTTGCTGTTTCCCAGTGGCAAAATAAAATTAGACTGTAGAGTGAATCTTAATCTTTGTAGAAATTTCTGATATCATTCTTTTCTCTCCTAATATATAGCTAATTCTGAAAAAAAACAGGGATAGCCAAAGCCATGTGAGGTGCTCTCATAGAAAAAAGGGTATCTCAACATTTTCTAAGTAAGAAAGTAATTTACATTACAATAAACAATCCGTGATCATGCACACTAATAATAACTATAAAATCACAAATCTCCTTATTCTTTTGCTTATTACTTACATATGCAATCTTATAAATACACAGATAAATTTTTAATACACATATATTTATTTCTGAGCCACAGCCACTGCTTTTCACAACAACACTAAGAATGTTCAAGGATCATTATGTCTCTAAAAGACTTTTGTTTGCCAATTTTAACAATTTTGTTTTTCTCCCACATGCTGAAGTAATCTTCTCTGAATCAACAATGTGTGCTCCTGACCCAAGCTCATGCTTTTCTCATCTTCATGCTTTAAGGAAAATTGTCTGAGAACAGCTGCTCCCACAGTACTTCAGTAACACGACTATGAAACTACTGCTTTTGTGCACTCAGTGTGCNGGAGAGAAACAATAATGCTGTCAGTTCTGAAATTGCCTTTACAGTATTTTGTAGCTATTTTTATATAAATGCTGGAGCACTGGAGCATGCAAAATGGAACAGACTTAGGAAGGAAATCTTGTACTTTAAAAAATAATATTTAAAGACTAGTATCACCAAGCTATTGATTATTTAGAAGACATATAAAGTATACCTCTCTGCCTTTCAGACTGTCTACCTGTGAAGGGGACATTTAACATGCAGATCTTGCATTCCTTACAGCATTGTTGAAAATGAGTGAGGAGTGGCTGTCTAAGGAAGATGACATCCCCATATGCATTCTACATACAGCTGCAGCTGACATGAAATAACATGGAATCTGAAGCCTTGCTTGTATAGCTCTCTTGCTTTACTGAGTAACATTTCAGGCAAAAAGAATGTTGTAACAGTGTTCAGAGATCTCAAATCAAAACAATTTTTATTAGAACTGAAAATCATAAAAAATTAGACAAATAACTATATCTTTTTTCCCCTTCACTGGTATTCGGAAACACTGCATCTTACCATGTTGATAGGACTAGCTATCCTGGTCCTAACATTATTTTGAAGAAAGTTAGCTATAGCAGTGTTTTGACCACAGATTGTTCTTGGGTTTCTGTTTCACTTTCTTTTTGATGATGTTTTGATCAATTCAAATTTTCTACTTTTTTTGCTGCAGAGGGAAACATAACCAGTGTTTTCTCTGGAACATGCGGTTACAGCACTTTACTGTACTGAATTCCAATCCAGCTCTTTAAGCATTATGTGTCTCTCTCTTTGATGTCTCATTAAGAGAAAAATGTGTGGCCTGATAAGAAATAGATTCATTCTGGTTTTGAACTATCAAGCCACCTGTGAGTTTGTATATATTTATATAGTTAATTCATTTTAAAATAACTAAAATGTTTCTATATTTTAGATAGTTACATTTTTTCTTTTAGCTACTCTAAACTCAGTTCTGTCCAACTCCCAAATCTGCACCACAATAGCTCACCACTGTTGAATTTTTCATAGCTTCAATCTTAAGTGTACATTTTTTTTATCAACTCATTCTTATACTTCTCTGCACTATGGAGGTCTCTGTTTCACTTTTATTATCAAGGCCTCATGTTTCATTCTCTACAGAACAATTACTCCTTATTACTTCATGAAAAAATTATGGTTGTACCATAAAAAGATAAGCAAAAGCAATTTTTAAGAAAGAATCAAAAGACGCTGCTACAGGCAAAGAAACTAAAAAAAAGAGGAAAAATTCAGTGCAAAAATCAGTACCCTGTTGGTAGTAATGGCAATGCTGAATATACTGGTTTGCAGGCTATAAGCCTGAGTACTGTAGTCAGAGTTACATCAAAAAAGAATACCTCTTCCTTCTGCTTTCAAAAGAAAGCAGAATCATCACTGTATATTTCAGAGGATTTGGTCCTGATGTCATGCTTTGGCATGATCCTAGAAAGCCCTGTAGACTGAAATCTCTCAGGAAAATTAAGCAGAGGAGCAAATAGTACCTAAATTCTGGCTGGTCTTAATGTAAGCTATAGTCTGAGCTATCCAGCTCTGTCAAGATGCAGTGTCAAAAATCTTCACAAGAGAAGGGAAGGTTATGGATTGTATGCCCCCTCAAGGACATAAAAATTCTTTAGAGAAGGAGGCAGATTTTTTGAATTTTAGTTGTGAATGCAGTTGAAAATATTGCACAATCCGCACTGTAGGTCTATATGAGCTGAGATGAGAGAAGTGTAACAAAACAGTGAAGAAGAGAAGTACAAATGAGCAACAACTAAAATAGAAAAATGAAAAACTACAGAGAGCACATTATTTAAAATAATTTGGCCAAAGCCAAATATGATATTTTGATTCACAAAAGGACATGTTGTGCCATCTCTCACCTCTACACCGTGCACACTGGGATATCATGTAACCAATATAATAAAATAAAATGAAGCCATATGAAATATATTAAAAAGGACATTTTCTTCCTGATGCTAGCTCTGGAGATACAGGACTAGTGCTATTTGTATGAATGCACTTCAATCAGAAGACTTCTCATCTTACAAATCTTGTCCTATTCTTACTGTAGCCCTACATTTGACATCACTATTTTGAAAGCAAAGCTATCGATGCTTAAAACTAAGGAAATTGTGACTGAGCTTAGAAACTGATGAGTCTGGGAAAGATAACAATCTAAAAGGTATAGAAAATAATCAGTTGGGGAAGATTTATCCAAAACTGTATGCATAAGGATTTCTGCATTCTGAAATAAGACAAAAAAAAAAAATATTAGGAATGGTTGAGTAAAGAATATGAAATATAATTTTTGCTACTTAAATAGTGTGTCAATAGTATGTCAATAAACAAGCAAAATCAGAGACAAGTGTATTTCCATACCAATATTAAATGTCTGAGGGAATAAGGTGTCTGAGGAAACAAGAAACAAGACAAACAAACTGAAATATCTTGCCCATGATAAATACATTAATGAAACAGATGCACCAGAAAATTGTTGACAGCCACTGGGACAATAAATGCAAAGATGAATGTGAGAGCCTAGTATGACAAGAAAGAGAACTTCAATGTAAACAGATGAACATATTCAGAACAGAATTTTAATGGACCAAAATACCAATCTTAAATGACAATATACTTTTGGGTAACTGTTAGAGAGTGTCTGACCAGGATAAAGATACTGATTACCAGATTCTCAGAGAAGAAAGTGAGAAGAGGCAATAAAGATTTTCTGGATAGCATCAGCATCCTCCTATCAATTAGGCAAATGTCACTCTGGGAAATTAAACAGATAACATTTTAAGAGACCAAAACTATGTTTGTTCTAGGATCAGCTAATCAGGGAGCCCCTCCAGAAAAAAAGTTACTATTGATTTGATGCAAAACAATGATACTGTTCAAAATATAGAAGAATACAATTTCATAATTGTGATGGTTCACTTAGATTCAACAGCTCTACAGAAGAATAAAGGACAAAAAGAAACTTGTAGACAAAGTCAAAAGTGGGAAGAAAATTCAATAAGCAATTGGATAAGAGACAGGAGAAAGGAACTAAGAATGAATGTTCAGTTGTTCATCCAGCATTAACAGTTACCAGAAGTCTTCCTCTTGGGTTTACATAATTCAGCATAGATACGAATCCTTAAAACAGTGTCTGTGCATTAGGTTGTGTAAGGACAAAAACAAATTACGACTTTAACAACACATACACCACTGAGTCACTGGTCAATGATATAGCAGGTGAAATTCAAGCTACATGGAGGAAAAAAAACCCCAAACATTTTTGTACATATGTAAAACCAGTGTGACCTGAGGACAACCACTCAGGAGGAAAGTTCTTGGCTGAATGTTAAATCCATGAAAATATAAACTCAACCTCCAGAACAAGTCAAAAATAGAAAATCAATTGTTAAGAAGCATTGAGAAAGAATGCAGGGGAGAGACAAGAAAATATCATCATGCCACTATTTAAATACATGGCTTACCCTCATCTAATGGCGCTGTTCTTCAGGGGTTGATGCTAGGTCTGACTGTTTGACAGCACTGCTGATCTCCATGGTGAGGAAATGCAGACACTCCGATTTACAGATAATACCAAACCAGGAAGAGTGGTTAATATTTTAGAGACTGATATTCAGATGGATGTCATCAAGCTGGGGAAATAGGATGACACCAGAAGTTCAAAAATGGCAAATGCAGAGCCTAACTAGCACAGATTAATAAAGGCTGGGGCCTGACTGTCTGGGGACCAGCTTTACAGAGAAGGACAGAAGAGGCCTTGAATAAGCTGAGCATGAGGCAGCTGTGCATCCTTGCACTTGTAACTTGAAATGAAGGGGAGAGAAAGATGCAGTGATGTTCTTTTAAAGGCTGTAACTATTCCTGTTCGATGTTAGGTGACACAGTTATTTAAGGAATATCGTAGTCCTAATTTTGCATTTGTTTCTTCACAAGTTAAGTGGAAAGTTGAAATTTATGGACACACCAATCTACAACTGAAAAAAAAAATTACTGAGAGTGACTCAGGGGAAAGAGTCAGAATAACTCACTTTTTAAGACTCTAAGCTGCTTTGAAGCAATAGCAAACAACAGCCATGGATTATCTTACCTCAAGCACTTTTTAAATAAGTAGGAAAATAAGAGCTGATTTTTCTCCAAGCTCATTAAAAGGGCTGTATAAACTAATATTTTTATCACAATTGCCTAAAAAATTTCGGTGTGACTAGCAATGATTTTAACAAAGTGTAAATTAGAACATCAATTCCATTTACTATGCAGAAGCACGTAGTGAGTGCTCAGCAACATCTTCAGGATGCTTGCATCTGGAAGATTTACTATTATTTCTTTCCTTTTGTGTGTTACTGTTGAAATCTTTCTTAAACATAATCAGTACTTGATGGAAGAATACATCTGTGTGGTTTTGACTGAAATTAAATCCTCATCTCAGGTCTTCTAGAAAATGTTTGGACTAAGAAAGGGAATGTCATCTCTGTTGAAACACACAGATGTACAAGAGACAATAATCTGCCTGCATTAAGTATATAATAATCTATTGTATATCTTAGTAACTGTGAAATCACCTAAATTCCAGACAGACTACAATCTCATCCTGGTAGTTTTAGTGAACGAAGATTAAAAAAACCCCTTGTGGTGGTGCATCCTGCATCCTTCTCCCCACCATTTTTCTGTGTATGCTTCATCTATGCACTAGGCTATAGAGTTAACCTTTCCAGTGAATTCTGTTAAATTGCACTTTCACAAATTTATATTAAAACTTGCTTTTTGCCAATGCCTTTGACAGCGATTATTTCATTGGCTCCACTGCTCATTCACAACAAACCACTATATACATTAAAAATATAAGGGGCCCTAGATACATATATAAAATAAGTGTAAAGGAAACAAAAATTATATTGTTTTCATCATTGCTATATCACAAACCTAAGGTATTTAGAAAGTGAAGGCAAAAGTTAAGCTCCATAAGTATTCCAGTATCTGAAACATAAAAAAATAAATTGGTGATATGGCCTAAAGTAAGGTGAAAATTGCTTTTCAAGATGCAGACTCTTTCTGTACGGAATAATAGGTGGACGTATATGTGAGGATTATTGAATAATAAAAATCAGATCATTTGTAAAGCTTTAAAAAGAAGAAATAAAAAGTAATATGAACTTTGAGGAAAAACTAGTCAAAGCATATATCCTTAGGGGTAAAGTTACCATAAGACTGTAAATAACATAGTTGCATTCAAGATCACTGAAAAAGAAATAGAAGTTACAGAGGACATTTCACCAGGATTATTATTCTACTAGATACTGCATAATTATGTGTAGTTAAAAGCATAATACATGTAAGAAATCACTTGATCGAAACTAAATTGAGGTCAAGAAAAACTGACTGTTAAACAAATAATTGCTGACATTTTCATTACTTGAGAACAACAGGTCACAAGCAGAAACTGAAATTAACTAAGATAGAAAAATATTACATGGAATCTGGCTAACCTGAAGTTGCACTTTATTTGGCTTAGTAAAAGAAAGTGCCTGGTGTCGTACTTTTGCTGACAAAATATGACTAAACTGTGATCTGAAAAAAATCATAAAGATGTTCAGGCCCATAAATATGTCAGAGTCAAAGAACTTTAAGGATAGTGCTGAACTTTCTGAATCGCATGTGAAAAAAGAATATGAGCTTTTGAGCCAACTAATTTAAAGTCATCATAGGGGAATGGACAGAAATACAAGAAAAAGCTTTTGAAGAAGTAAAGAGAATAATTTCAAATTCTCCATTAATGAAATGTTATAACCCAAAGGAAAGTCTAGTCTTAGAAAGTGACACATTACAGAGTAGTCAGGGAACCACATTAATGCAGAGAGAATGTCTAAAAGCACTTATGAGCTGTTATTTCTTAGTTAACGAATGAGAAAGAATTAGCACTAGACCCTTACAAAACTGACTAGAATCTTTCACAAGCTCTGTCAGGACAAAAAAAACTGTACAGTGTCGTGCCCCCTCAACTTTGCTTATGTTTTAAATTTCTGAAAGCATTAATTTAAATGGAGAATGGAAAATTGGTTCTTCAGCACGCACATTTAACTGGGTCTGACACAGTTAGGATCTCCTGCAATGCTTTTCCAAACACTACGACTGCAATTGTCAGACCCATTCCTCCCATAGAGTTAGTGTCCCCCAAAACCAGAAACTAAGCCTGAAAAGCCATATTGCATTTTTCTCATCAGAATAATGTCACCTTTTCTCTGGAGAGCCTCTTCAGTTCCTGTATACTTTTTCACTCAAAACACTCTGTACTCCAAAAAGACTCTGTCAAGCAAAGCAAATTTGAATACTCACCACTTTCAATACGTTGCATTTCCAGAGTTAGGTTGAACGTTAACACATCTCACATTTCAATTGTTGAAGTCAGGGTGTCTCATGGGGCCGCTGCTCTCTGGGGTTTGGGGCAGCAGGGACTGCCCAAGGCAGCAGGGCAGGGCAGCACTTGGCAGCCTGGGCCATTCCCACCACCTCAGCCAGAGGCAAGGCAGCTGGGGGGCACTGAGGCAGCCCCAGCCCTGGGCGTGTCCCTGGGCACAGGATGAAGCCAGGCAGGGATGTCAGCCCACATGTAGGGGTCAGGAACAGGCCCTGTGAGGGAAACCGGGGTCAGATATGGTCCCAGACTGGCCAGGAAGGGTGTTTGCAGGAGGGTTAAGTTTGATTATGCTCAGTCAACAGCTGGTCACAGGCACAATAGATGTTTCTGAGCAAAACTTTTCTGCACACCCAAAAATGGTTTCTCTGTGTGTTTTCCAAGAAATCTCTCATCACTGGGAGATCATAGGTAACATCTGAGCACCCAGCTGCTGGTTCAGTGGGGATGCAGATATTCAGCATGATTTGGCTTAAATCTCAGATCTAACAGATGCTCTCTGAATCCAATTAATAAGCCTCCAATTAAAAAACAGGACCTGGTTAGTAGCCATATTGATGATGGTGACTGACTCACAGAGCAGCAAAAGAGTTTCCACAGTGTGACAACAAAAGAGCAGAGATACAAGTACGGGTACATTGGCTGATTATTGAGAACTCAATCAAAGACATATAGAATTTTAGTATTTTTGTGAGACATAGAGTATCTTAGTTATAACATCTTCTAGGTAACACATGTATATATAAGATACAGTTTCTGATTGTTTTCAAAGTCAGATTTTAGCCTTTTGTGGACAACATGAGTTTAATTTGTGATGCTACTTTCTTTTTTTAAACTCAGAACACTGTAATTTCAAATAGTTAAGGTGGCAAAAGGAGAAGGATCAATTTAGTCTTTCAAAAATTCAGGGTAAAATTTTGCTTTTGTATTGCTATTGCAATTGTATTGCTCGGAGAAATCACTCAGATCACAAAGAGTTCAAATCCTGAGACCAAGCCAAAATACAAAATGGATTCAGTGTGTCTATAATCCTATTTGACTTTGTGTCTGGAACCATTGCCCTTAGCAATTGCCCTCAAGATCCTTCCAGGAAGAAGTCTACATCATCTTCTCAGTTCAGAGGTGGTCACCTACTGTAGTCATAAAGAAGCAAACAAAAAAAGGTGTGTCAGCCTGGGATGCAATGCCACAAAACATGCACATTTCACAGGAGTGGATAAGCACTCTTAAGAAATTTGAGTTCATCTTTATCTGTATCTAAATTTGCCTTGCTGTCTGCAGTTTCCCTTCACATCCAAAGCAGTGATACCTTGTATCAGAGCTAAACATAGATTGCACCAGCCGTAAATAAGAATGAGAAAAGCTGACAAGTCTGGTATTGAGGATGACCTCAAGTCCACTCCTACACTGTGGGCTCAGCCAAAACTTCATTTTAGCAAATAATGTTCCAACCTCTGAACACTTAATACTGGGTGACATTATTTAACAAGAACTTTTTAATTTCTTATTCAGTATTTAGCTAATCCAAAAGCAAGCATGACATATGCAATGCCAAAGGTCCAGAAAAAATGCTGAAACGCTTTATTCCTTCATGAATATTCATGAAATTACTTTGGAAAAACACAGTGATTGCTTTGTTGTAATCTACCTTAGCACTAAACACATTACAAAACATATATCTTTAAGCAGATAAGGATAGAAAAAGTAATTTTTAGGAATATTCTCAGTCACCCAGAACAACCTTCTCTGCAAACTTTAAACATGAAAATGAAGCATAAGAATTGAGGAGAATGAAAAGGTTTTCCAGCTGTTTAAAATTAGATGTCTTCTCTGTATTCCACCCCAAGAGAGTTTAAGCATTAAAAATCAGTAATTTTAAGTGCAGTTAGTAGCTTTTAGTACAGAATTACATTGAGGTGGCAGAAAGACATAAGCTAAGAATAAGAATTAAACTGTTTCATCTAACTACTCATAGTACTGCAGCCAAACTCAGCAGAAGCTGCTAAATCAATTTGAGCAGCTAGTACATATGGTGCCTTACTTTTCTATAGATACAATAATGACAGCACCACCCATACACAAGTCCTCTCAACTGCAGGGTAGGTGCATTATTAGAGTTACAACCCACACACAAATATTCATCTGCTTACTAGTGACAACTGAGTTCTGATTATGTTATATATCTGAACGAAAGACAAAGAACTGCAGGCATTGAATAGCTAACAGAATAATTCATTTTTCAGAAGAACATTGAATGTGACAAATAATAGGTTCCAAATGTACCTAAGACATATTTTTGCATATTCCCAAAGCTAGAAAATTCCACATGACAAAATTTGTGGTTAACAACTCCTTGAGTCTGCCTGCAAGCACTTACGTTGTCATCTTTGAGCACAGTAAGAACAACAGAAAAATCAACAGAGTTGCCCAAGGTTTTCTGAGAAAATTACGCACTGGAGAAAATAGACTGTGATTGTACTTTAATATCCCAGCAACTCTCAACCAAAGGCCCCAGATGGGAGACAAAAAAGTCCCGAATACCTTCAATGACTGTATCCAAACATCTAAAAAGAATCTGATGTCAGAATCTCTTCTTTATTATAACGCTGATATTATTTCAAAATGTTTGTACAGTAATCTACACTTGGCAGAAACTCTGCATAATTGTCTTATTGTACTTGCATAGAATTTCAAAATTTGGCATCAAATCAAATTTTGGGAGGCCATTTTTTCTTTTCCACTGGATATGATGGCTTACTGATATTCTATTAGACAGCAATATAAAATCAAAGTGAAAGTCAGAAAATTAGAGAGGCACTTGTCAAAGGCTGTTAGTGTAGGGAAAATTAGTATAGCAAATAGCTTTAAGAGGTGGTCTTTAAAATGACAGCTTTCAATTCACATTTAGTATTATAGATGAATTACCTTGCTGAGCACAGTGAGGACAGCTGAGCACCCGAAAACTTGGGCTGGAGTCTACGTGAGTGACATATGCTGATTGGTTCTCTTAATCCTAAATTGACTTCTTGTTGTTTACCTAAATATGGACATAAGTATCTAATTTTAAGCCTCGGGGTCTGAAGGGCAGTTAAATATGTTTCTGCTTGAAAATGACACTTCTTATATCAATAATGATCCCCAAAGTTGAGATCAGCAAGAGAAAAAAAAGACCTGGTCATGCTGAATATATGAATATCTCCAGATTTTGCTTTAGGACTAGAGTCCTCACATGAACAATATTCTACAGATGATGAAGTGATGCTTTGCCAACAGACACCAGATGGTTGTTAAATGACAGATGAGGGTCTACATTTGATAGAGTCAACAAACCAGGCTGTAACATATGTAAAACTAGTAATCCTTATGCATGTTTGAGAGACCAAGGGCTCACTGATGATTATAAAAAGTTAGTTCAAAATCATTCAGTTTTCAAGATTTACTTTGCCTCAACATTTTCCTGCTTGAAGCTGTGTCTTTATCACTTACTTTCAAGTGGTAAATGCTAATAGTCTCACATGTGATGAGAGAGAGAACTGAGTGGTCTGATTAGGAAAGGCTTTCTCTTTCTAATGAATGTTATCCTCTCAGTAAATGAAAAGAGGATCATCTTATTGACTCACATAGGAATTCTGTTTTATATTGCAAGAGATGATGACTGATCAGCATTTTCATGTGGCTGGTAATCAGAATAAGGCACAGAACCACAATACTAGGACCTGTAGACCTCCAGCACAGTGTTACTCTGATCTGTGGCTTCATGGGTTGTTGGTAAAAGAAGAAACAGAAACAAGATTTTCATTTTTGAAGCATATACTTGCAGGTATCTGTGGAAAGAAAAGAAAATCAGTCTTCATTTCTATTGTCAAGCAACATTTTATCTAATTAGATTGCTTTAGTAGCAGGAGATACTATCTAGGAAGATGTATTTTTATTTCAGCAAGGAGTAAATTCTGGTATTAGTTAAAAGTTCTTCTGCTGCAATTAAGACCCAATAAGGAGCTGAAAAAATATCAGGGAAGGATTTTCCCACTGTGAGAAAGTATGTGGGTTATTTTTTCCCCTTTCTCATCAGTAGGAGATAATAAAAACTGTTTCCTTTCTCAGCATTCTGAATAGGATTTTGTGTTTTAACTACTGCTGAAATCTTTATCTGAAAACAAGCTTGTAAAATTTCTTATTTTTTGGTTACATCCTTCAGCTTTGCTCTGGGGTTTAAAATACCAGCTGAGGCACAAGTCAAAAATCTGCGCATACAGATCAGTTTCTAATATTCCAGAGATTAATATCTGTGTTCCATTTCAACAAAAGATTAAAAAGGCTCTTAAAGGTTACCTTGACCAAAGAAGGTATATGAGTAATTGTTTCTGCCAGAACCCTGGTAAGTGAAGAGAACATTGTAATGACTGACAAGATTGCAGAGAATATGAAAATCATATACTGGTTCTGACAGTGGAACCCCCAGGCCTTTTCTGTTTTATTTCCAGATTGATTTAAAGTCCACTGTGTTTTAATTGACTTTTTTTTATTGTGAAGTTTAGAAACAGGAATGTGCAAGATAGTTTTGTGTGTATATGGTTATTAATATTGACTGGATTTTACACATACATGTGAGTATATGAATTTGATGTGGGATACAGCTTTTGAGTGCTTTTCATCCTTGTATTGATGTTAAACTTTTTTACAGCCTCTTTTAATAAAGTGCTCATGCATGAAAGAATAATGTCTTGCAGTTCTTTCATTTATCCCTGATAGTACTTCCTACCTGTTCTGAGCCCAAGAAGCCTTGTATGCTCCTGTAGGGAGGACAGAATAATGATCCCGATCAATAATAGATAAGAAAAAGATCATAAAGAACAGGGTCAGAATGTGACATTGCCCTTAATTCTTGAACTGCAAGGTGACCTCTCTGCGCATCAAATGAAAGCACTCAAGGAACAGAAGCCTGTAGATTTTGTGCTGTTTTTTCTGCACTGTGTTAGTAAACTGGAACAGAACAAATTAGGATCTCAAGAACTGGAAGAGGCTGGGAATTTAGATAAGCATTGTATAACTTTGTCACTATCTGGGTCCTTTGTTATCATAGCTGTCATCACACATTGGGGAGTAGGTAATGTCACCAGCACATGCCAGCAATTTAGGAGCAACAGGTGTGTAAGGGAATGGCCTAAATTCTCATACACCGTGCACCGTTGCAAATATAAAGATGAGTCACGTATGGCAAGGCCCAAGAGGAGACCTGGTTAATATGAATATCACAGCCGAGGATGAGAATTAGAATGCTCCTTGCAAACACTATAAACACACATCAGCTGAGACTGATGCTAACACTTTTCCTTTTGGTGATATGATATAAAGCTTCTGTGATAGTGTCTTAGGTTACAATGTAATATATAACCAAAAGTATGTATTCTATCACCATCTTCATAAGGTGTTAAAACCAGGTGGAGCAGTGTTCTTTGTCTCTTCCATGACACATCCCTGATAACTCCCTCTGGGGTATATCTTCTGCTAATCGGCCATCAAGTCTCACTGCATGACCCATAAAATTACATCATCCCATTGTGAGATGCTCTGCCCAGAGGGAGGAACCAAGCATTCCTACCTGGATGTAATCTGAGGTTTGGAACACTGCACACAGCCCTACCTACTGGATTCCCAGAGGCCAAGAGCTACATAACCACCACTGCACCTTCAGAAGAAGACCTTCTACAGGATCACTGCTTCAACAGAACCACATCTATCACTTCAAGAGGACTGCAGCCACCATTGAATCGGACTGCTACCACCACCCTGCTCAACAGGGTGTCAGGTCGTATCCTGACTCTGTCAGTTTAAGCCAGTGTTTTCTGCCTTTATTTTAATTTTCCTATTAAATTGTAGCTCTGACTTGGGAGTCTCCCACTGGTTTGTTTTCAAACTAGTACATATCTGTATAAATATACACAGAACATTTAAATTCTATGTGTCTGTAAATATACATGTTCTAGATCTAACTTTCAGTATGAGAGAAAACGTGGAATCAGAAAATGAAACAAACAGGCTGGGTATAGCAAAATTCTAGGACAGTTCTGGGAGGCATGAAGGAAAGGATTTTGGGAAGAAATCTCTACTTCACTTTGGTAATGACTAGGAAACCTTGGATCTTCATAGCAGTTTTCAGAGTGAATACCAAAATCATGGGGAAAACCCACAAGAATATTTTACCATAGCAGTGTGGACAATACTTCCGCACAGGCTGAAATGCATGCTCAGTGTCACCCTGGTCAAGGAAGCTACACATCTATTTGCTTCTGAGGCTCTACTTTATAACCTGTTAGTTGCAAGTATGTCTCAGTAAATGATCTCAGTCATAATTTGTCTCATGAGGGCAACAAAAATATTTCTGAAATCAGTGGAGTTAGGTGTGCATAAAGGTCTAAAAAAGGTATCCAACATTCCACAAACAAGGTAGAAGTATCTAAATATGTATTTCCTTTAACATTTTAAAAAATAATTTCCTGTATTATTAGCATAAGCTTCCTAATTTCTTGATTTTTAAATGCAGAGTTTAGTGGAAAGTCAAAGTTATGTTTTCATTTACTTTCAGCTTGACATCTAAAAAGCTTTAATGTGACTTTGAAAATCCACATATTTAGAAATGCATCACTCTGATATTGGCAGACATCATGAAAACTGGCAAAACCACATTTAAAGAACATGAAGGCTGCATAGTCCTGTATTCAGAAACGTGAAAAAGTCTTCGCCTCAGCTCAAAACTGAGTATATATAATCATGCTCTTTATTTACACCTCAGCACTCCAGCTGAGCACTCTCTTCACTTCCAGATGCATTGCCTGAGCAAGGCAGGATGCTGGGAATACCAGTGCTCTCCATGCTCCTGGTTTATGTGTAATGCCGCATACCAGGCAGAAGCAGCAGTTCAGAAGAAAGCTGATTTGCTAGTGTGCTCCACCAAGAATAGAAAACACCAAGGATAAATCAGCTACCTATAAATATTCAGATAAATTAAATATGTAACTGCATTTTTAGATGGCCACAACTTGGTCAAATATGACAGGATTTTCCATGACACAGCCAGACATGCAAGCACCCATTTCAAGCATGTACCCAAAGCATCCTTCAAAAATCTTTTAATGTTTCTTTTACATGGGAAAATTTGCCCCAAATTCAATCTAACCGAACAGCTTTTGCTGAAATTATGAAAATTAAATTTATGTTCAGAAAAATGTGTATCCCATAGAAATTGTATCCTGAAATGTAGCAGAGTTCCTATCAGCTGAAAAAATTTCTAAGAATGGTAGGTTTCAGTAATTTCTACCTGCTGTCCTTATCGTAAACACAATTAAGTAATGTTGCAGCTCTTGAAATGTGTTTGCAAAGTACAAGGGAGCATGTTGCAAGTACAAACCCTGATAGTCATCTACCAGCTACCACTGCTATCAGGTAGCTGCAGCATGAAACTGAAAATGGATTATTACACTTACAAGATACCACCCAAAGTCTGGTAGGCACAGCATAGATAAAACAGAAATAAAAACATTTCCTGGTTTGACAGCAATTTTTTCAAGATATATCCTGTAATTTTCATGTCTTCCAATTTAAGCAGAGGAGGACATAGGAAGGTATGTATCTGCTATAATAAAAAGTTTTATTTGTTCATGGTTGATATTAGTTCATACCTGATGATCTGAAGGAAAATTGCAGAGGGGAAACTCAGGCTGAACACTACATCTCTCAAATCATGATGTTCTGACTGGGAAATGTGACAAATATGTAGTTTCTGAAAACTGAGAACAGTAGTCAACTGCTTTTTTTTCATTTTGGANGATAAGGGTTTCATTGACTGCAACCTCTTTTGGAGGCTTAGATTTTAAGTTTACCTTTCCAGTTTGATTAAACAGATAGGTCTGTTGCTACTGCAAAAATTACATGGGGTTTTTTTGGCGAGCATTATTTTCTTGGTTGGTTCTTTTGTAGAAGCCTCAGTTTCTCACTTACTTGCAAATCTCTTCATCAGTTGCTCAGTTACAATGGTTAGTGCTGTAGTGACAGATCACAAGTTTATACCTCAGACTCAAGAGCAGGCATATTCATAGCAGCACAAATCTTACCATGAATTCATTAATACACAATATTTTAAATATTGTTTATTTTTAAAACATGAAATAAATACTACAAAAAATTTTTTAAATTCTAGTTTTGAGGAAAAGAAGCCAAATTTCAGGAGACAAAGAAAGGAAAATGCTAATGTATCCCCACAGAAAGAAGGTATTTAGGAAAACACAAGTCTTAAAGAATAGTGTTAAAATATGTAATAGTATTCCTTCAGAGCTTTATTTAATATATGTCACTTGTATTTTGTTAATTAGGGTATTGTCAAATAATTTCTCTTGACATAATCTAACTATTACAGAGCATTTCCCAGAATATTAGATGAAAATATTGAATATTTAATTTAATTCATTAGTTTAATTAGCTCTTTAAAAAAAATAAAGCTGTAGCATACATCTAATGAAATCAATGTATTAATAGACAAGAAACACATGCACATTGGATTCGTTACTCTTCTCAATGTCTGAAACACTGATGTATTACAAATATTTTCTGAATTCAGTCACCAAGGGAAGGTACTTAAAATAACACCTGTCATAATATTAATCATGAACTTGATCACAAGAATTCTTAATTAAAATTTTCTCCAATTCTACTAGATAACTCTTCCAATTGTATTTTATTTGTTCTGCTACTGACAAAATCTTGCAATTTACTTGGAGTAAACAGGAGATATACAAATGATTTCAATAATTCTTAGAATTTTCTCAGACAGAAATTCTGTACTAAGATTTCAAGAGTCATTTAAAAAAATAATTCTGAAAAGTGTATACTATGAATTATTCTGTGAGAAATATAATAACTAAAAATTTTAACCAATATGTAACTTAGGTATTTATATTTTTTCCTCATCAGAAAATAATAACGTTCTAGTAGAATTCTGTTCTAAAGATTTCTGTGACAAACACTGGTGTCACAGACTGATTCAGAGCACGGCATAGTCTTCTAATATACTTCACTGGAGTATGCACCTCCGCCTGAATTCCATTTTAAGATTGTATTTTTGTAAGCGAGGTAAAAACACAGAGAAAATAATCTATGACTTTTTAGGTTTTCCTAGGAAGACAATGGTCTAAATGTCCTTCTTAAAACTTCTTGTGATATTTCTTGCTTTGATCAATTTCACTTTAACCTTACTTTGACTCTACTGTTTCTTAAAGAGTCTTGCAGAGAACCTTTTTCTAGTAATTCACCGAATTATTCCAAGTACATTTCTAGTAAATTCCAAATCACCTTTTACTCTCTTCCTGCTTCAATATCTGATTGTTTTATCGACAAGTTTAAGGAATTAACAGAAGTAAGATTATTCTGATGTTCAGTAGAGCTACAGGGAAAGAAAACAGATCTGCAGAAGTATATGGCTTTGATGTAGGTTGCAGGTGTTCAGATAACACTTCAGAACTCAGCACAAGAGACTAATTCAGTGTTCAGGAGACTTCGAGGAAGTCCTCAGAGACCAGTTCTTTTAATTATCTTGTTCTACTTCTGTGACAATGTGAAATGCATAGGTGTGAGTTGGGAACTTCTTCTAAAAATTAAAACTATTTACATGGACAGTTTCTAAATAATTGAATGAGGGATCAAAAGCATAGCATATATGAGCTTCTAAAAGAGATATCATCTGGATTCAAACAGCAAGTTCTAAAACTAGGAAGTTTCTAGTANTAAAAAATAATTTCCTGTATTATTAGCATAAGCTTCCTAATTTCTTGATTTTTAAATGCAGAGTTTAGTGGAAAGTCAAAGTTATGTTTTCATTTACTTTCAGCTTGACATCTAAAAAGCTTTAATGTGACTTTGAAAATCCACATATTTAGAAATGCATCACTCTGATATTGGCAGAGATCATGAAAACTGACAAAACCACATTTAAAGAACATGAAGGCTGCATAGTCCTGTATTCAGAAACGTGAAAAAGTCTTCGCCTCAGCTCAAAACTGAGTATATATAATCATGCTCTTTATTTACACCTCAGCACTCCAGCTGAGCACTCTCTTCACTTCCAGATGCATTGCCTGAGCAAGGCAGGATGCTGGGAATACCAGTGCTCTCCATGCTCCTGGTTTATGTGTAATGCCGCATACCAGGCAGAAGCAGCAGTTCAGAAGAAAGCTGATTTGCTAGTGTGCTCCACCAAGAATAGAAAACACCAAGGATAAATCAGCTACCTATAAATATTCAGATAAATTAAATATGTAACTGCATTTTTAGATGGCCACAACTTGGTCAAATATGACAGGATTTTCCATGACACAGCCAGACATGCAAGCACCCATTTCAAGCATGTACCCAAAGCATCCTTCAAAAATCTTTTAATGTTTCTTTTACATGGGAAAATTTGCCCCAAATTCAATCTAACCGAACAGCTTTTGCTGAAATTATGAAAATTAAATTTATGTTCAGAAAAATGTGTATCCCATAGAAATTGTATCCTGAAATGTAGCAGAGTTCCTATCAGCTGAAAAAATTTCTAAGAATGGTAGGTTTCAGTAATTTCTACCTGCTGTCCTTATCGTAAACACAATTAAGTAATGTTGCAGCTCTTGAAATGTGTTTGCAAAGTACAAGGGAGCATGTTGCAAGTACAAACCCTGATAGTCATCTACCAGCTACCACTGCTATCAGGTAGCTGCAGCATGAAACTGAAAATGGATTATTACACTTACAAGATACCACCCAAAGTCTGGTAGGCACAGCATAGATAAAACAGAAATAAAAACATTTCCTGGTTTGACAGCAATTTTTTCAAGATATATCCTGTAATTTTCATGTCTTCCAATTTAAGCAGAGGAGGACATAGGAAGGTATGTATCTGCTATAATAAAAAGTTTTATTTGTTCATGGTTGATATTAGTTCATACCTGATGATCTGAAGGAAAATTGCAGAGGGGAAACTCAGGCTGAACACTACATCTCTCAAATCATGATGTTCTGACTGGGAAATGTGACAAATATGTAGTTTCTGAAAACTGAGAACAGTAGTCAACTGCTTTTTTTTCATTTTGGACTCATGAGAAAGTGCCTTTGTTTAACATTTTTCTGAACACAGGTCGTGGTGTTTTAAGCTGTTAAAGTGTTTCGGGTTTTTCCATTCATACCACTTATTCCTAACAAAAACTACAGTCCCTGGGTGCTAAATCATTGCATTTCCTTCCTAGACTATTTTGTAATAATTATTTGATATCATAAATAATTCTTGTGAAGGCTCCCCCCATCTCAAAAAAAACTGCCCAACAACCCAAAGACCCCACCCTGTATAAAATTTTTAACGTGCTTCTCATTAGAACAGATATATGATATAATATATAACATATTATATAATATATAACATATAACATATTATATAATATATAACATAATATATAATATATAATATATAATATATAATATATAATATATTTTATATTATATATTATATATTATATATTATATATNCTTAAAGAATAGTGTTAAAATATGTAATAGTATTCCTTCAGAGCTTTATTTAATATATGTCACTTGTATTTTGTTAATTAGGGTATTGTCAAATAATTTCTCTTGACATAATCTAACTATTACAGAGCATTTCCCAGAATATTAGATGAAAATATTGAATATTTAATTTAATTCATTAGTTTAATTAGCTCTTTAAAAAAAATAAAGCTGTAGCATACATCTAATGAAATCAATGTATTAATAGACAAGAAACACATGCACATTGGATTCGTTACTCTTCTCAATGTCTGAAACACTGATGTATTACAAATATTTTCTGAATTCAGTCACCAAGGGAAGGTACTTAAAATAACACCTGTCATAATATTAATCATGAACTTGATCACAAGAATTCTTAATTAAAATTTTCGCCAATTCTACTAGATAACTCTTCCAATTGTATTTTATTTGTTCTGCTACTGACAAAATCTTGCAATTTACTTGGAGTAAACAGGAGATATACAAATGATTTCAATAATTCTTAGAATTTTCTCAGACAGAAATTCTGTACTAAGATTTCAAGAGTCATTTAAAAAAATAATTCTGAAAAGTGTATACTATGAATTATTCTGTGAGAAATATAATAACTAAAAATTTTAACCAATATGTAACTTAGGTATTTATATTTTTTCCTCATCAGAAAATAATAACGTTCTAGTAGAATTCTGTTCTAAAGATTTCTGTGACAAACACTGGTGTCACAGACTGATTCAGAGCACGGCATAGTCTTCTAATATACTTCACTGGAGTATGCACCTCCGCCTGAATTCCATTTTAAGATTGTATTTTTGTAAGCGAGGTAAAAACACAGAGAAAATAATCTATGACTTTTTAGGTTTTCCTAGGAAGACAATGGTCTAAATGTCCTTCTTAAAACTTCTTGTGATATTTCTTGCTTTGATCAATTTCACTTTAACCTTACTTTGACTCTACTGTTTCTTAAAGAGTCTTGCAGAGAACCTTTTTCTAGTAATTCACCGAATTATTCCAAGTACATTTCTAGTAAATTCCAAATCACCTTTTACTCTCTTCCTGCTTCAATATCTGATTGTTTTATCGACAAGTTTAAGGAATTAACAGAAGTAAGATTATTCTGATGTTCAGTAGAGCTACAGGGAAAGAAAACAGATCTGCAGAAGTATATGGCTTTGATGTAGGTTGCAGGTGTTCAGATAACACTTCAGAACTCAGCACAAGAGACTAATTCAGTGTTCAGGAGACTTCGAGGAAGTCCTCAGAGACCAGTTCTTTTAATTATCTTGTTCTACTTCTGTGACAATGTGAAATGCATAGGTGTGAGTTGGGAACTTCTTCTAAAAATTAAAACTATTTACATGGACAGTTTCTAAATAATTGAATGAGGGATCAAAAGCATAGCATATATGAGCTTCTAAAAGAGATATCATCTGGATTCAAACAGCAAGTTCTAAAACTAGGAAGTTTCTAGTAGTGAATCGTACACTAGTAGAATATCCTGAGTTGGAAGTGACCTGCAAGGATCATGAATGTCCAACTCCTGGCCCTGCACTGCACCATCCCCAAGAGTCACACCATGTGCCTGAGAGCATTGTCCAAACTCTTCTTAAACTCTGTCAGCTTTGGTGCTGTGACCGCTTCCCTGGGGAGCTGTTCCAGTGCCCAATCCCCCTCTGGGGGAAGAACCTTTTCCTAATATCCAACCTAAACCTCCCCTGGCACAGCTTCAGTGAGAATCCATAGTCCTGAGATATATCATCTTTTCTAGTCCAAAGTCCTGACTACAGATCTAGTCTAGCTTTAGCACTGAAAAATATTAGATGACAGCACTTTGTTGGGGCCTTAAGACTGTTATTATGTCTCATTTATATATTGAGCCAGGAATTGCAGGGTTCATTTTTTTTATCTTTTCAGCTATTCATGGGTTTTTTTCATGGAAGAGGGGGAGGAGTTCTGGCCAGAAATTTATCTTTCAGTGGAGCTTCAATATTTGATTGTTTTTCGTGTACTAGAAGGAGTTTTAATGTATTTTTCTCCTGTACAGATGAATATAAGCAGGATATTGTCCTTGCAAGATATCACCTCTTCTGAGTGCTATATCAACATTGTCATTTTCCTTTCCTATGATAAAAGCGGTTAATGCAATGTTGTCTGTCAGGAAACTGCCAAAACTGCTTGTGAATAGAAAAGAAAATAGCTTTGTTATTTGTAGAACAATCTTGCACATTAGAAGGATGTCCTCTTCTGCCTCTGTTGCCTTGCTTATATTTCTTTTTTCCATTTTCTTTCTTTTTCCTAAGCATTAAATTTTTCTGGATGACATTCATTCTTGTTTCACTGCTTTCTTCTCATAGGATAAAACTAATAAACGCTTCCATATACATTAGGTAATCCACTTCCATTTCAAGTTTTTGGAAGTAACATAGAGGCAATTTTCAAGGAAAATTCATACATGAAGTTTGGGAGAATGGAAATACTATTTCTTTTCTTTCTTCCCACCTTTCTTGCTACTGAAAAAAATCATGTTGAAAAACGCTAGAAAAAAAGGTTTTGGAAGGAAAACAAACAAGAAACCAAATAGAAAAGATAGCACCTAAAATTATCTCCTAGGCTTTAAATGATCAGCAGACAGCAGTTAATCAAGAGAAGAAGAATGATCAAAATTAACACTAGATTTCATTGTATCATTCTCTGTAAAAGGGAATTTAAAAAAAATGAACAAAAACCCCAAGCAAACAAAGCAAAACCAGTCATGGTATAACCAAAAACATTTATTAAAAGTATATGTAGCTTTTATAACATTTTCACTATCAGATTAGAATACCACACACTTGGATAGCCAATAGTATAACCTGTTCATGTGTCTGCTAACCAATAAGTGATCACATTCCTAATATTCCCATCAGCCTTTTTTCTCTCAATCAAGTGCTTGTCTAACAATTTTTTTCCACAAACTACTGTGGTTTTGCTACTGGTTACATTTTAGAAACTTTGTTACATCTCTCTTACCTTGACTGAATAGTCCTTGTTCTTCTTAAGTGGTCTTTGTTCTCTTATAACTAAGCATTCTTTGTTTTCTTGCCCCACACAAAACAAAAACACAGTAGAATCCTATGTGAATGCTTTAAAATTTTCTAGCCTATTATGGATAGATTAAGTATGAGATAAAACATTATTGTAATTTATTCATTCTAATTATATTCAACAAAACCAGAAAAACCCAACAAAATAAACAAGAGAATAAACTCACAAAGAAATAAACAACACAATGGAAAAAGTGTTAAATCAAAACAAAAGGGGATTTATCCCAACACTTATATCTCAAAAATGAAATTTAACCTCCCATGATTCTCATAATTAATCAGGATAAGTGTTTTCTAAACTCTAAAATACAAGTATTGTAGCTCAGAGATGTATATTTCTTTAAGTAGAAAGGCAAGCTGACCACACTGCTTGGGATGAAGATAACTGCTAGAGAATACCACTCATAAATACTAGGAAACAATATCTCAGATTGTTCTTATAATTATTCTAATTATTAAAATTGACCTCTAGTTATTATAAGATCCAGATTTTTAAAACTTTTTTTTAATTCATCTGCTGGCAACCTGAAGATGTTTTTTGAGCATAATACACATTATCCATTGACACAGTAAGGTATTTGAATTTTTTAAAAAGTATGTGTATATTGTTCTGTCTAAAGACTCAAGCTTCTGTCTAAAAAATATTTATTTTAAATAAAAATTCCTAGTTATCAAAAATGACAGTTGCTAGAAATGCCCCATGCACTTGAAAGTAGTAATTTATATTGTAAAAAGTTCCTCTCTCGAGAAAAAATTACTCACAGCAGTCAAAATAGACACCATTATTGTCATGATCTTTTAAAAATCCAGAAGAGAGAAATAAACAATGCAAGGAGATTTTTGCCTTTGAAAGTGTTTTGTCAAGTAAAAAAAGCAATGAAAAGTTTCTGTCTTCACAGAGTTAGTCATGTAATCTGATGGCTAGATAAAAGAGTTTTTAATATCTGATTATTATAATAATTATTATTAATTAGGGTGTTACAAGTTATTGAGACATACTAATGGATGTATTAATTTATTAGAAGAGCAAAGACTTTCTTACAGATGGAATTGATGCATCTCTCTTATTCTAGATAGATCAGCTAGTTGACTTGTCTGTTTTTCAGAAATGTTTTCATTTGACTCTGGTATTTTTTAGCCAATAAAAGCACAATATGATTGCTACAAACTTGATGAAACACTAAAAAATACAAAATGAGTGTGATACCAGAAAAGTGAGCGATACTGTGCTGCAAGCAAATTGCTAATGGAATTGAGCAAGTACCCATGTGATATTGTCATCATTCACCTTGCCACAAAAAAATAGAATCTTCTCATAACTGTTACAGAAAATAAATAAAAAGATCCCAAAACACAGAAGATGAGGGCCCCATGTTTAAAAGAAATAAGGAATAAAATTCAGTATCTGAAATCAGATGAAGTATAAAGAATAGGCTGTACTGGAGTTACATAGATATTAAATATTTCTTATACTGTATATTTTGAAAACATCTCTATCTCATGATAACTTTTTATGTATTAGTCTAGCCCAAATTTCTTTTCCAAAATAGTAAAAATCAAAGTAATATTTCATAATGTATATTATTTAAACTGTTATGAATAATGAAGGTGTAGGGGTTTTGTAAATGTTTTGTAGGTCTCAATACAACCATGAAAGATTAACACTTATGGTTGGGATATCAAACTCAGATCTTCACAATACCATATCCCACAATACAATTCCATGTGAAAAAAATAGACACATTAAAGGCAGCCAAAGAGGTCGTTCATATCCAAACCTACATACCCACACATGGCAAGAAACATTTTTGTTTAGCATTTCTAGCAGAATTTATTTTCTCTACTGCCTAATTTGTACATCATCTTTAATATTACAGAAGTCTTCTGTGTGTCCTTGTGTAACCCTTTCATCTTTTCCTTCTGAGAAATGGCTGATTGTTGGTTTTAGAAAAAAAACCCACAAGTCAGCAATTAAGTTAAGGATAGGATCAGAATGTGCAATAACCAGCAATTTTTGTCATCAGCCTGGAGGTCACATTTCAGACTAGCAGTAAGTATTTCTGAAGAGGTACCTCTGAAAGAGGGGTACCTCTGGGGCAGGGAAAAGCTGAGAATACTCCACTATAGTAGCTTCACTGAAGCCAGCCCCCTTCATGCATTCAGCCTCCTGAAAAGTGATCATTCTGATCATATGTTTAATCCTAGCACAATGTGCCTTTTCAGAACAATGTTTTGAGCTTCAGAGGGAAAGCTGAATAGTAAATGTTACTCAAGCTACATAGTATTTTGAAAATTAAAATATCTGCCAGTTTGATGCAAGATCTGCTCGTCCAGTCCTGCCGTGTTACCTCCCAACAAAAAGAGTTAAACAGTCTGGCAGTGGAGTGGCCACACACTGAAACACACATTAACAGGACTTTCTGTCAGTTATCCATCTCCATAAATTTTTCTAGAATATTTCCAGGCTATTGTTAGGCTAAATTTGATCTCTCATGATCTAACTTTTCTAACTCTAAATATTTTATCTGTAACTGAGATCTAGAAAAAATGCTTTTATATGAGTAAAGGTCACAGAAATTCTTTTTAGAGGTAGCAAGGATACATTTAATTACCCAAAGTACTTTGCAGGGAAAGCTTTTAGCTTCCATCTTGACTTTTAGTTTAAAAGTTTTCAGTGTCCTTCATTCTTGAATTAAATACATACAGTCAAGAGTCTTCAAAAGGTCATCTAGTTGCCGTGCCCTCTGTGTTTTGGCTTGATGGGTTTTTATTTGGGTTTTTACATTTGTTTGTTTATTGGGGGGGGGGGGAGGGGTTGTACTTACTTCATTCTGCAATCAGTTCCTTCTTCTTTTTTTCCCTTAGAGATGTGGCAGTCTGGATTCATGGAGCTGATTCCCTTCTTGCCGCCTAGATGCACTCTGATACTACAATCCCACAGGCTACAGGGCATTTCCATGGGAAAGATTGGACTCTGCAAAGGTTCCTGTGCAGTGACAGCCAGGAGCAGTGATGGCAAAGCACACAGATGTTCTCTGTGCTGATCAGTTCATGTCCTTTGCAGAAATATGTAGTACTTGCCCAGCAAATTGTGGATGAAAAAAGGTGTAAGGATGCCATTTATCACAAACGCAAATATTTTCTCCCCCCTACATCCCAGTAATCAGTTCAGCATTCATAAAGCAAAATCTGTGAAACTTGCCCCTGAGGGAACTGGCGGATATTGTTGCCAAGCCACTCTCCATCATATTGGAAAAGTCATGGTGATATTAAAAAGGGGGAAAAGGAAAATCCAGGTAACAACAGACCTGTGAGCCTCACCTCGGTTCCTGGGAAGATCGTGGAACAGATCCTCCTAGAAGATAAGCTAAGGCACATAAAAGACATGGAGGTAATCCAAGGTAGCTGGGATGGCTTTACTAAGGGTAAATTGTGCCTGACCATTCTGGTGGCTCTCTGTGATGGAGCAATGGCAATGGGTGACATGAGAAAACTGAGTGATGTCATGTATCTAGAATTCTGTAAAGTTTTTGGTAAGGGTTCATGTGACATGCTTATCTCAAAATTTGAGGGACAGGGATTTGATTGATAATGGATTGGCTGGGTGGATGTAGCCAGAGAGTTGTGTTCAATGGCTCTATGTTCACTTGGAGATAGGCACCAAGTGGTGTCCCTCAAGGCTCTGTCCTGGCACTGGTGCTTTTCACTGGCTTCATCAATGACACAGACAGTGAGATCAAGTGCACGTTCAGTAAGTTTGCAGGTGGCACAAGGCTGAACAGGATAGTAGAAGAATGGAAGAACAGGGTGCCATCCAGAGAGACCTGGACAAACAAGAGAAGTGGGTCCATGGAAATTTCATCAAGTTCAACAAGTCCAAGTATAAGGTGGTAAACCTGGATCAGGGCAATCCCAAACATGAGTACAGACTGGGAGAAGTCATTGAGAGCAGTTCTGTGGAGAAGGACTTGGAGGTTCTGGTGGATGAGTCACGGCATGAGGCAACACTGTGCACTCAAAGCCCAAAAATCCAACTGTACCCTGGGCTGTATCAGAAGAGGTGTGACCAGCTGGTCTAGGGAGGTGATTCTGCCCATCTACTCTACCCTTTTGAGATCCCATCTGGAATACTGCATCCAGACCTGAGGTCTTGAGTGCAAGAAAGATGTGGACCCATAAGAGAAGGTTCAAGGGAGGGCCTGGAAGATGGTCAGAAGTCTGGAGCACCTCTCCTATAAGGACAAGCTGAGAGAATTGGGGCTGTTCAGCATGGATAAGAGAAGGCTCAGGCAGACCTCAGTGCACCTTTTCTGTACTTGAAGGGGGCTTATAAAAAGGAGGGAGAGAGATTTTTGCACAGACTGATAGTGACAGAACAAGGGGCAATGCATTTAAACTGAAAGAGGGATAGTTTAGATCAGATATTGTGAAGAAATTCTTTACTCAGAGGGTGGTGAAGCACTGGAACACATTGCCCAGGAAAGCTGTGGATGCCTTGAGTATTCAAGGCCAGGTTGAATGGGGTGCTAAGCAATCTCATCTATTGAATGACAACCCAGCCCATGGCAGGGGAGTTGTAGCTAGAGGATCTTTTAGGTCCCTTCCAACCCTAACAATTCTGTGATTCTCTATATACTAGGATACTTCATAAATTGTAAAATAAATTCCAATAAGAGTTTAAAAGAGTCAGATGTTTTGATATGCTTACTTTAGCAAAGGTGAGGTTCAGAGGGAAAAAACACAGTACTGCAAGTTTACTCACTGCATTTTAAGCATTCCTTTTGTTTTAACCATTGTACAAAATAAAAAAAAAAAACAAACCAAGACATAGAAAGAGAAGTTTGTACATTCCAGCTGATGAATGTCTTAAATAAAAACATATTCCATTTTGTATTGAATATTTACTACAAAGTTAACTACTGAAGTCATTCTTTTCGCTCTGTATGAATAAATGTAGATATAGATAAAAAATGTCCTTCTAAAAGAAAGTAAATACAGTGTCTATTCAGCTGTGGAAATAATTTCTGCATGTAGTGTATATGTTTGTACAGTCACATCTGTATACTAGAAGGCTTTTAGGTCCCTTCCAAATAAAATATTACTTAAGAAAGATTACTTAAATTAGATTACTTAAATGTCTATATAGCCATCAAATACTCCTGCTTAATAAAGCCATGGGACACTTATAAATAACTAAGAATAGAAATTTATAGACTTGTGACAGTACACTTTATATTTTCGTAGGGCTCCCAACTCTTGAATGCTTTTTTGAGAGGTTCCATGTTTTAACTTCTTTTTTTTACCACAATCTGAAAAGAGTCATCCTGACACTCTTTGAAATATTAAGAAAGATTTATGTTCACCTGCTTTAAAACATAATATATTCCAACTTATTATGGAAAAAAGATCCTTTTGTATAATTCTAGTAAAAATATTTCCATAGAAAGTGATAATTAGGATAAATTATATTTGAAAAAATTGACTTTCATTTCATGGACTGAACAATAAAAGAAACAATATGACTATGTTTTTACATTTGCAGTAGTTGAAGAGGATGATTTCAGGGCCTTTTTTTTTTTACCAACCTGTCTCAGAATCTAACTCAATTGTTATTAGGAAGTGTATGTGATTCTGAATATATAAAACCCAGCTCATTTTAAAACCAAAGATTATTTTTTCTTATGATGAATATCCATATATATGCTATTTATTCTTAATAGCATCCATGATTATGCCAAAAGTATGAGAATATTTTATAGTGTTATAGCATCAGTCAAAATCAAATGCCAGCTATACTAGCTACACCTGAAAATCACAAGTTCACCAAATGAGAACCTGAGAGCTCAAATTGAAGCACTTGCCTTTCTGGTGGCAGCAAAAATATTTGACATTTTGTGGAGCAATGTCACTGACTATCACATTCTTTGATAACTATGTTATGATTTAAAAAGACTGAGTGAACTTTAAGACTTCACTACCTTTGTTCCTGGATATTGCAATTAACTGATCCTGAGTCTTCTTTCTTCCTTTCTTGTTTTGTGCTTTGTTTGCTTATGGTGTGTTTTGTCCACACATCATTTAAATTATCTGTACCTCACATAGTAAATTGCTAAAACTTAGGTATTTGACATAGAGGCAGACATAGTTGTATTTAAGGTATTTTTATGTTTGCATTTCTTTCTGAAGAACTTTCTCTATTCCTTTTATCTCTAGTTATAAAAGAAAAGAGAAGAGATTTAAAAAAACAAAAAAAGGGAGTTTCAAAATGTCTTCACAATTAAGAGAAGCAAAGTATAAAATATTTTTCACCAAAATAAAATATTTAAATTAATTCAGGATGTGATTTTATGTGAGAGGGAGATTAAGTTGTATTTTGTTCTTTGTACTCTTTGTGTTTTATCACTGCTGATTGTTTGACGTTTTGCTTTCACTGTGCCATATCAATGACGAAGCGTTGGAGACAGCAACTATATGCAGACCTTATCCTGAAATACTCCCTCATTCAAAATGTCCTTTGAGTTCAATGGTATTCCCAAGCACCAATGCAAATATTTAACAAGAACCTATATATTTAACTAAAAAATATAATATCTCTCTTTTCTTGAGAAAATTAGAAATGCAATATTACAGCATGAATACTATCTGGGGTGCCTCTGCTTTCTATTCAAGCAGACTACTTCTAGGTAGACAAAAGCAGATGTACAGAATAAAGGGAAGGTAAAAGTATAGTGCTGCCCTGAGCCTCAGTCGGGTTTTTGGATTATTTTTAAACTGCCTCTTGAGGTTTCATGCTGTATCAAGGCACACTTAACCTTTTTTTTCCCCCAATAAAAGTCCCTTTTTTTTTTTTTTTTTGTTCTCCTTTCCCCTGTAGTTTCTAACAGTATTTTCAGTTTTCAGGGGAGATATCTGGTGTAAAAGAAGCTGAGAAAGAATGTAGAAAAACTACATTATTGTGCTCTGGCCAGCTATGTTAGAACTTTCAACCATGCTTATTTAGAACAAAGCAACTGTGTTCCATTTTATTCACCTTTATTAGTTCTTTTTTTCATTTCTTTTAAAGTGATGATACATTTCTTGACACTGTGATGGCAGTGAGTGCCGATTCTTGTCCATTCCTCAAACAGAATTTCTTCAGAAAAGCTATGCCCTCATCATTCCAGCAACTCCATATTTTCTGGCACTAATATGAAATAAGTTTTTCATAGAGGTAGTGTAAAGATTCAGTAATTATGAGTACTCTTAAGTCATAAGCCCTTTAGATATTCAGAGAACTTTATCAAAGCTTAATCTTTAAAAATGAAAAATATAATTGCTGATGATCTGCTATGTGAAAACCAAACTAGAAGGAGGACATGGAGATGAGTATGACCCTGAGGAGAGGTGTCACCAGATGTGTCTTTGGTACACAAGCCTTCATGAGGTCCAAACTTAGTCTTAGAAAACAAGGAGTAACAAATTCCAGGAAAACAAGCCCAACTGAAATACTTCATATTTATAATCCAAATGGCAATGGTAATAATACTGTAATAAAAATGACATAACATTAAGCAAACCCTTTACTTCCCATAGGAAAAAAAGTAAGATGGATGAGACATCTGTACGCTTCAGGTGTCCCTTCCAGACATAAAACGCTGTAGGCTATGTTGTGGTGATGCAGGGCAGTGGTGGTGGTTGCTGCAGGGTGTGATTTGTTGTTGTTGTTGTTGTTGTTGGGGGGGGGGTGGGCTTGTCACTTTTGGTTTGGGTTTATGTTTTTTTAATCTCTGGAAATAATGGAGCAATAGAGACACCTACTGGTATTTTTGCAATACTGAAAATTAATAAGTCTCATGGGAAAACACTAAAATATTTAGTGTCTATTATACGATTTTGCTTCCTATTATAGGTTTTGAGATTTCAAAAAAAGGACATGAATCTAGGCAATAAAAAAGTCACCATTCACACTAAATTCACAGTGTTCCAGATATGCAATGTCCTCCTGAAATTCCTATTTTTTGATCAGAATATATCCAATTTAAGAGTTCTTAACTAATTTAGGCTTTACATTAAGAGCACACAATCCTTTTATTTCTTAACGTATAATCTAAATGGCAGGTGACCAAATATATATTGACTATAGTGTGGAATAAACTCATTAAAATGCCCTTAGACTCTTTTGGACACCTAATGAAATTCTCCATTGCAGTTACTGATTTAACTGTTCAAAATAGTAGCAAAATTCTGTATTTTCCTTTCAGTCTTGAAAAAAATAGCATACTTAAATACTTACTGTCTGCTTCTATTTCCTTTTATGATGTTACTGACAGTTGTTGAGGAAAGGAACTCAGTTTTTATAATTACAGTGTTCTGAAAGATGTGGATAAATACCACATTGAATGAACCTGAAAGAAAGTTAGATGTTTTGTAAGGGACTGTTGGCTTTCATTTAACAGACGGAAGGCCAGTTTGATCACTGTTCTCAATTTTTTGTTTTTTTAAAGGTCAAGAACAAAAAAATTTCTCTTTGTGATACTTGACTACCTGGCTTTTACTCAATTAAAACCACAAACTGATTATGTACTAATTATGATTCAGAACATTTCCCAGAGGGAGTGGAGGCACAAATCTGATATAATATGGTATGACAGCTGGCTGCTATTCCTTTCTTATTATTAATGTCAGTTCTCAAGATGGTCTGTGCCATAGCTTGTTTTATCTGGGGAAAGAAACACTGGGAAGATTTGGAGAAAAGGTAATA
The DNA here is from genome assembly GCA_013397115.1 of Edolisoma coerulescens. Lineage (NCBI taxonomy): Eukaryota > Metazoa > Chordata > Aves > Passeriformes > Campephagidae > Edolisoma > Edolisoma coerulescens. Next base: position 41,618 of record VWZW01004015.1, on the reverse strand, counting down.
TCCTTGAATTGACCAGAGTCCCAATCCTACATCAGGGATGGCTGGGTTTAACTCAGATTATTGCACTACGTTCTCAGAGTGAAGAGAACTTGTTAAATCCTCATATTCACCATTGGTTCCAAATACATTCAATTTTATAGAAAATAATTTTGTAAAGAATGTGTTATTTAAGATTATCTCCTTGTACTTGACCCTGGTGAGACTGCATCTCAAGGATTGAGTTCAGTTTTTGGCCCCTCACATTGAGGTGCTGAAGGGTGTTCAGAGAGGGGCAATGAAGCTGGTAAAATGTCTGGAGATCAAGTCTTAGGAGCAGTAGCCGAGGGAGCAGGAATTGTTTACTCTGGAGGAGGTTCAGGGGACACCTTATCACTCTCTACATTTCCCTGAAAGGAGGCTATGGTGAGGTGGGGGTCAGACACTTCTCTCAAGTAATAAGTGATGTGACAAGAGGGAATTGCCTCAATTTGCTCCAGGGGATATTTAGATTTGATATTAGGAAAAATTTATTCACTGAAAGGATTGTCAAGCACTGGAACAGGCTGCCCAGGGAATTCATCATATCTGGAGGTATTTAAAAATCATGTCAATGTGGCACTTAGGGACATGGCTCAGTGGTAGACTTGACAGTGCTGGGTCAATGGTTGAACTCTATGATCTCTTTTCCAACCTAAATGATTCTATTATTCTACAATAAAAAACTATCTAACAATTTGTGATTAGGGATTATGCTAATTTAAGTGAATCTTAATACCTCCTTCATGTTCTGAAGATTTTCAGGCTTCTAAGAGGCATTGACCTCAAATAGAAGTTTTCCCAGTAGTTGTTTTTATTGCAACTCTACTTGATTACTTATTTCAATAAATAAATTCAGGAATTGAGTTTTCATGAAGGTCTCTATAAAAGTTGTATATCAAAATTTATTTAATAATAGAAGACAGTATTTCCTATGAGATCTTTGCATGTTTTCTACAGAAAGTGTTCCTAGTATTAAAAATAGTGAAGTCCAAACTCATCAGAGATAGTATTTTCTGTGGTGAATTGGTCACATGGTACAGCATTTGATTAAAGGTTTCTCCTGCATCTGATATGGTCCTCCTGGGGTCCTAAGAAATAATATGTGTGCACGTGTGTATGTGTACAGCATCTGAAATCGGTGGAAGGCTGTGTTACAGCCCACCAGAGTAACTTACAGGACAGGGTAATATTCTGCCTGCCTATCACATGAAGTAAAAAAAGAGAGTGGTACTTCAGCTGCTGAAACAGAACTAGAGAGCTCTTCAGGGTAAAGACATACAGTCTGGTGGATACTGTTTACTAGAAGAATCCTCAGCTCTGAACCATCTCCAGAAGCATCATGATGAAGACTTATTTTGAAGGAAACTGGTTGGCTTGTACCAAAAGAGGATGAGACATAGTATTATATAATATAGCCAAGTGAAGGACCAAGAAGTGAACTAGGTAGCTAAATAATCACATGGTGAAGATGCCATATAAATAACATGTGAGAATTTATAAATTTAGTCTCTGTACACCATGAACATATCAGTCTAAAACACTAGAAATTCTTCCAGTTTCCATAAAACTCTTGTTTTCATGCCTTAACTGTTCAGCTGCTGTGAGCAGGGAATTTCTTCCTGTGGTTTCCATATTATTTGCTTTGATTTTCTTGATGTTCAGTGAAGTCACTGAACATTCTTAAGTACTGCTTCTGAACATACTCAAGTCTGAGTCAAAAAGCATGTTGAACCTTTAGTACAAAAGGGAATCTTTCAAACAGGAAAAAGTTTAGGGGGACAAAAACAGGGATTTTTGGATCTCTATTGTTCATAAACTGACTTAAACTTGGCCATCAAAGACCACCAATCAGTTGTTACCAGAGAATGCTGCATTTCATCTTGTGACCTCTTAAGGAGTCAGTTACCCCTAACAAAACTACATCCTTGCACCCCAGCTTTGCCCCATAGTATGCCAGTTAGAGCATTTCTAGAAACTTTGTGACCCAGCTTCAGTCTTTTCCTTCTTAAAAATGAGAAACAGCATCATCTGCCTGTGGGATAGCAAATCTAAGGCTGCATCTCAGCTTGTTCACTTCAGTCTTGATTTCATCCATTAATAACAGGAAATTATTAGACAACAGAAAGTGGTAAATTTTCTATAATTTTTCCAGACCTGAAACCTCAACTGGACAAGTGGAAGAAATAAGAAGACCTGTAGAACACCAGCCATGGTCTCTGTCAGACACTGTTTAAAAACACGGTACATCATCATTGTTATTTATGAATACGTATTTTATAGCTATGAGGTATGTCGCTGTTTTTATTACAAGGATCAAGGACAGGGTTTTACACAATGCTAAACTTCATATGTAAATATATATTTTCATATCGTCCATATGTGAAGATGTCTCACAAGTGTTTTGTTGTCAAAATCAATGATTCAGCACTCAGAGAACTATGAAAATTCCTTTTCCCATCAGATTTCTATCTACTACAAACACATTTTTTCCTGGAAAAAGTCTGTATAATCCTGCATTACTGAATTTGCAACAGTTATATACATACACAATCAGAATATTGAAGGCTAAAACAGAATAAAAAATAATAATATCACATGTTCTGTCATTACTCCTCTTTTGTGAAATGCTAATTTCTGAAGACATTTAGATGCATTTTTACCCTATTCTGTGAAAAAAAGTATTTTTCAGGAAATTGTGTATAGAATTATACCTGAAATTTTCAGAAGGAGGTAGGAATCTGACTTTTAAAAAAAGCAATGTGATATGGTCTGCATGTCCCATTAATCTTGTGCTACTGATGTTTCATATCATCTTTTCAAAACAAAAGAGAGATATAATTTTTTTGGTCTCGACTGATGCATGATATATATGAGAAGACTCATATATATCATTCAGTTTTCTAAGCAATGGTCTATGAACTATCTGAGACATTATGAGTATCTAGGAAAAATTGCCATTTCATATCAACTCTCTTATACCACAAGGTTATTTGCATGTGTTAGATGAAACATTTTAGGATATCGCCAATAAATAAAATAGAAAAAAATTGCAACTCTTCAATTAAAGATTTCTTCCTAATTTCTGAGGCATTATTCTTTATGTGTCAGCTATTTTGGTTTGCTTTGGTCTGCATCATAAATAACACTATGAATTTATAAATGTCTGAGAGATCTAACATTCACATACCTAGGATCACTTTTCTCTATCTAGTTTCTGTTTCTCTGTGTTCTTAATTTTTCTATTCATTTTCATTCTCTGCTTCTGTGTTCTGCATTACCATAAGTAGACTGGTCTATTTGACAATTTGAAACAAGGAATTTGGGAAGAAAGGGTTAAAAGGGAGTTTCTCAGATAACGCAATCTAGTCTATTTCATTACAAGTAAATAACAAACAAGAATTTTTTTAAGAATGTTCTCCAGAATACACAGGATATATGCTGTCACCTTTCTGGGTGATCCTCTGTACCCTGGAGACAAAGGAAAGACCCACAGTAAAGCACCAGAAACCACACTAAGTTGGAGGAAGAGAGCAGAAACCTTATGAGCCTCAGAGGTATCCTATCTCAGAATGGAATCTGCTCACAAAAACTCCAATGTAATTTTAGGATATTACAAAATCTGTGCTACAGAAGACGGAAAAGTGGCACCCAAGTGGCAATCTGAGCTGGGAATGAAAAACTTTTTTTTTAATTTCAGAACAGCAATCCAATGAAGATGGAAAGAGTAATCAGATCAGATCTGTATATATTGTTATTAAGAATGACTAATAAACAGTGTCTGGAGAAGAAGGAAAATAAAAACACACAATAATTAGAAAAAAAATTTAGTCTTAAGGTGGGAAAACTCGACAACTCCTCCTTTTCTTCCCGGTTAATATTGACAATCACACTGATAAATACTTTGAGATTTTCGATTATTGTACAATTGAAAAGATATAGTGTCTTTTCTCAAACCCTAGAGATATTAAGAGCATTGGATATCTGAAAATTCAAAGAAGAAACTCTTAGTTTGTTCCCCCATTTATTGAAATACAAGTTCAGGAATCCCTTCCGTAAGTTTATCATGAGTGCTCCTGCCATAACTTTGTGACCACATCTATCTGTTTCTTTCAGATTGCTTTCATAGTTAAAAATTACCTTTTAAATTCTGCAACTTATTCTTCCAAAAATAGAGTAACCTGTAATAAATACAGTTTCTGAAGCTTCAGATAGTACTGCAACTCTTATCAAGGTCAAAGTATAAAAGTCTTTGATTTCTTATCCTATCCTTTTTGCTCTTATACGTCACAGAGACATAGGAACCCACTCAGAATTTTAAAAAGAGGTGCTGCAAGTCGAGGAAATGAATGCTGTGTTTTAAATGGTGTGTGTAGAATCTCTTTCAAAACTACTGGACACATTGGATGTGGTTGATTTAGAAGCCAGACATTTCTTTAAATTACGTTTTATTTTTTGCTTCAATAAAATGGAGGTGATATGAAGGCATATATTTGCTGCTGAAAGTTGAGCATGATGTTCTTACAGCTTTCCTTTAAATATAAGGTCAAGTGTTGAGCAATAACTGTCAACAAACATTTCTTAATTAGCAATTTCTCACTGAGAAATTACCCTTCAGACACTAGTGTTTAAAGTCCATGTAATAGATACAAAAAAATGAAAAAACCCCTGTGTGCAACAAAGATCATTATTTCAAAGCCACTAACATTAGTAACAAGAAACAGGTTTACATTAACTTCCTTAATGTGAATTAAATATTTATTTTTCCCTCAGCTTCCTTTACATGTGGTTCTACATGTACAAATAACATCAAACAGCAGCATAGAATCAAGCAGAAGCACCTGAAGCCTGGAGCATTTGATGATGCAGGTAATGATGACGATTAAAAATAAAGACACAGCTGTCACTTGAAGAATGGCTTGAAATTTTGAGACATCTACTATGTAGTTCATGTAGCCTCACAAACTTACCATATGGTTACTTCTTGGGGCATGTCTACACAAATTGGTTTATCTAAAACAGAGATGCATTGAAGCAAAAGCTGCAGTCTAACTGCTCTGATGCAATTGCATCTGAGATAACTGCCAAAACATGTTACTTCTCAAATTATTACTTCTACATGAGGGAAATTTATCTCAAAACATGTGCTCAACCATAGTGCATACGTTATGTTTTTTGAATTGCTGCCTTGTCCTGTGCACTGTGGGATTATTGCTGCAGAAAAGGAAGAAGACTCCAATTACACTACTCTTTTAGATAGAAATCATATTACCATTCTTGTGCATGCCATAGGCCTAAAAATTCATAAATGAGAGGACTTCTTTATAGAGTTCTTATAGGAGTGTGTAGGACAGCTGAGAAACACAACAAAATTTTCTGGAAATGTGTTTTTCAGAACATGGAGAAAAGGGGGTAAGCATTTGTTTTCTCTTTATTTAGAATTCTGCTACCGTGTGTGCTGCAGCGTTGCACTTAGCATCTGATTAACAAATAGATTTGAGTAATGAACAAGCAAGCAGCTGTGGGGTGACAGTGCAGTGCACCTTCAGGAGATGATTATCTAGCAGGCAGCTAGGCAGCAGCCAGAATTAGTGTTCAATACAATAATTATTAGAGGAAAACTGAACACTTTGCTGCAATCTGGGAGACAGAGACAGAACAATGTGACTATCCAGGGAGTAGCTTGCCTGTGTGTGACATCTCCTGAGGGCATATTATCTTCTATGCTTTTTACTCCACTGAAGAGTGAATATTTTGTCTATAGGAAGGTACATTAATATGCTGTACCTGTCTTCATGACTTTTAAAATTTAGATAAGAGCATATCAACAAATTTTTCAGAGAAATCAGTAGACTTTCAGAATTTGTTTCTCAGCATTCCTGAGGGACCTTATGTAGGTTTAGAGAGATCTCAAGTCTATGTGAAGGGCCTATTATGCATTTCACATGAAACGTCTTTGTATCAAAGGAGAAATCAAGGTTTCCTGTCAGGAAAAGAAATAATCTCTTTGCCTTTCAGTACAAAAAAAAATCAAAAAAATACAAGCCAAGACGAAAAATCAACAAATGTAAATAAACTAACTTGTAATTATTAATATTTTTCCAAATAGGACATTAACACAAAAAGTCAATCCTCTTAGAGATTTTAGAAGCGTGATGAACTTTTTTTCTAGATGCAGGTAAGTTCCATGTTTGTGCTAAGGAGGAAACACAATGCTTTATCCAGATAAATTTCTGTAAGAAAAAAACTGAATTGAATAAGTCAGAAGCTGGAGTTATGGAATCACTTCCCTAAATAAGCTGAGGATTAAAGCAGTAGTGAAATATGCAAGCAGTCTGTGTAGGCTGACATGAGTTAGAGGGGCTCAAAGGTGTATGGTTACCCTTGTAAACTGTTTTCTTTGTCAGGTAGGACTCTGGAGACCAAAGCCTGGTTCCATTCTGTTGGACTCACATGAGTAGTATAGGAAGAATTGAAACAGGACAGGTGATAGATAAAAACTTTGAACCTACATTTCATGTATACTTATTTTTCATTATCCTGTTCATCAGCTTTGTGTTTTTATCCTGATCAATCCTGCATCTGCCAGTTAGAATGTCTCTAATCAAAATGAGGTCCTGTTCTGTCATATGCAGGGTAGGATTGAATCCCAATCTTAATATTGGAATGTATAGCCTTGTCTCACGAAATGAAAAAGTAAAGATGTCTCCAGAGGGTTATTTTGACAGGGGCACAACCATCAGTTTGGAAGCTAGTGAAAGACAGTTTCAGCCTGTTATCTAAGAAAGTTTGGTAACATTCGCTAAATTTGAAGTTTCATTTTACATTGCCCTTATTCTGTATTACAGATTTTTCAATGATGTGATAGTAATTTTGTAATGAAATAGAGACATCTATGAAGGGCAGAAATAAGCTCAATATGCTGTCTGTGCTTTTGGTTTTCCTGCCTGTTTATGCTGTAGATAATGCTCATATTCATTTAATTGCAAGATTGTAAATAACATTGCTAAGGGATTATGGATAATGATCTTGAATATTTATTTATTTTGTTAAATTTATACTTTTGTTGATTTTGAAAGACCCAATATTTTAGTGGGAAATCGCTAAATTTTCACTAGCTTCTTGAATTAATAACTATTGCTACCAAAATTTATTACTTACTTTGCTGAACAGATATGCTAAAGATCTGCTTTACTACTGTTTCATATCTGAAGGAATATTCTACACTCAAACTTGTGTGTTTTTCCCTGTGTCTGTCTTGCTCATATCTTTAGATTTCAAAGACTGAAATAATAATACTGAATTTTGAATTTGACAAATGAAATGAGGAAGCTCACCACAAGGACTGGAAAAGGACGTGTTCTAGGACATGTGTTCAGACATGTTCTAGATGTATCCTGATGGTTGCTGGGACTGATAACTTTACTCAGGTACAAAGCATTGCAAGTACGATGTTAGAATCCAAGAGTGACAGAAGAATTCAGTTTTAGATTGAAAAGCATCTTTTGAGAGAAGTTCCGTTATATGCAACTTATTCTAGTGTCATCTGCTCCTGAAAAGGGCATTTTACTGTCTTCTACCTACTGGTGCTTGCTAACTATTGCTGCCCCTGCTACTATCTAAGGGGATGACATCTGGAGAGTTAGTCTTGCCTGTTTTGAAAGTAATAAATTAAAACTAGTTTTCTTTCAGATTAAGAATCTTAGTATCAGAGAATATGCAGAGTTAGAAGGGACCTCTGAGAATCATCGAGTCCAGCTTCTGTCTTGTCTTGCTCACCCATTCTTGTTTGATCCAATGCAAGTGATAGGGGTGGGATGTGCGATCTAATTGTGAATCAAGAGCAGTTTGCATCTTTTGAAAAATTTTATCAGCTCTCCATAAAATTTTCTTGGATCATATTTGGACTGGAGACAAAAATACAGATCAGAATAGAATAGAATAGACCAGACCCTTCCAGCTGGAAGGGACTTTCAGTTGGAAGATCTAATCCAACCACCCTACTGATTTAAAAAAGGTTAAGGCATATTATCAAGAGTATTGTTCAAATGCCTCTTAATCACTGACTGGTTTGGATGTTTTTGACTGACCACCGCTGGGGAAAGTCTATTCACTTCAAATTGAGGCAGCACCAACACTGAATACAGCAGCTTAATCACCTCCTTTGACCAGAAGGTCATGCTGTGTTTGATGCACTCCAGGATGCTGTTTGCCCTCTGGGCTGCCAGGGCATACTGCTGACTTTTATTGAGCCTGCTACCTTGGATCCAGCACTGTCAGATCCCTCTCTGCAGGGCTGCTCCTGAGTCAATGTCCCAGCTTATACTTGTGTCCACTGTTACTTCCTCCTATGTTCAGAATCCACCATTTGCTCTTGTCAAATTTCATGGAATTCATTTCCATTAATCATAGCCCAATGCTCCAAAATATCTAGACCCTTCTTCAAGTCCTCTTGTCCCTGAAGAGGGACAATGCCACCTCCCAGTTTAGTATTATCAGCAAACTTATTAATGGTGCATTCACCTCCTGTATCCAGATAGCTGCTAAAAATATTGAACAGAACTGGCCCTAGAATGGCGCCTGAGGAACACCACTGGTGACTGGTCACCAGCCAGATGTAGCCCCACTCACTACAACCCTAAGCCCTGCTGTTCAGTTAGCCTCTTCACCCAGCGCACCACATACCTGCTCATCCTACAGCTGGACAACTTGTTTAGAAGGATGCTGTCAGGGACAGTATTAAAAAGCCTTACTAAAATCCAGAAAAACTACATCCACTGCTATGTCCATGTGTGACCTTGTCATAGAATGATATCAAGTATAGGTCCAATATTTTATTTAGACCATATCTTGCTAATAACATACTTAATAAAACCCTTGTTATCTCATGCAACACTGGTCAGTCTCAACCTTAACTGAGACTGGCCTTCCATGTCTTCTTCCTGCATAAATGTACCACAACTCTGTATCCTTCCTGTGAAGCCTAGCCTTGCTTCCCTTGCTTCTAGAGATCATACAGTTTCTTCTTCCTCTTGAGCTTCACGAGGACTTTACTGGCCTGCCAAGCTGGTCTTGAGCTCTTCTTGTTTGACTTATGACACAATGGAATTGGCTGCTCCTGTGCTTCTAAAAGGGGTTCTTAAAGACTGACCAGCATTTGTGGACTCCTGAGACCTCAAAAGCATGCTCCTGTGATACTCTGTTAAAGAGCTATCTGAATAGCAATAGCTTAAAATTTGCTCCACTGAAGTCCAGAGTAATAACTCTGCTATCCTGAAAGTGAATGAACATTTCCTATTTTGGCAGATAGAATGAATCTTTTGGCTAAAATTGACCATATAAGAATAGAAGGATGCTAGGCAAAATCATTGAGAATGTCTGCAATTGTATCTCAGATATTATGATAGCGTGATTATTCCATTTAAATAAATGGACACGTACTTTTGTCTGGCAATAAAATGACTATAAAATGAACTGGCAACAGCCCCAGTATGCACTTTGTCTTCTTAGGATTTGGTGCTCTCTTGCTAATCAGCACCAAGAGGAAGCTCTGTGCATTTCATAATTGTGATATATTTCGCTTATTTTTACTACATATTTTTTATTACTTATCCATATAATCCTGTGAAAAAGAGTGAGACGTATGACAGGTAACTGAAAATGGACACCCTGCTCAGAAGTCATAGGGGCCAAATTAAAGTGCTGCAAAGACCAAGAAGTAAAGGTCTTTATGGGGCAGAAGTTTTGTTGGGAACACACAACACCAGCAGGTAAGAACTGTCACTACACACATTTCTTCTGACCAAGGATGGCTTTTTTTTTTTTTTGCTTGTGTGTATATGACCTTCCAGTGAATTTAAAACTGTAAAGTTTAATATCTGAATGTTACAATTCATTGGACAGTATGACAGTGATTAACACCACTTAGTAGTGGGATCTCACTTATATATTACCACTATGGTAATATGTTCCAAAATTCCTGCTCACTAAGAAAATAAAAGAAAAATAATTAGGGTGGCAAGATAAACACAAGCTATCTATTTGCAGCTAAGAGGATCTAAAACATTTTTGCATGAACAGGGTTAGATAAACTATGTTTGAAATAATGTCCATTGAGAAAATTCTTACTAAAGTACCTAAAATATTATTTTATACAAGAAAATTCTCCAAAGTTAATATCAAATATTATTTTTATTACTACTAAGGAAAACCAAATGAACAAGAACAACATTGTTCTACTTTTAGTTGGATCATATCTCTCCTTAAGATTTGTGTTGCAGTTTTCTTAAATGCAATGGCGTTAAATTGAAAAATGGTGTACAGATCAAAATTAGAGTTCATCTTTCTTTAAATTTAGGCTGCGGGGTTTTGTTCCACCCCATGAAGCCTACCAAGAACTCAGTGAGCAGTAACATTTAACCTTTAAAATAAATTATCATTGAATTACATTAATATTAAAAATGCCTTTTATACGCAAGCAAGGTATTTGGAATTCAGATTTTAAAAAGTAGTGGAAGCACAAAAGAAAATCAAAATGCAATCTATAACCATACTTGCTTTTGCAAATTAAGTAAAATGACAAAACCCCTGGTGATACTGAGTGTATGATATTTTTCTCCATTTAAAAAATATGTTGATATACCATACCTAATAAAATTAGATTACAAATGTTATAAGTTTCAATGCAAATTGTTTAAAATATAGAATCGTTACAAAATATTTTTGTTGGTGAAGCATATCCTTAGATTAAGTTTTAGAGTCTTTACTTTCTTGTTTGTTTTCCCTTGAATAGCCTGTACTTTGAGAAAAATGTTCTGGCCCCACTGAAGGCAATGTGAGCTTTTGGAAAGCAGCGGGAGCTCCTACCCTACAGCTCTGTAATGAGTTCAGTGCAGCTGAAACTCTGCATCTCCCTGAGTCTGTGAGGTCAGTGGCACTCCAGGTCAATGCAATGGACCACTAGTACAAAGGATATTTCAAGATAATTCCCAAAGCGTCATTCCTTCAGAGAAACTCAGGTATACTTAACTTTAATGCTGACTTCAACAGGACAAAGAATATTTATAAGCTTGCATGACTTTGCTTGGAGTTCAGGAGAGACAATAGATCATCTGTAAGAAACTCTGCTTTTGCAATATATAATCTAAACATTTTTTTTTTGAAGTAAGAAAATATATATTCAATGACTCTCTAGTGTTTTACTACATATTTAGGCAGACCACACAGGCCATACAAACATGTATTTAGTTAAAATTTAATTAAGATGAAAATTATTTACAAGAGTATAAAGTCTTGAATTCCTAATTCTGATGTCTCACACCACCACCCCCACAAGAAAAAGAATAAAGAAAAGCTAACCCCAAATAAACAACCCCCCAATCACCTGATACCTCAAAATGCTTAGTTTTAGATTAAGCTGAAAAGGTAAAAATTGTACTCACTTCTGTGTTATGTTTCAAGTTAACTTAAAAGGAGCAATTGTTTCACATTAAACTTCCAACATTTCTGTAAAACCTGAGCATATAAAAGATTAATGTGTTACAGAACTGTTCTATGAAATATAACCATTTTTGTAACACTGTCTTCCATGTTTCATATTAGTACATTTAGCACCCTGGCCTAGTCATAATTGCCTTTGTATGGAATGTCATCATACGTGTTCTAGCAAAATGAGCGCATCTTGCCCAAACATGATGAGGTAGTATGATAGCTAATGATGTCAAGCATCACACTTATTTTTGGCTTCCAAGTGAGATGTATAATTTAAAATTTTCAGCTCTTTCAGCTCCCTCTACAGTCAGAAGAGATATTGTCAAGTCCAGATGGTGATACAGTATGTCTATTCTCATTCCCTGGCTGCACTTGTCTTCTGAAGTTAGGTGGTGTGAAGCTCTTCCCTCGTCTCTGAGTGGCAGCTTCTTCTGGAAAAGAGAGTGACTGTAGATCTATCTTGTATTTAATATATCAAACAGTAAGCAAAACCACTTAATTTTTAAAAGATGGATCATTTTGTTATTATTATTTTTAATTTACTAAGTTGTTTATTTGTTTGTATGTTTGTTTTCTTGTAAGAGTTGATTTGACCACAAGACACATATGAACAGTTTTGGTTCAGGTCTACTAGGAAAGTTTAAGTGTTTTGTGGTTTTTTTTAAAAATTTCGCTTTCAGGACTGCCATTGGTATGCTGGTTTCTATGCCTTAAAAAAAAAAAGGTTTTGTGAGCAGCTTTGTTTTTCAGGCTGAGTTTTACATCAGAAATTTCACTGTAAGCCAAAACCAACACTGACTCAGTGAGCTGTACAGATGTCAGGAGAGTCAATAAGACCGTTTTGTGAAATTTTGAGTTTTGCTAAGACAGTAATTTCAATAAAGTTAACATCCCTGGGACTATCAATACAGTACTCTTTGCAGACCTGGAGGCATCTACTAAGAACAATTTAGTCTGGGGCATTGTTTTTGGATGTTTGAGCACGGCACCTATCATAATATGTCTCTGGTCTAGAGAAATCCATGAGATATGTACCAGTAAACTATCATTTCTTGTCATGGTCTGAGGGCATGGCCCTTGCAACTTTATTTACACAAGCTTGATCTTGGAAAGGGAAAAATAGCTACTGCACGGAAGGGGCACCAGGTAAAAGGACAGAGTTTTAAAAGGAAAAATCACTTTTCTTCAGTGAGACTTTGGTTTGTATTCAACAACTGATTGTAAATTTGCTACATTGTTATAATCATGCTATTAAAAAAAATGTAGATCTAGAATATATCCAAATCCTGAAAAAATTTACCTTTTTATTTTAGATATAGAAATTCTTGTAGAAACAAATTGAGCTTCAGAATTTTTTTTTTTTTATGTTATAATGAGTGAAGTTCATGCTTTCAGATATGGATTTATTTTAGGATATAGTTAAAAAAAAAGAGAGAATGTAGAGTTTAAACATACATAGGCATATAAATGCACTTATTTTTATAAGACAGTGATACTGGAGTTATGCAAACAGAAACCGGTTGATAATTTTGTCCTCTAGGCTCATCATACACTGACACTCATGCAAATAATACTTCATTCATAAACTTGGATTTACTCCCAATTTATATTTGTGCTAGTGAAGAGAGAATCAGACCCATTGATTTTGTGACAAACTGCTAACGTTAATGGTTCTTTAAGGGTGTCCTGCTTTTAAGTGAATGTAAGGGTTGATTGCTTTCATACTGCATACTCACTTCTTCCTTCTGTCCTTGACCTTTATCTGAGAGACAAAATTTCAGGATGACTTGGTAAAAGTCTTTTCAGAAAAACTTGCACCTGGTATTCTACAATTTTCCTTTGATTTATATTTCACAGGGAAAAAGATTAAAAAACAAAATAACAAAGGAAAGTAGATTAATGATATTATCATTTATATATATATATGTATGTTCAATCAGCTTCAATACATGCACACATAAAAATGACAAAATGGGTAAATGGGAAGTGTTTAATTAATTCAGTAAAACTTGTTTTATTTGATGCATCAATTTCCCCTGAGGATTATAAATCTCTGTCATTGAACCGGTTTCTGAAAAAACAAAAAGATAAAAAGCCTAATCTCTTGTCTGATTTCCACAATATACATTGGATATTTAAACAGTATAAGCAAGGGAAGATGGTTTTCAAAGTTGACTAGTGGTTTTATAGCTGTACGTCTTGAAATTTGCAATCTCATTCATAGTATTGGGGCTTATATCATGCAGAGTGTTATGACAACCTGGAGTTTGTCAGGAGATTCACAAGTAGAATCAGAAGGTGCAAAGTGCCCGTGCAATGCAAAATCTCTTACTGGTAGGAAAAATTAAGGACTCCAGTTTCAGGCTTGTCTCCCCATGACAATATGCAAGTCCCCACTCATCTGCAAATCTGTCCATCTCTCAAAGATTTCTGATCACCTACCTGCCCTGTACTTAGGCTAAGCTATTTGTTCCTCTGTTCAATTAGCTTCAACCTCTATGAATGAATTGCCATTAATTTTACAGTCTTGTTTTTTAAAACTTGCCCCTAAAAGTCAGGCGAAAATATTCCCTAGAATCCCTGCATATTTTCCTTCCTTCCTTTTAATATATTTAAGACTAATATTTTTTACCTTTGCCCAAACCACTATGAATCTTTGTACATTTATACACAATATCTGCTGTTGCTGCTTTTTAAAGAATTGCCAATGGATTTGATTTTTTTTTTTTGCAAGAACATAGTTTCGCATTGTAAATATACTATGAATTTTCATAATGAATTAATGTAAAAGATAATTGAAGGTTAACCCCCTTACCCAACAAACATATCAAGTATTTTAAGTATAATTGCTCCATAGAAAATTACCAAGGAACATTTGAAATACATCATTTATAGTGGAAAAAGGTATAACTGTATTTAAACATGGTAACTTGAATGCATTACATATAGGATATATTGACCTGGGCAGCATAATGCAAGAAATGCTTTGCATGATCGTCTGTGATTGAGTACTGCTGCTGAATTCCTAACACAATGAGTGCAAGATTTAAAGAAATTAAGGAAATAATAATAAATATTAAAGATGATGTGAACAGAACAAAAATCAGAGGTTACTGCAAGAGGAAAAACACACATTGGAATAGATACACAGCAAGCATCAGAACTGACACAGTAGCAGTAAATATTCGTCATTTAAGGTAGATGTGCTACAAGTCACATTAGTCTTTGGGAACCCTAAAGAGCTGGAATAGCGTAGTCATTTAAAACCAATAATGATGCTCATGCGAACACTTCAGACTAACAAAGCAATACATCTAAGAACATAAACTTTGCCCCAATGAAAAGAGACGTTTAATCAAGTGGCACTTTAATGGAAGGCTGAAGAAGTACAGGTATATCTGGCATATCTATGGCTTTTGTATTGTTTCAGAGTGTTTAGAAGTCACTGCAGTGCAGGGTGGTAAATGTAAGTTTTACATAGCATAGTATTCACAATTGTTTTGGTGTGAAGGAGCTATTCTGCTATATCTCACTATGAAAATTGACACTAAACTTTATTTATCGAGTTATTTTTAAATTAGTTCAATAAATTCAATTCTTTTTTTTATTTTGATGTATTCTTCTTTTTTTTCCAATTTTTCCTTTTTTTATTCTTCTTTTCCTGCATGTTGTTTTCTAAACTTTTTTGGGAGTTGTGTTCCTGTACCTACAGTGAGTCTCAGCTTTTATCTTCCTTCAGACATGCTCCTTCCTTTCAACCCAACCACTAAAGCACTTGCGAGTTCTTTACCCATTCGGCACAGAAATATTTCGCTCTCATTTTAGAAAATTAATCTTCTCTGCCCTTTGGATTGACCAATCTCTCTTCTTCCACTCAACTTTACAGAAGCAAAGAGTCACTGAATTGTTCAAAGGGAGTTCTGGAGATCATCCAAGAAGCCATACAGGGTCACCTACAGCAGGTTACACAGAAACACGTCCAGGTGGATTTTGCATGTCCCTAGAGAGGGAGACTCCACAACCTCCGTGGGAAGCCTGTTCCAGTGCTCTGCCACCCTCAACATAAAGAAGTTCTTCCTTATGCTGAATTGAAACTTCTTGTGTTTTAGTTTATGGCCATTGGCCCTTCTTGTGTCACTGGGCACCACTGAAAAGAGTCTGGCACCATCTTCTTGACACCCGCCTTTGAGATGTTTATATGTATTGATGAGATTCCCTCTCAGTCTTCTCTTCTCTAGACTAAACTGTTCCAGGTCCTGCAGTCTCTTCTCACAAGAGAGATGGTCCAGACCCCTCATCATCTTTGCTTCTGTCCACTGCACCCTCTTCAGTAGCTCCTTGTCTTTCTCGTACTGAGGAGCCCAGAACTGGACACAGCACACCAGATGTAGCTGCACTAGGGCCAGGTAGAGGGGGAGGATCACCTCTCTCGATCTGCTGATCACACTCTTTCAGATGCACCTCAGGATACCATTGGCTGTCCTGTTGCAAAGGCACAGTGCAAGCTCATGGTCAACTTTTCAACCACCAAGACTCCCCATTCTTCCTCCACAGAGCTTCTCCCTAGTAGGTCAGTCCCCAACCCGTGGGGGGGGACTGAGCTATTCCTCAGTAACTACACTTGCCCTTGTTGAACCCTGTTAGGTTTCTCTCTGCCCAATTCTCCAGCCTTTCAAGGTCCTGCTGGATGGCAGCACAGCCTTCAGATGTATCATCTGCTCCACTAGTTTCATATCAATATCAAACTTGCTGAGGGTGCATTCTGTCCCTTCATCCAGGTCATTGATAAACAAGTTGAATAAGACTGGACCCAGTAATGATCCCTAAGAATGCCACTGAATACAAGCCTCCAACTGGATTCTGCTCCACTGATCACAACCCTGTGAGCTTTGTCATTCAGCCTGTTCTTGATACATCTTCCTGCCCATTTATCTAACACAGATTTCCTGGGCTTACCTATGAGGGTGTTGTGGGACACAGTGCCAAAAGCCTTGCTGAAGTTGATATAGACAACGACCACTGCTCTCCCCTCATTGACCCATCCAGCCATGTCATCATAGAAGGCTATTAGATTGGTCAAGCATGATTTCCCCTTGGGCAATCCTTGCTGACTACTCCTGAGCCCTTATTTTCTTCTGCATGCTTGGTGATGACCTCCAGAATGACCTGTTCCATTACTTTTCCAGGGGTGGAGGTGAGGCTGACTGGCCAGTAGTTTCCTGGATCCTCCTTCTTGTTTGCATACATTGATGACCAGAACTCATTAATGGAGTTCCTACTCCAGAAGTTTACTGTTATAGTCTGATTTCTCTTTCAATCTTCACTGAACATGCTTGTAATGACCAAATCTTAGTCTTTCCCCAACCATCATCTCTAAACCCTATTCCATGCAAATGTATTCTTAATGTTTTTGCTAAAATACTGACTCTAAGACTGGCAAGTCAAGACCAATCTGTTATATTAATTTTCCTGGTTTTGTTTTGTGAAAACCCTTTAGATTTTTTGACTGGCCAGTTGATAAGTTTTAGATATTATATAAGATTATTCTACATGAAGTATCATACAAAAATTCTCAAGTTAACTAATTGCTGCATTTCTTTCACCATGGCATAAAGAAACCATAAATGTGCATTGTTTTAGAAAACTTACTCAAGTACCATACTTCTGTATGGAAATACCTGACCATTGTGTATTATGTGTAAAAGACAAAGAGAAATTCTGGAATACATTTTTTTAGGGATAGGGGAAGAGTGCTTTTTTGTTGTTGTTTCACATAATCATATTTCAAGTTCTATCTCAAGTATTTTAAAATTAAAGAAATGTGAGGAACAATGACTTGTTATTATTATCCTCTGAAACTGAGATGGGCTAGTACAACTATGTACAACATTTTTTGCCATGTATTATTTACAGAAATATCCCTCAGATATGTTAACAAGCAGATAAAGAGGCATTGGGATATATACCTATTCTCCTATACAGAATCATCAGGACAAAGAACATTAGAAATATGCTACCTCTGTCAGTCAAGCGTAAGCCCAAATATACTGTTAGGTCTGGAGTACATGGACAACTATTTTAGAATGATTTCCAGTCATTTAGGTCAAAAAAATATCTCCAAGACAGGTGGCTTACAGATGCTCTCCACACATGTGATGTTTGACCACAGTCAGCCTATCAATCAAAAATGTGACCATAAAATAAAGACAATATAGATGTTAGGCTTTGTGACACAATGCTCATCTCCACACACAGAAAGGAGGTAGTCAAAAACAGAGACAAGAAACAAAGACAAAGAAAAAAGGAGAGAAACAATGAATGAGAAACAAAGAAGAACCTGAAAATTCCATAAGCAATTACAAGACAGTGAACAGACAGTGAAAGGCAGATCTCCACGCAGACATGCAGAGTCACAGAGCAGAGCAGAGGCAGAGGGCAGTGGGAGAGCCTCAGTGCCCCTGACAGAGACATGAGACCCTATCCTGGATCTGCAGAGCTGTCACAGAGAGCAGCAGCCCCACAAGTCAAGTGAAACCCAGTGAATCATTGGGGCAACACACATGCTGAGGAGTCCCTGCCTTTGGGTATGACCTGGGGTACGGCACTTATTATGATGTGCCAGGGAAGGGCATTATGCCATTAGGCATGACTTGTTACAGCATATTTAGAGGCAAGATAAGGTAAGGAAAGGGTGGCATTAAAGTGGATGTGGAGGAAAAAATATGGGATAATAAAGGCACAGGGGGATAAAAACGTCTGGCCATCTGTAAACAGTGCTGGTGAGAATGCTTGTCTGACCATGCCCTGCCCTGGCTAGGGCAGTCTGTTCTGTCTTCTAATTAAATGCCATTTCTAACTCACTGCCTGAGACAAGTCTCTCTCCTGTGCACTTATGCATATATGGGGGCTGGAGTAGGTCAGAGGGACCAGCCTGTTGTGTGTCTAAGGTGCCAGCAGCTGAAGTGAGTGTGGGTGCAAAAAAAGGGTGTGATAATTAGCAGAGATCAAGCAGGCAATTCAGCAAAAAGCGACATGGCCTCGGAGCCAGAGGTGTAAGTATGTCTTTTGGAATGAGGCACCTGGACGACAAGGACCACATCAGAGTGTCCAGTCCAACTGCCAGAGAGACAATGGAATCTGGTTGCAGATGGAGAGACCTGTTCACATGTGTGTGTAAATTGTAAACTCCCTAGAAACACTGCAACAGCTTGTCTTTTTTAAGACATGCTCCTTTAAATGCTGTAAGTTCCTCTTGACAATCGTGGAGAGAGATAATCCTCTGTCAAGATAAACCACAAGAACATGTGTCCTTTGGGCAGATCGTCTAACTTAAATTTGGAGGACCACATCTAGTAAACTCCCTAAGGATGTTTTTACCACAACTACTTGTAATGTGGTTAGATTTAGAATACATGAAGCATTAAGGCAATATGAGTTTCAGAGTATTATGAACTGCAGGGGAAAAAAATGCAGTAGCTTTATCTGATACAGGCAGAATTTGCAATGAGGGAAAAACATACCTAGAAATGTCAATTAATGATGAGTCCTTCTTTCAGAGTCAATGATTTATCAGACCCTAAGTGAATTCTTGGTATGAATTTGGCTTTCTATATTCCAGATGAATATTTTAATCATCAAGATATGATCTCAAGCTCTCTAGAGCAAAATTCATGCTTAACTGTTTTATAGATGTTCCAGTAGACAGAAGAAACTGAAACAAAGGTTCAGTAGTGGCTAGGGAATAGGGATGAACTTTACTCAGAAAGAGAAAAATTCTTTATCTGCAGGACAGTATGCATTCTGGGTTGATTATGGCTTTTTATTTTATTTTATGAAGAAAAAAAGTAAGTTGTCATTATAATTTTATTTTACACTTTCAAAAAAAAAAAATCTAAATTTATAAAGGCACTTCTTTTTCCTTGTTATTATATTTTACACAACATGGAAGTGCTGTAAATGGGCTTTGGAAGTTCCACTATTAAAAGCTTAGAAGGAAATGATGTCCAGTTAAGGAAGTAGAAAATTGACGTAGGAGCTATGCATGGTATGTAATTACTTACAGATCAATGTTAGTTAATAAATTCCTTTGTAACACCTATTCCATAAGTATCTGTTACATGGATTTTTCATGGTTCATATTTAAAGAATAGTAAATTATCATTCTCTTGATAAATCTGCAAACTAGGAAAGCCTTCCTAGTTCTTGTTAACCTACTACTTAGCAGAAACAGTATTGAATACTCTCATTATGACATGTATTGCAGGGGGTGAAAGCTTAATTTTTCTCAAAATCTAATTTTATATTTGAAAATAGCTTCTCACCATCACTACATAGTATGTTCCTACTTCTAAAATATTCATTTTCCACACATTAAGATGTCACAATAATTTGTATTCATTATTATCTATTATTTATATAAAATGCACTGGATCCTGAGAGTTGACATAGAAAATGGATGTCAACCATAGCATCATTAAGAAGGCTGTTTTGGGAAGCAAGGCTGAGTGGTTCATTATTTATTTCTTAAAATCTCCTGAATTTTTTTCTTTAACACAACCCTCTGATGTTATGATTTAACTCTACATAGAGTCCATAAAGCACTGAACCCTTGCAAATGGCTTTAGTGGTATTAACAGAGAAAAAAAAAGAGTTGTCTGCTTTCCTGAAGATGGCTATGATGCCAAGAGATTTTTGATTTTTATATATTTTTCATATATTCTTAGCTCTGTAGACTATTATTGTATAGTTATATAGTTTCTTAGCTAGCTTCAGTACTTTGTTAGACAAACACGTTCCTGGAATCTTATTCTAATCTTGTTTCTTCGGTGAGCCAAGGCCATGTCACTTTCCCATGTATTTAGACATGAACAGTGTGGGGCTAGAAGTAAGGGGGGAGGCTTCAGAAAGGGGTCAAACCAAGAGAGGGAATTACTTCATTAACTTCTAACTGGGGATTCTTGTCAATTATGCTAATTTGCTAAACTCAGAAAAGTGCTGAAGCCCTGTATCACTTGTTCATTCCGCCATAAGTGCACCTAGAGGACTTTCAATAAACAGTAATCACTTTTATAATTTTAATCTTATTTGGCTTGTGATTTTAAGGCTGATAAGGCATCAGCTACAATAAGGAAGTGATTCAATAATATGCATGTTGTCTCTCTCCAGTACTAAAGAAAGATATTAGCCAACACTAGGTTTGATTCTCCTGCTGCATTTTATTTACTTTCTGAATTCCATTTATTCCTCCATGTTATCTAAATAAATAGTTTTATTACCAAGAAGAGTTTATAGTGCTCAGTTGAAAATGAGTATTCACTGAGAGTCTAAGGAGAGAGATTTGAATTAATTCCTAATTGACACAATGCTTAACAAATCTCAGTTAAAGTGAGAGTTACTTTCTGCAATGAATATCTGATATATTGAAAAGTCTAGCAGTAGAATCTAAGTGTGACTACAGAAATATTCTTAACATTTAAGTATTCAGGCTGCAATGATAAACAGCGGCATAGCATAATGTGTGACTTTATATATGTGCACTTAGAAATCATAGCAAGGGGAAAAAACAATTAACTCCTTTTTCAGAAAGAAGTGGCCACCTTGCCAGAAATGCTTATATTCAAGTTTGTTTCAAGTTTACATCTTTCCTGTCACACAATGCATAAGTTGGAGCTCACAGTGATTCAACTCAAGGTAAGAAAGAGGCATTTCCAATACTAGCACAGCAAGGCAGGAATTTTCTAGGATTTGGAACATTGTTTTCTTCAAAATTTTTTATTAACATTATATGCCAACAGAAATAATACAATAATGAACATATATGTATAAATTATGGATAATTTATTTTTTAAATTGTAAAGACTTTTTTTTCCTGTTTCAGCTATACAATTAATTGTCCTATGTAGAATGGTTTTGGACACACTATCCTTATTTCATCTGCAAAGATATACTGATTCCAATAGGAAAGTGTTGGATGAGAACGTAACATTAGGTCTCTTCTAACTGAATGCACCCTGCCACACTATAGAAATTTTTTTGTGATTTCCAAACTATTTCATATGTACTAAACAGTAATTCTAGAAACAGATTAGCATTGGCTGAGGCCACACTCTTCAAAGAGCCATTGCATCTGAACAAAGAATAGATGGACTTCTACTGACTAGATTTTGCTAGCAGATGAGTTAATGAATGAGAGTTATATTTTTGTAGCAGAAGCATATTGTAACCCCTGTACTGGTCCAGAATTTCAGATTAAAATGTCCAGGAAATACCTATAAGTTAATATGGACATTATTTTCCACAAAACCCCAAAATACCAATGGCAAAAGAAATGCCAATAGAATAGAAAAGGCTCATTGATAAAAACATAAACAACACATTTAAATAGAATTCTCATAGATAAATAATTTCCCTCAGTTAATTCTGTTCAATCACTTCCTAATTGTAGACTTAAGTATACAAAAAAAAAATCCTTTTAAAATTTTTGCCTTAAAATTGTTATTTTTTTCATGGAGAATTATTATTCTTCCAAAATCAGTGACCTAGTTCAAATTTCAAACTAGTTGAACATGAATGATATGCCAGAGTGACATTTGTGAGAAAAAATTCTAGGATTTACAGGTTGTAGCAAAATTTTTTCATCTTTAAAACAAGAGAAAAATCTCTTGAGTTTGGATATTATATAAACCCCTAGAACAGATGGAATGAATAATGTTAAGTAATTATTGGGTGCCTTCTCAGATCACAGTGTAGCCTAGGGGGCAGGATGCACCACCACAGTCTACGCCATGACTAAAGCAAACGTCTCTGGGCCTCGTATTTGTTTTCCTTTGAATAAATCTAAATTACAATATAAGAAAACCCCAGATATTTTATTCCACAATGCCTACCTGTTAGTGCTTGTATGTGAGTGTATATGTGCTCTATATATGGAGCACCTCATCTGGAAGATACTTTGAGAAATCTTAATGTGGAGAGGCTGTTGATCTTCTTTAAATTACATTAATTACACATGTACATTCAAGAGAGAGATAAAACTTCTGCCACAAGATCACATACACAAACCTTGTTGAGAGGTTATCTCCCTCCCAAGGCTACCCTGAGAAAGTAGGAAGGATCAAGCTTCATTAAAGACACTGAACTTGCTTTCCCAAAACATAAGCTTGAAAAGTAATTTCCAAAACTGCTTTTTGGAAACATGCCAAGGGATGATCAACTTAAATGTTCTAAACTAAAGTGGTTCTTAGAGATAAGACATTAATTAAAAAAATCATTCCCCTGGCAATTTTGGGAAATTTAGCACCTAGAGAAAATATGGCATTGTAAAATTATAACATTTCCAATAGATTTTAGTATAAAGTCAAATTACTGGTTCCCCATACTGGTCTTAGCATTTATTTTACTAATACTTTTGGATCAGACTTGTGTCTGGTCTCTGTAGCAGACATGGAGCAGCAATGGTCAAGGGCTGTTCAACTTCTCCCACATCTTTGAACACGCTCCTCAGCTTTGCCATATATACTCTGTTCTCAGATCTGACATCCTTATGCCTAACTGAGCTCTAGAAGAGTGCAGTCCTTCATTATACCTCCCTGCGTACTGCAAGGGTACCATTCAAATCCAGTACACTGAAGAAGGACTACAATCAGTTACAGAACAGAAAAAGGAAAGGTGAAAAAAAAATGGAGTCCCATTTGTTGGCTTACTGACAACACAGCTTGGTTGTATCTTTGTGTGCTTCCAGTATTTAGAAAATAAAGGCAAGGAAAGCAAATAAGTGTTCCTTCTCTCCCTGCTTCCTTCAAACAAATGAATAATTAGGTAAATAAAAATTATTCCCCAGGGTATCATAAGGCAACTTAGAGCTCTGGCTGTGATGGAGCAGTTTGTCTAAACACAGTGTAATGTTAATTATGAACGTTTCAAAAATTTGCAAGAAATATCCTGTTCTATTTCTTTTAAAATCGAGACAGAAATGCACATGTATACACATAAAGCGATACATATTTGCATAAAACCCCTAAAACTGTAGATAACCAACCCTTTCATTTATTACAGGATAAAAATATTTAATAAAATGTCTTTCAGGTTTTTCAAAAATGTGATGAATTGTATAATACAACTTGTACAACAATTTTTCTACAGTGTGGTTATAATAGGCCTGGAAGACCTTTAGCTACAAATGTCATGTAAATGGTGCTGTACCAAGTATTATTGTTTTGGATGTTATTCATTATTAAACTTGTATTGTAGTGTTTGAGTTAATGTATTTCTTTTTCTGTATTTTCTAACTAATTCAAGAGAACACCTCCTTCCATCTGAGAAACAGTCAATAGCTTGCTACATTACAGGAATAAAAATGAATATAAATAAGCTGGGAAAAATGAATTTGCACTTTTAAGTTTCACCTAGCATGATGACCTAGAAGAAATAATGCACGACTTGGATTGCATTTATTACTGTGAAATGTATTAGTGCCTCAGATGCTTTTAGAAGTAATAAGACATGGAGAATGTATCATTACATAAATACATGTGCACATGTCAGCAAGATATCCAGAATCTGCAATAAAAGGATAGAAATTTCTCTTCTTACTAAAAGAGTTGAAATCCTTGACTGAATTATAAGCTATGCATACACTAACTGGAGGTTAAAATGTTTCAAGCCAGCTGTGTGTTAAACCAGGACACTAACTTTCCTAACAAATGAAATTTGATCACCTATTAAACAAATTTTGGGTAATTTTTGTGACATTGTCTCAAAATTCAGTATGAAACTTGTTGAGGGAAAAAAAAAGATAGCTAGAATAAAACCTGTGGAACATGCAAATACTCTCAATATTTGTTTATCATAAGCTTTATTAGCAAAAAAAGAGGTCTCTTGTTTCACATTCAGGATAGGTGGGAGTGCCCAAGCATCTCTCCTAAGGGCAGGGGAGTTTTGCACTGTCTTTTGCAACAGATTCTGGATCTGTTGCGACCCTTGGATCATGTGCAATCCTCTGATGGGATGCCTCAGGAATAAACCTAAGGGCACTTTAGGGGATTTTAATGGGTTTTGACACCTTTTAAGACATCAGAACTGCCTCTCACATCAGTGCAATTGAATCAGCAATGTCCCATCAAACCTTCCCCTGGAAGGAGGGAGGAGGAATTTTACAGCTGAGCACTTGTGTAGGGGAGGACAATCACCATGATAAAAGGTGCCATCCCACCTTCCAGGATTTGCCTCTTGTCCATGTCAAAGATGGCCTCTTCGGTCTTGTGGGAATCACCACCACACCCCCAAAAACTTACCTCTTACCCCTCAGGGATGCAAACCTGCCCTCAGCAAAGCACCCTGGCACCTCCACAATTGTTTTGAGTCAACCATTAACAGTTCAGTCTCTCAGAAGGTCGAGGTGTGCAAGAGTGGCTTGGTGGGAACCGGGCAACCAACCAAGGTCAAACATTCCACATACAAAAAATAAGTGAAGAGTAATTAATTTCTTTGATACTATTAGCAAAATAATATAAAATTATTTGGCATTAAACTTCTTGGTCTGTAGTTTTATTGGCAGAATCTTTGAAAAGATTCTTCTTCTGACAATATCTGAAGATCTTCTATCTGATATCTTCTTCTGATAATAAATAATGCTAATTATTTCCACAACTGATCACCTTTAGTTGGCCAGTTTTAATTTAGGAAAACTCTGTGCCCTCACCTGTTTAGATTATTTTCCTAAAACTTTGAAGGTGGCTAAATTGTTTTTGCTCTATAACAATGGAAACAAGGCCAGCTGAACAGAAACTACTTTGTCAAAAACAGTTACATAATAGTGTAAAAGAGCTCTAGCAATCAGTTTATGAGAGGATAACAAAAACAATAGGATGGACTGCAGCGGGACAGTGAGATAATAGTTATCAGCATGACAGAAAGCAGTCTGAGCATATAGATCACCTCACCCTTGTCAAGATCAGTTTTAAAAGTCACCACAGGAAAATTTCAATGAGGAATTTGAAGGAACACTTTGCTGCATCTTGTAGGTGTTAACAGAAATAAAGAACAAAGGTATTTCATCTAAAAGTGGTCATGTGTGTGCTACAGATTTTGTGTCTTGAACTCTTTCCTTGTAAGATTAACAGATGGTAAAAGTGGCCCAGGTTGTTACAAAGAAATCAAGCTATTTGTGCTGGATATTACAAGCAGGTAGTAATTTTCCACCTTGTAAAGTTTCAAGGGCATTTTTCAACAGAATCCTTGTTTTTACAATAGCATAGTAGTAGGGCCCATGATGAAAAACATGCAAAAAGGAACTTAGGCTATTGACTCCCAAACTCTCTCCCCTGGTAGGACAGTGGTTTATTAATGATGAAATTAGTTGTACTAGTTTGAAAACAAACCAGTGGGAGATCATAAGTCAGAATTATAATTTAATAGGAAAATTAAAATAAATGCAATAGTACAAGAACACTCACAGAGTCAGGATACAACCTGACACCCTGTTAGTCAGGGTGGTGGTAGCAGTCCGGATGAAGTGGTTCTGTTGAAGGGGTGATCCTGTAGAATCTGGTCTTCACCTGGAGGTCCAGTGGTAGCTCTTGTCCTCTGGGAATCCAGTAGGTAGGGCTGTGTGCAGTGTTCCAAACCTCAGATTATATCCAGGTAGGAATGTTTGGTTCCTCCCCATGGGCGGTGCATCTCACAATGGGATGATGCAATTTTATGAGTCATGCAGTGAGGCTGGATGGCCCATTAACAGAAGATATCCCCCAGAGGGAGTTATCAGGGATGTGTCATGGAAGAGATAAAGAGCATTGCCCCACCTGGTTTTAACAGATGGTGATAGAATACATACTTTTGGTTACATCTTACATTGTAACCTAAGACATAAGTCATCATTACTGAAAAAAGAATAAAATTACCAATCAGTTTAGATTTTGTTGTCTAGGAAATCTGGCAGTGCTGTAGTACTTGAGGTTACCAGATGAAATACAGGTGAAATTCCATAAGAAGGCACATTACCTGTGTATATGAGGTGATCAGTTGTTACTGGAATATAAACTTTTTCTTTTTATATTGAGGTCTTTGGTCTTATGTGATGTTTTAACTTTTTTTTTTGCTTCTATAAATTTAAAAACTTTCATAGCTCTGAAAAATAACTAATTTACTATGATACACAACGTTAAATACCAATGACTGTAATTCTTACTTAGTACAGAAATGAATTTACTGAATGTATGGAACACTTGTGCCATCCAAACCAGTAGAAGGATCTACTTTCATGCATGACTGAGCTCAATTTACACTATGTGGGATATTATGCACCCTAAAGAGTAGCCGAGGAGCTAAGTACGACCGAGCAAGTAACTCCCCCAACCATGTCTGAGTATTTATAATGGGACCTGCTGCAGCTGGAATGCTTTCTTTTTTGAGGAGATCCATGGTGTCAAACTTAATACTGTCACATGCACTCCTATTATCCATGCTTAGCCCAGAGAAAAATATTTCTGAAAAGTTTTTCTGTGATTACATCTGTTAAAGTTTTAGTGGGGGAGAATCCCAGTGTTCCCACTGTAGACTCCATCTTTGAAAAACAGTTCAACTGATCTGAGTAGAAATATGTTTTAAAAATAATTTCCAAGGAGCCAAGACTACCTGCAACTTAGGACACATTCTACATTAATTGAAATGTCTAGGACTATCTTATCTTCAAAGAAAACAATAACAATTTATGTGTTACAAGCTGACTAGGAAAAGAACATAAAAGCAATTCAAATATAGAGTGATAGCTGGCACCCACTGGCACACACTCCATAGTCTCACAATCTTCTTCAACAGGAGATTGCAAGCACCTCGGCATGATGAATAGCCTCTGATATACCTATTTTCTATGAATTGGTCTAATCAGTGGCCTAATTAAAATTTCAGGCTTCAACAAGAGATTCTGGCCCTGAATCTCCTTCTTTAATTATGTACTGTGTGAATAATTTTTTTTGTTTGTTTGATTATTCCACAGGGTGCTCAACATTATTTTTGGTTAAAGAGTAATCATTTCTCTATTCACTCTCTCCATACAAATCATGATTTTTTAGATGTGTAGCTTAACCTTAAATTCAATTTTTTTAAAATTCTTTACTGCTTAGTTTATTTTTACATTACAGTTATTTCATATTTCAAATCACTTATTTCTTGTTTCTTTGAATATTCCTACAGAGTAACACTACTAACTCCTTTCAAGAACACATGGCCAGAAAAATTGCAAAACTAGAGTTGTGGGTGATTTACATAGATTTACATAGTTTATTTTATTTGCAGTTAATTTTTTAGTAATTTATAGTAGTATATTTCTCTTTTTGATCTCCACCAGTGTTTGACTCTATATATTCAGAAAGCCATGATTCTGAGGTGCTAATGTTTTTCTAAGTAGTAATACTTTAGGAACTATCTTTGTGCATACGTACAATTACTTTGTTAAAAAAATAGTGAATAGGGAGTTTGTGGTGTTTCCTCCCCCCTACAAAAACCACTTTTTTTTTTTTTTAATTAATTCACCCATCTCTCAATATCAGGAAATTCTTCCAGATCTTGTGTTTTTGTTCTCCTGAAAAACACTATACCAGCAAATTTCAGTACTCACTAATTACTTTCTCTTCTTAATGATTTACGTAAAAAAGAATAATAAGAATTCCAGTAGAAATAGATGTAGTGGTTTGTAGTCAAAATATTTATTTCTTTCTTTCTAAATGTAAAAACTTTCCCTTTTATTTGCAAAGTAATTTATCGTTACTTTGGAGGTGGCAAAGTTTTCTGCCATTCCTGGTTGATTTGTATTTTTGTGTGTGTGTAAGGAAACAATCTAATCTATAATTTAAATTTAAGCACTATGGGAAAAATTCTAGTAAAACCTTCATGGAAAAAATAAACTAAAGGGGTTATGCTGAACAAGTTTATGTGCCAAGAAATGGAGAAAGTTTTATAATTATTAACAATTAAAGAATTTAATCTTAAATTTATTTTGGTGATATGGTCATGTGTAGTCCTAAGAGAAACAGAATAAGTAACAGACTGCTCTAAAATATCAGGAATATTCATGCAACCATAAACAGGTTTGTTTTCTGTGCATATATCATGCTTACACAGATAATGTTATTGAATAACATTCTATTTGAAAATCCTCGAATTCCATATTATGGAAATACTGTACAATTTCAGTCACATGAAGTAATCTTAAAACAGCTGAATAAATATTATATTTTCCTCAAAAAATTCGACACATTATTCCTGAACATTCCAGATCGCAAAGTGATATCTTTTCTTCCTACTATGCAGTTGAACAAAGAATAGGGACCAAAGTAAAAAAGAAGAGTTATTATTTTTAATGTTTTCTGAATAACTCACAGTAAATTAGATAGAGATGTTATCTATGTCATTAATTATAACGGCAATAAGTGAGTTTAACATCCTTAGAAAACTTGGCTTAGTCCTACTTAAAAGTAAACAAACAGATTATGCTTGGCTCAGAAAACAGACAACTTGTTTTATAATAAAGTGATGAAGAAATTAAAGTAGCAATCTGTTCAGGTGAAAACATTTCAGCAGTCATGGATTATCAGCCTGAACACAGGCAGTCCAGGAGTATTTTTAAGAGTTGTTACTTTTGCTTGTTTCCTGATAGCTATTTTTCTGGCCAAATAAAAAACTGGCAGAGCAGATGAACTTAAATGACTTCCATCTTAGAACTGGATAAAGATTACTTGAGCTTTTCATCAATCATAAGTGAAAATTTGCATCAGCTCTATTTGCACTGAGGTAATTTTTCACCTGTCCCTAAACAGATTGTATTTCATGTTCATCCAAAATATATCTCATTCAATCATAAACAGTCATTTCCTGTTTTCAGTATTCTCTCTTCATTCCATTAAAAGAAATCTCAAATATAAAAAAAGATTTCATTGGGGAATATTGATACTCATGAAAACTTAGATTTCCATTAGCAAAAAAAAAAAATCAACCAAAGAAAACCCAAACAAACAATTTCTTCAAAAATTTAATGAGTATTTTTACTTCTATGTCTTTATCCTCCGATATCTTTACAATACAGGACAGAAAAGCTGACTGTGAATTTGAATTTGAAAGCTGTATGAAGCGGTCAAAAAATCTGGCACCTTTTCTTTTCTTTTCTTTTCTTGTCTTGTCTTGTCTTGTCTTGTCTATTTTGTTGATCAATGGCACAGAATTAGATCTGAAGTTGACTCTTCTTTGAACAGAAAGAAGAATTATGAACTATGAATAATGAATTGTGAATAATGCTATGTCTGTTTATAATAGTTTATGGAATCTCAAGAATTCCATGTAAAATCTGATAGGACAAACATGGAGGAGGTAATTTTTTTTTCTGCTTCTTGTTATAGTGAGAAAACACAGATCTGAGAAAGAAATTTTATGTTAATAAAAAAATGGAAAAAGATAACTGATTAGCTTGAAATGAAGGATTAGAATAGATGGCTGCCCTGAAAAACATGCAGAATATCTTTAGCCATCAACACAAGATATGAAGAAAAGACACAGATGATTATACAGACTAGTCTGGATGTTAAACTGGTACATCTTTGAGGGAGACATTCTCATATCCATTCTTCTTTTCCCTGAAAGACTCTGGATCTGAGAGGACACAAATGAAAAGAAAGGGGGTTTTTACAAAAAAAAATAGAAATATTAATTTACTTTGATATAAACCTGAAAAAAAATTGTCCTAAGAATGAAAAAATCTTACGGAAATGGATTCAAAGAATTTGGATCAAAATGTGCCTTTCTGTAGAAGCAAATCACAGAATGGTTAAAATTGGAAGAGACCACAGTGGTCATCAGGTCCAACATATCCTAGAGCACATTGCACAGGATTTTGTCCAGACAGTTCTTGAATACCTCCAGTTAGAGAGAGAGAGAGTGAGAGAGAGTGTGTGTGTGAGAGAGAGAGAGAGACAGTGAGAGAGAGAGAGAGATCCACAACCTCTCTGGGCAATCTCTTCCAGTGTGTGGTCACCTGCACAATAAAGAAGTTCTTCCTCATATTCAGGTGGAACCTCCTGAAATACAGGAGGGTTTTCCTATTATTTTAGCTAACAACATGCCTCATTCCTAATCTCTGACTACTGACATATTTTTATACATTGCCAATGAGGCACTAGTTTTTTACTGAAAAAAACACGACCCTCCCCCCACCCTCAACAGTTGAACTATATTTTGCATTGTGTTGCAAGATGACTGTATTTATTTAATTTCAGTGGCTGCTTGAAAGACTGGTCATATTTCAGAGTTTTTAAATTCAAGCATATAACACAAATAAGAAAATGTTTATTACAAGTCTTGTTGATAAATAGCACTGATAAAAGAAATTTCTAATAAAAAAGGAATGAGTCTCAAGATTAAAAATGAACTACTGCCATATATAATAAACAGATAAAAACTTGTGTTTAATAACAGACTCTATGAAGTCGGCAAGATGGGCGTCACTTTGTCATCCTGGCTGGATTCCCCCAGCCTTGCTCTCAGGTCAGCAAAGCAGTAGATTTTTCCTGGGTGGTGTCTTGCACATGTAGCCACCCCTGAATCTCTAGAAAAGTATTCAGTATTGCTGCTTGCTGATCCTTCCTTACCCTGAGAACCATGGTAATTGCTACAAGAGAAAAGGCAAACCCTCCTTGCTGGGTTTTGCTCAGACCTTAGCATTGCAGCCAAGAGCAGTCTGAGGCAACCTCTGCCTCTGCTACTCAACCCTTCCTTCTCCTTTCATCTGGAATCTGAGAAAGAAAATAGTAACCTCCATTAAAGGTTTAGATTGTTTTACCTTACTCCACCTCTGGAATGATTAGAAACTCCAAGCAAGAAATGTTAGATTAGTTTCCTACTTCGTGCATATATATTCTTTTCACTATCTGAATACATAAAATTTTAACTTTTCTCTCTTCATCCTTGATAATAAGAGAAACATCTGATGGAATAAATTCAAAATTAAAATATGTAAATAGTAATGTCTAATTTCAGTTATCACTTTTGGGTCCATCCTATAGTACTTGGACATCCTAGTGGGTCATTCTTTCCAGGAGATTATTACTTGCATTACTTTCTTAGTTTGGGAAATAGTAGACTAAATTATTTTAGTCTGTCTATTTTAGATATCAAGTACAGGAGATGTGGAGTTTTGAAGAAGTTATTTTTCATCTCTGTATTTGGTTGTGTTCCAAATTGAGGTTGAATACAGCTTGTCCTTTTGATTTATATGCTTTTACATACAAAAAGTTGCAGCTGTATACATAGGGACAGAATTAGGTCCACTGGGTTATTACTATTCATTGAAAAAAAAAGCAGAAAATGTGCTGGTATTGCAGTCTTCTTAATTTAAAACCTGTTACAAGTGGAAGGTAAGATCTGTTTATGGACTTTAACTATATTCTTCTGAAGAAGAATCTTACTTTTACATCTCTGGTGTCATTTAAAGGGCAAGGTGAGAACATATTGAAAGAAAATAATGTATCTTCATTCCTTCAAATAAACAGAATGACCTTTTCCTGAAATTTGAAGTAATATGTTTTTCATTACATGTTTCATATTGTATGGTTTTCATCATGTGACTCAGCAGTGGGAGTAGATTTGTTACTGATGGACAGACACATATGATAGTTCTACTTAAAATATAAAGTTAAAAAGCTTAAATAACCTGCGGAAATGTTAGTTTTACTTGAAATATGTCATAGAAGATTGTGTACTAGAATCATACCACCTTAGTTCCTCAAAATGAATTCTATAAGCTTACGTTTTTGGGAAATTGGGGAAATATTATTAATTTTCTTTCCTTTTTCCTATATTAATGGCTAAATCTCCACTCTGTCGGTGTGCAATGCTTTAAAGAATGAATGATGATGTTATAATTTTCATGTGTGATGGTAAAAGAAAGCAGAATAGTCTCTAAGGTCAGGCTAATGCAGAAGAAGGAATAACCAAAGCACAGTTGACAACTAAATGGGAAAACATGCTTTAGCCACAGGTCAAATCAAATTGCCAAAAAAGAAAAACAAATTTGAATAAAGAAAAAGAAAGTCTTGGCCTATATACACAACCAAGTTATATAAAAATAAATATTCCTTATGTCTCATGAAAGAATAAAAAGTGAAAATGAATTCTTACAATAAAATATCACAGCTGCACACTAATGAACACATTCCAAAGTGATGGCAAATGCACTCAAGGGAATCCTAGCACCTCAAGCAAATTTAAAATAAATAAATAAATAATAAAAAGAGAAGTGAGAGAAAACGGAAACATTAATGAGAACTCAAGACAAGCTAGTTCTAAGAATAGCACAATATGATTTACTGAATTCACTCTCAGTGATTAAAATATAGATGAAAAAGATAGAGTTCCTGATATCTTTTTCCATCCCGCAAATGACAAAAAATAAATAAGACTTTGGGAACACTCAGTCTAAGATGTCTGACTTCATTTCAGAACCCTGAGGAAGTTCTCACAACTAGACATACCATTTTTCACATCACATTTTAACTTTAACTAATGAGAAGAGTGCTTGTATTTGAATCTAGAAAAAAGAAATAAACAAATCTCCTTATGTATAGGGGACTCATAGGTAATATAAGCATATTTTCCAACTTTTCCTGTATTTGCTTCAGAAAAGGCATTTGTCCCCAATAAAGTCTGTGAAAGATATAATGTAACAATCTGTAAATTATTGATATGACAGTAGGAAACAAACAACTGACTAACCAAGAACACAATACCCTACTGTTGAATTACTTCATCTGGTGATTTTATTAACTGTGTTTCTGAAACAACCACATGGTATTATCACCACATACAGACATCAGTAATTTATGTCCTACTACAAAAGAAAAAGGATTTTGCAATCAAAGACAGCAAGAGAAGAAACCAAAATGTTTCCCAATAAATAAGATTTTGTTCCATCAAGAAAATATAAAAGAAATTAATATTATTATTTATACATTGATTGAATGCACATTAAAATTGGTAGCTATCAAGATGTAGGTACAGAATTTCTTTCTGTGTCTAATCTGCCTTTTTTCTTGTGCATGTTATATGAAAGATGAGAAGTTTCACATATAATCTTGAACCTCTGAAGCATTAGATTGTTAACCTTAGTATTGGAAAAAAAAAACCAAAACAAAACAGAAAAAAGGTTAGCCAATATTAAAACTGTAACAAAAGGATAGTGTTGATTTATCTTCATTTATACTGGGTTTAATTGTGTAAGTTCTTGAACAATTCTCTTCAGAAACAAAATTTTTTGTTGTTCTGCTCTGAAAACAGTGTAAACAATTAAAAGTAGAGAAACTCTCCCTCAAAACTCTTAAGATATCCGAGATCAAGCGTTCAACTGTGTTTGTAATCACTTCTACTGAAACTAATAAGACCATTCTCTGTATCTCCTCATAAAAAAAAAAAAAATAAGAGAAGGGGAAGGTGCATGGCGGAGTAGATTTGGGTTTAAGAACCATTGTCAACATGCAAACAAAGCTATGTACTTCTATATTTAGCATTGCCTTTCCTACTGAGCAACAGCACCTTTGGAGAACATTACTTCTTAGGGAAAGATTAGGCTAAGAGGCTTAGTTACCATGGCTCTAGTATTTAGTATACATGTTTGATAAGATTTCCTATGTACTTCCTCCCATGTTACCACTTCAAATTTATCATTTTATTTCTGTAGTAGAAAGGAAAATTAATAACTGACAGAAATTACAATACTTTTAAAGCAGAATATAGCCTCCCATTCAAAAAACTAGCCATTCACTGCTTCCTTGCCAACTTTTTTGTATTTATGTCTCATAAGCTTAACAGGCAATGAAAGGAAGAAAAATGAAAAATCATTTCTCACATAGAAATCTTCAATCTGAGGGTAAAAGTATGGAACATAGCTAAAGATGGAATATCATCATCTTCTGTTGTCAAAAAGAAGGTCTTCCATGGTCTATTGTACCCACTGGCTTACAGCAGTAAGTTCCAGGCATTGAAGTAAAAAGTAGATTTAAATCTTTGGTTCAATAAGTAGCCTTGTACAATAAGTACATACTGTACTGTTGTGAAGAACATCAGATAGGGATTCTCCTTTGTAATACACCATAGGTATTGTGTATAAATGGTTGTCACCATAAATTCTTAAAATAAACAAACAAATGATCCAAAACCCCCAACCAAACCAGCAAAAAACCCCAACAAAACTCACTTAAAGCTGTTCTAGTTCAAACATTGTACAAAATCACAACTTCATTTTATGATTCTGTACATGGGTAGTCTCGTTTCTTTTCACATTAGATGAGATGATGTCAACAAGAAGGTTTTGTTGTGGGACTGTAATTGTCCATTTCAGAGTGATATTGAACTGAATATTTTTCCAAAACCCTAGACAGCTGTTACATGCTTGAAATATTTCTAGCTGAAGAGCTTTTTATTCTTATTTCTTTTAACGTATTGAATAGAACAATAGAAAGAGGTAACATCTTTTGCATTTTTGAGTACTGGTCTTTTGCATTCATAAATAAGGAACTTGCAGTTTTACTGTTCACTTAAGTTCCATTCACCTTCCCTTTGAAAGAACATAGCTATATTTGATTGACACAGAACAGGAGTGAGAACATTATAATGAAGATTCTGTAATTTTTTGTATTGGTTAAGAAAGGAACGTTTTTCAAGGCAGAAAGAAATGAGACCTTGTGGAAGATGTATGAAAGTGTCCAACTTCAATTCCCAGAAGCAGGTTTATCACTATATTTGTACCAGTGGAAGAAGAGAAACATCCACAGCTTTATGAACCCCTAATACTGAAAAATGATAAGTAGAACAAATGAAAAATCATGTATGTGACAGGTTTCTCTTATTTGCATATTATGTTTTAAACTGCTAGGTGCACTAATGTTTACTTTTCAAGTTTGCCTGAAGGAACTAGAAATTTTTAAAATAGAAAACTGAAATTCTTCTAAAAATATATCAAATGCTGACAGAGTTTTCACGAAAAACAAAAGCTGTTATGATTAGAAATAAACTAACTGAAATGCTAAATACAGCAACACTGGAGAAACAAATGAAATTAGATCACCCAGCTCTGAGAAAATGCCTTGAACCATCATAGGTTTCAATAACTTATGGATATCTGAAACCTTTATCAACTAATTTCTTATATACATCTTCTAATATAATAATTAACTATAAATTTGAATATTCAATTTCCTCAGTCCTTCAGTGACTCTTATATGTGGGTTGTGCACGTAAAAGACAACAGTTGATAAGCAGGCATAGAAATGTTCAGGTATGTCAAACATGGCCATTTTGCTAAAAGATTTAAGGAGAAAAAACCCCCAAAAATATCTGTATACTGGATTAAGTATAAAACCCGAGAAACCCTATAGTAGGAACTCTCTTTTACTTCAGTTGCAGATTCTGAATTATGGGGAAGAAACATATTTTACTGTATGACAGTATTCCAGTTGTACAGCGTGTTATTATAAAGTACCAATGGGTAATATAGGACTGTTTAATAATTTGGAGTTTCCTTCCAGTTTTGTCTATAAATTAACTAAGAAAATGATACCAAAACTGTCATTAAGTCCTTAGGTTTATAAAGTTCTAGCAAAATTAAAGAAAAGTAGAGGATTAATTTCTGCTATACGAGGATTTCATGGTAAAGTGCAGTTTGATGTATTCATTAAACGGACATTTAAAAAGATGTCCATGTGCATGTTCTTATCCTGGATGAACACTAACCTACTTTCACTTTCAACATGTTAAACTTTGCAAGTCTCTGTAAGCCTTTTTCAATTTCTTGGCATTTCAAATATATAAAAATTTTAAAATCAGAAACAGAGCCCCAGGTCTGTATTAGATTTTATACATAATATTAGAATAAAATAAAATACCCCCTCGCCCCATAATTTGAATAATAGAATTAATAAATATTATAGGCAAAACTTGTCAAAAGTTTAACTCTTAGTTTCAGTTTTCGTATTTCCTCCCTTTTTTGGGAAAGAAATTAAATTACGGTTGGTTTAGCAACAAGCCAGTAAGCTAAAACACATCTTGAACAGTACAAAAAAGTAAATATACATCATTCTATGTTTGGTTCAAATGGAATTGTTTGTCAACCATCAGGTTTTTTTTGAAAATACAGCAGCCATACTTGACTCCTGGCCTGAAGTGTCCAATATAGGATCTGGAAGTGACAAGAATTTAAATGTATGGTGGACCACTGCATTTCTTGATGACAGGGGATGGTGAGTCTTCATAATTCTCTCCCTTAGTCCCCTGCCTCATGCACATTTATTATTCATTCTCATACCATATATTGAAACTTTGAATAGATGTCAAAGGTTTCACTAGAATGTTCAACTTTCAGCCTTTACATGTAAACTGAGATGATCTACATAACCTGTTTAACACCAAATGAAATAGAAAAATATGGAAGATTATATTACAGCCAACTGTTTTGCATATGTCCTGAAAGTTTTGTGCCCAATGTATATACACACAATGTAATGGAATATGAAGCCTGTACATGAGCCAGCAGTGTGTCCTGGTGGCCAAGAAGGCCAACGGCATCTTGGCCTCTATCAAGAACAGTGCAGCCAGCAGGACCAGGGAAGTGATCGTCCCCCTGTACTCGGCACTGGTGAGGCCACACCTGGAGTGCTGCATTCAGTTCTGGGCCCCTCACTTTAAAAAGGACATTGAGGTGCTGGAGTGTGTCCAGAAAAAGGCAACACGGTTTGTGATGGGTCTAGGAAAAGTGTCATATGAGGAGCAGCTGATGGAGTTGGGTTTTATTGGTCTAGAGAAGAGGATGCTCAGGGGGAACCCCATTATGCTCTACAAGTACCTGAAAGGAGGTTGTAGCGAGGTGGGGGCCAGACTCTTCTGTTGTGTCTGCAGTGACAGGACCAGAGGAAATGGTCTTAAGCTGAGACAGGGGAGATTCAGAACAGATATCAGAAAAAAATTTTCACTGTTAGGATGGTCAGGCTCCGGAACAGATTGCCCAGAGAGATGGTGGAGCCACCATCCCTGAAGGTGTTAAAGAGGTGTCTGGGTCTGGTGCTGGGTGATCTGGTTTAGTGGTTTAGGATGATAGTGCTGGGTTTACAGTGGTAGTGCTGGGTCGATGGTTAGACTTAAGGATCTTACAGGTCTCTTTCAACCTTGATGATTCTATGATTCTGTGAAATACATTTGCTCTTACTCATAATTATTTTTAGATCTGCATCCATTTTACGTTAGCAAAATGAAGATGTTTTAATTGTTGGGCCACCTCTTTATAATGTGGTTTTTTTGTTTAAAAAACCCTCTTTCTCATTATGCTGCACATGATAAAATACAATGAGTTTAATAACAACTGTTTATTTTTTTTAATAGCTTCTTCTTTTCACAAAATATAAATATAAAAGTTTCTATTATATTCCAGATTTAATTTGGCCCAGTGTGGCTGAAAGACTAGAACATCAGTGAAATAGAGATAAAAGACACTCTGAAGGAAATAAAAGACCCTCAACACTCCCTCCACACTCACTAAAATGTACAAACAAGGAGATCTTTCTATCTAGTCCTTAATCCACAGTATCAGAGAAAAGCAACAAACCCTATGATATTACTTTAGTTTCTCCTGTCAGAAGCTTTACTCCTGAAGCAAACTGGCTGTAGCAACTAGATGGATCCTTTTTATCTTGAGAAAGATTCTTTAACTGGCTTCAAGCAAATTGTATTCATACTTTTCCTCTGTTCCCTTGTTCTGCACGGAGCCTCACCCATGGGAGACTGTCCTCCATGAATTTCTCCAATGTGAGTAATTCCTATGGGCTGCATTTGTTAATGAACTGCTTCAGCATCAGTCCCCCACAGGGTGAAAAGTCCTGCCAGCAAACCTCCTTCGTGGTGAGCTCCTCTCTCCACAGGGCCACAGGTCCTGCCAGGAGCCTGCTCCAGAGTGGACTTCCCACAGGTTCTCAGCCTTCTTTGAGAATATCCTTCTGCTATGGTGTGGGGTCTTACAGGGGCTGCTCTGCTCCACTGTGCATGTCCATGGGCTGCAGGAGCACATCTGCCACTCCATGGTATGGTCATTGGGCTGCACGGGAATCTCTGCTCTGGTGCTTGGGGAACCTCCTCCTCCTCCTCCTTTCTCACCAATCTTGGTCTCTGCAGTGCGGTTTCTTTCACATATTCTCAATCTTTTCTCTGTCTCCAGATGCACTATCCCAGAGGCTCCACCACCACCACTGATGGGCTCATTCTTGATTGACAGCAGGTCTGTCTTGGAGACAACTGGCATTGGCTCTGTTGCACATAAGGGAAGCTTCCAGCAGCTTCTCACAAAAACCAACCTTCATCTCACCCACTACCAAAACTTTGCCACGGAAACCCAATTCACTTTCAAACAGTTACCTCTTTCTTCACTTTTGTCTATAAAAATAATTTTTAATTGCTTCATTAGAACTGCATAAGGATTATTTTCAGGAAACATTACTAATAGACTCATCCAATCTAGCTAGAAATCTCCTAGAGTTCAGTGGAATAGAATTTTCCACTTTTTTAATTTAAAAAAATTCTGATGAGAATGCATAGATGGGTAAAAGATGATTTTCACAGATACTAAGAATCTCTTGCTCTCTCATTGGTGATGAATCACACTATGAAGAAGACCTGAAGAATTGCAATTTATAGAGAGTGAGAAAAGGAAAGAGAGGTTAGAAGCAGCATGAATTTAAACACAAGAAATGTTAAACTCTATAAAAAGAAATACTCATGTCCTAAAAGTGCATGAATAGCCAAAGGGAAAAATTCAAGCTGTGTCAGAATATGCCCTATATTCTGTATATTCTTTGAGTAGTCAGACATAGGAATAACTTAAAGAAAAAAGAGAAAGGGAAAAAAATGTTATTTTTTGTTTGCTTGCAGCTGTAATACCAGACACAATAAAGACTTAGTACTAGACAGCCTTTAATGGAGTTCACTAACATTAACAGAAACAAATTTAATTTATTATTGGAAGTGTCATTTTATTCTGTGTATTGGTTTTGCATGGCTTGGTTTTGGTAGTGGCGGGGCTACAGGGGTGGCTTCTGTGAGAAGCTGCTGGGAGCTTCCACCATGTCCGGCAGAGCCAATCCCTGATGTCTCCAAAGATGGACGTGGCACTGCCCAAGGCTGGGCCAATTAGAAATGGTAGTAAAACCTCTGTGATAACAGATTTAAGAAGAAAGAAAAAAAGTTGTTGCTTGGTTTTAATCATGGCCAGAGAAGAGTGGGGTGAGGACATGTGAGAAGAACAACTCTGCANAGGGGTACTCTTGCCTGTGGGATAGACTCATGTTGCAGCAGTTTTGGGAGGACTGCTGCATGTAAGATGGACTCACACTGGAGAAATTCATGGAGAACTGTCTCCCATGGGATGGACCCCCCAGTGCAGCAGGGGAATGACTCCTCTCCCTGAGCAGCAGGAGGAGCCTTGGGTGATGAACTGACCATAACCCCCATTCCCTGCCTCCTTGAGCCACTGGGGTAGGAGGTAGAGCTGGAAGGAGGGAAGGGTGGGGAGAAAGTGTTTTCAAAGTTTTATTTTACTTCTCATTATCCTGCTCTGATTTTGTTAGTGTAATAAATTCATTTTATATCTCTAAGTTGAGCCTGTTTTGCCCATGACAGTATTTGCTGGGTGATCTCTCCCGGTCTTCATCTCAATTCATGAATGTTAAATTCATTACATTTTGTCTCCACTGTCCAGCTGCAGAGGGGAGTGAGTAAGCGACTTTCACAGGTGCCTGGCATTTGGTCAGCGTCAACCCATGACACTCTATTTCATTATTATGCAACAAATTATTTCAAGTATCATATCATGAAAATTATGGAAACTCATAAGTGGTTTTATAACTACATTCTGACATTTTCCTTTATGTTTGCAATTTGCCCAGTGGTTTTTTTTTTTTCTTGTAGTACTTCAATAAATCAAAAAAACTCTGGCTGAAAGAGTTTTTAGGTAAACAGAAAGGAAAAAAATCCCAAACAGTCTAGAACCAATGTCAGTGCAGTGCTGGTGATAAGAACCACCTGCTCTTGGCAAAGTCAGATTCATGTTTTTTCATTGTTTAAAATGATTCATCTAAGTTTTCTAATACGTAGGATATCAACAGGATTTTCTTGGGCTGACCTCCTGTATAGGGGTGAATGCTTGCCTACACAAAACAAAATTTCACTTTGACTCTTGATAACTGTGTCTTAGCATATTTCTTCCAAAGCTGAAAAACTTTTGACCAAATTCATCAGACCAGGTCATGATTTTGGGAGTGTTGCTAACATCACAAGTGTCTTCAAATCTACACAAGGAATAAGCAACAAGCAAGGAGACAAGTTGAGCAAAACTACTTTATGGAATAGACATGCTGTATAATAGACACTGCAATGCTTTTCTTCCTACTACACAGACTGGGGAAATGGAGTACTAATTCTCCTTTTAATTTTTTGTTTGTTCCTTTGTTTGTTTGTTTTTCTTCATGCCTGGGTTTTCTACCAAAAGAAGCTAGAACTGTAAGGGGACATCGCAACCAATTTCTTGAGACAATCAAGATGCTTCTGGGGATCTGAAACTGGCATATGCAACTGCATGGACACAACCTTTCAGATCTTGCCATCATTCCCCTCAAATTTTTCATTATAATATCTCCCTTACTGTGAGTGAAATTCACTCAAGATGTCCTGGAAAGCCATCTGTAGCACGCAAGTTCAAAAGCATATCTAATACAAATGGAAAAGCAAGCACATGCATGGCAGTATTTCTGCAAATAATACATATCGTGGGAAATGTCCTTGCAATGGCATTGTGGAGTTTAAAGCATGGAGAAGCCTGATTGGATTTCTTTGAGCACTACTCCAAGCATATAGTCTGTAATAGTTGTGTGGTCTGCATATCCTACTGCAGCATATACAACCATCCAGGTGGCACATGCTTTGTTGTAATGAATTGTAATTAATATCGTAATGAAAGATAAGAAATGTCACATTCCTTAGGTGAGTTTGCTTTGCCAGAAGGAAATCTGTGGATGTATGTGTGTCCTGGGTTGCAGTGT
>VWZW01004014.1:1505158-1515271 GCA_013397115.1 Edolisoma coerulescens | reverse complement strand
TTTTTTTTTTTTTTTTTTTTTTTGAGGGATTCAGAAAGAAAATTTACTCTGCACCATTCAAGTAAATCCACGTGATCTTGAGGCAAAAGCTGGATCTTTTCTTCTGTAGAAACTGACCCCCCCCCAACTCTGATAACACGCATACATTCTAAATATGCCCCACAAGGAAATGCAGTTTCACCTGCTTTCTGTTTGTTTGTTTGTTTGTTTGTTTTAAAAGAAAAATTAGCTGGAATTAAAGACTAAACTGCAGTACGATTCAAGGAAGTGGTAAAAATTACAGAGCTTAAAATTATTGACTGAGCTGGTACCTATGGTTCATGTGCTGAAGAAAGTAAGCATGCTAAATCCCAGTGGCAGAAGTTTACATTTCAGAGAAACAAGCTGTTAAAAGCTAGGACTGAGAGGAACCTTCCAATGACTGAAGTTCCAAAGAGCACTCTTGTCTAATAAAGTATTTTTTGATACCATGCAGACTGAAACACTGAAGCTCTGCAACAGGATTTTTAAAATCAGGACTGAACCTGATTGAATAGAACTAAACCTAATTTTTGTTACCTGGTTTGAAGAACTTGTAGAAAAACAAAAGTCCTAGATAAGGCAGAACACACTAGTTTTAATTTTTAATGTCGCTACCACACAGAAGACAGGTTTTGAAATGCACGTGCTTTTAGATGGATAGGGTTGCTGGAAGGAAGGGCTGAAGTTTTTTTACAAATGCCTGTAACTCATAGACTAAGTACCAAAATTATTTCCATAGTATCAGAAAGCTGTATTTAATCATCATCCAAATACAGGGGTTTTTGCTTTTCCATCCCTTTGGGGATGGTGGAAAGAGCCTCCAGGGCCCAAAAGCTGGCAAGGCTGTGAGACTGCAGCACACAAATGCCATGACCACACCCTGGTTCCCTGGGAGAAAGATGACTGGAGTGACAGGTGTGTTCCATGCTGGTTGTAGGGAAGGTGCTCCATTTCAGGACTGCAAGACTCAGAGAGAAGAGAGCAAACTGGCATTCTGAGCTGACAGCAAAATGCTTGCATTTGTGCCAAGCACATCCTGGAAGTGGTGGGATCTACTGATTCGAGGCCCTCTTTTGAAAGAGACAACAGCAGGAGAAGCGCTGGACACACTTGGTGACAGCTCTTCCCTGCCCCCTGCATCTCCCTGCATCTGGCAGGACATTGAGCCTGGACCAAGTTCATTTGTGGGGAAAGAGAAGATGGAACCTCATACAAGATCCTGCAGAAAGAATCTTCTGTCATTTTGTCACCCAGCAGAAATACAAGGTGCTGGATGTTCCTATGGAAAGTGCAGTGTTTTGCCAGAAAGAACAAAGACTCCAGCTGCTCGAATATGACACCTAACTACAGGTCAGCAGAACAGAACGTGGGTCCCAGCGAGATGGATGGGCTTTGGGCACTGGCCATGCACTGGAATTTCTCGTAATCACTTCTCCTCTTCCTAACTGTAAACAGCTGAACACCAAGGGGTAAATCCTTTCTTCTCAGTTCCAACATCCTCCTTCTTCCAGCCCACAAAGGGCTGCATCTGAACAGTCAGTCCAAAGCACATAAAAGAGATGCAGGCCTGATTTTAGAAGATGAAGTAATAACCACTGTTTTGTTATTCTCCAGTTGAAGGTACTGGAGAATACTCTGGAAGAGCAGTACAAAATACAGGGGACAAGAAAACCCAAACCAAAACACAACCAAATCTAAGGATATCCATATTACAGAACTCTGCTGCCTGCTTAAACTTCAAAACTGTCAGGGAATATTTCTCCCACCTCTCCTCTCTGCTGCCTGCTTCATGTCCCCCAGCATGGGGTTCATTGCTGTTTCTCTGTCATTTGCAAAGTGCCACATCCCAAGGACCCCAAACCCAATACTACCCTCCCTTCATCGGACTTGATGTGAGTCCCTTCCAGCTGGGAATATTCTATTCT
The DNA here is from genome assembly GCA_013397115.1 of Edolisoma coerulescens. Lineage (NCBI taxonomy): Eukaryota > Metazoa > Chordata > Aves > Passeriformes > Campephagidae > Edolisoma > Edolisoma coerulescens. The sequence goes on along the minus strand of VWZW01004014.1, from coordinate 1,513,325 downwards.
GTAATTCCAGCACAGGTCCAGTGGACAAGAAGAGGCTGTGTTGGAACAGGATTTCCTACGCTCCCAGGAATGATGAGATAAACCTCCAACGGGAAGGAAATACAGGATAAACCAGATGGCTGGTATTCTACACACACCCCCTATTCTACACACTTCCCTTGGGAAGACAGACCTGAGCTGGGAAAGGTCAGCCACGTGCTCTTCGTTTAGTTTCCATGACCATAATAACATCACACCCTGGAGCCACTCTAGGTGGTGCTGCAAAGTGAATTATATCCATTAGTTTACAAATGGAGAGCCTGAAACCACTTTGGAGACACAGATATGTACATATCTACCCATCTAAAGAGAATATTTAATTTTCCATGAATAAATTTAGGAAGCCTGTAACGAGAGCTAGCCTGAACTCGCTCAATGGATTGTTCCTTTCCAAAGGCAAAGGCAGTGTTTTGTTCAGAGGGTTAGATCCAAACAGTGAATAATAACCTGAACTGCTCAGCTGAGGGGAAGGGTTTCACTTCTTGTGAGAAACTCCTTTGAAATGACCCTATTTTGTGTCAAAAATATACACCCTCTTGAGCCTTATTTTGGGCAAGGGACTTAGGGGGAGCCTGGTCCTGTGAGGGACTGGTTCGAGTGCTCCCTCCTGCTCTCCAAAACTAGATGAATTTGGAAGGATCATGGAATGATAGAATGGTTTGGGTTGGAAGGGACTTTAAAGATTCCAGTGGCCCCTCCTGGGGCAAAGCCATGCACAGAGATGGGGGAGGAGACACTCAGCTGCCTTGCAGCCTCTCCTTATTTGTTTGGATCGTGACAACATGATTTACTTTATCTATAAATATCCCTCTGGCACAGTGAAAAATGCACTGGGTGATATTTTCCAGATGGTCTCATGTTCCTGGGCGAGGTGATTCCCTGGCATCATTAGGAGAGGGAAGAAAACGGGATCTGCAAGCCCACACATCATTGTGCAAGTGACCTTAAAATAATTCCAAGTCCCTCCCTGCTCTCAGGACAAAGCAGGGAGAGCCAATTCCCTGCATTTTGTTGTGATTCCCAGGCTGAGACCCAGCACCCCTCAAGATCCACATCCTGCAAAAAAACTCCCAGGCACACAGGAGTCAGTTGCTTTTCTTTCCTGCCTTTTTGCCCCTCAGCCTTCCCTTCATTTTTCTTCAGAAAAAAATGGTTTTTCCTTTAAGTGGGGGAGGGATTTGAGGATTAAGAATCTGAAAGCTCTGCTGCTGCCCCTTATTATACTGGGGTTCTCTTTGGGTTATTTTAATTTCTCACACTTGTTTCACCATGAAGAGCTGTGCAAGGCAGGCATTCGAAGTCACCACTGCCGTTTCAAACGCCCTGTGTTTTTCCAAGGCCCTTGGAAGGGGCAGCCTGACCAGGCAGCCAGTGGACCATGCCATCATTAGCTGCCATTAAGTCGTGCAGATGAAGTGATCTGCCTCCTGTGGCAGGACAGGCAGGATCACCTGGGGCATGCCATGGAACTCCTGTGATGTCTAAAGTGGCCACCTAAAAACAGAGACTAGACAAGAATAAGAGAATAAAGGTAGGTATTTATTTGAAATGCCTTCCCCAGGAGCCCCGTGGCATTCCTGTGGGGTGGGACAGAGGTGACAGCTGGAGCTGCAGAGCTGGGAGCTGTAGGAAGGGCTGAGGGGCAGCATCCTGTGCAGGACCAAGATGTGTGCAAGGAGATGTCCTGTCCCTGCACCTGGGATACCCGCTGGACACACAGGGATGCTGAGGAAGTGCTCTTGCGGGGATCAGTGGGGTACAGAGCAACCGGATCAACTCCCCGAGCAGACTCCTGTGGGTGGTGCTACCCTGTCGCTGTTGTACCAGGAACAGCAAGAGACGACACGAAGTCCAGTCCAAGGAGAAAGGAATTATTTATTTAATTTACAAGCTGGTTTTTATACTTTAGTTCGCTTGAATGGCACAAGGCCATTGGTCCCTGACCATCCACCTCCTTAGAATGATTGGTTAGATCTTACAACACCCATTTCAAAATATTTCTCTGGTCAGTATCACAACAATCCTGCACCTGCAAGATAAAGAGAATAGTTTACAGAAACTTCTAACTGTTTTCAGCCAGTGTCTGTGAGAAAGTAAAGACTTTCTCACAGACAGAGGCAGAAAGCTGGAAAATCTCTCTGCAGCCCAACTTTCAACATCCACAATACCCCACAGAATCCTATTGGAGCAGTGAGGAGAGCTGGGTTCTGGAGTGGAAAAGAACAGGCAGAATTAGCCAGGTGCATCATGCAGGTGTGCAGCAGCTTTGTGCTGACCACAGGAACTCAGGGCACACAAGCCAAACCCTGGCCAGATTATCCAAATATGTTGTGCAAATCCAAGCATATATTCCTTTGTACTGTAATAATCCTATTGATTTATTGGGGGGGGAGAGAAACAGAAGGTGAGCCAATAGGGGGAAACAAGTAAATGCCTCTGGGTGGCTGAGATCACACCTCTAGACCTGCAGCCAGGACACAAACGTGCATCCAGCACGGAGCCATTGGCACCTAAGAGAAATCTCTAGTGTCCAAAATTCAGAAGCTAACAGCCGGGAACCAAAGATGTCCCCGTGCCTGAAATGTCTCAGGTGCCCTCAAGGCCCCAGGAGGGCAGGAGGGGTCTCCACTGTTATTTGTACAGATTAGTGGAGCACGTAAGGACATCTCTGGGCTCAGTGACCGTGACAGCTGAGAGCACTGGCTCCTGCTCCTGACACGCTGGCAGCCACTCCAGGGAGAGCACTGGGAAGCCCCTTTGGAGCTGTCATGGTTCACAGCCTGGCATGTTGAGAGGCTGCCCCAGGTCAGACCCTGTTTGCTTTAATTCCCTGCTCTTTTGGGAGCTGCTTCCCAGGGGTCTGCAGCTCCCTGCAGGGTGAATGGAAGGGGCTGGCAGCAGGTAACCTGTGTGTGAGGGCAACTGCTGGAGACAGCTCCCAGACCCTATGCCCTGCCCTCGGCAAAGCCTCTCTTCCCTGTGGGTCTCTGTGCCATTGTTTATCCTGGTGCTCTTGTGGAGCAGCAGCACCGTGGTTTTTGGATGGTTCTCCCTCCCCAGGGGTGCTGGCAGGGCCATTTCCACCTGTGGGAGCAGTGGGGTGGCCGTGCCCTGGGCAGGAGCACCAGCCCCAGGCAGCAAGCAGTGCCTGGCCACAGCGCTGGCCCTGGAGCTAGACAGAGCAGAAGGGCTGCAAAACACAGGAGAAGCTTTGCCTGGTGCCTGTGGCGTTTCTGGTTGGAGAAGAGCAGCCCTGGAAGTGTTTAGGGTGCAGGGAGGGCAGGGGGAGGATGCAGCAGGAGAGACCAGGCTGGCCACACTGCAGCTGCCTGCTATCCACACTGGGAGTATTCCCAGCCCAGCCACTCTGGAAGGAGCTGGAGCTGCCTTTTTTAGGTTCTGTGCCTTTAGTCACAGAGTACAAGGGCTGGAAAGAGACTGGCACAGGGGCTCTGCCCTCAGCAAGGGATGGCTCCAGCAGGGAGCTCTCGGCTGTCAGTGCTGATGCATTGCAGGGAAGTCCCCACTGTCGCTGCTCCCAGGGCCAGGTGTTACATCAGAGGCGAAATCAGAGCTGTGGCCCCTGCTCCTCGTGGCATTTGCCACCTTAGACTCATTTGATGCAAACCTGGGGAGCGTATGAGTTTCTGTGCTTGCCTTGGAAGTGGAAACCACAGCTTGGGAAAGATCCTTTGGCCTTCACCTGCGACACTCACGAGAGTGGCCTCTCCTGCTGACCATCCCCAAAACACCACTACCACTGTGCACAGCTCTGCTGCTTTTAGCTTCACTTAATTTTAGGCTCATTTTATTTTGGTTAAGCTACTCCAGATTGGCTGTTATTTTCACTTTGGAGCCAGGGAAAGCAAAACTGTGCAGCGCTGATGGAGGCTCCCAACTGCCGCAGCTCTCGGAGGAGCCGCCTGAGGTGGGCGAGCCCTGAGCAGCTGCAGGGAAAACGTGGTCACTGCAGTGTCACAGGGCAGGGCACGGCCACGAGTCCCCCCAGCAGGAGTCTCCTCCACCAGCCCCAAGGCTGCACCTGCTCCGGGCTCTTAATCCAGGAAAATGGAGTGCCTGTCTTCCCTGCCTGCACTTCCCAGTCACGGTGGTATGATTAATCCCTAATCCTATCCTGCTGCTGTAGGCAAGGGTATTTTTCTTCCTCCTCTGGGCTTAAGGCAGCCCAGCCTGCTGGCAGGTGAACACACACCTTACCCGCTGGTCAGCACTAAGAGCCCCACAGTCCTGCCGTGTTTACCGACTCCATGGCTACTGTGGAAAACCACTCCAGTTTTCCTGCCCACTCCTCCTTCCTTATCAGTCCAGGGGTGGCTAAGGATGAATGATTAGAGGTAATGGCAAATATTACGCCTGTGCTACCAATTCTGCTGTTCAAATGGAAATCAAACAAAATTAAACCTGACACAATGCCCAGGAAGGACGTTGGGGCTGTTGAAAGACCATTAAGCTTTAAGGAGTGGATGAGTTGCATAAAACATTCTGTAATTAACTCAGCCACCCACAGCCTGCTGGAAACCTGGAAAACCTCAGTAAACATCGGCAGTTCTGTGTGTGAACAAAAGGACTCTATTTCATCGGTTAAATACTCACTCTAAATTTGGTAAGCCTCAGGGGGAGTGAAAATCTTCCATGGATGTGTTTTTCCCTGGTGTTTTGGTGGGTTTGTTGATCCTGCTCTCATGCCCCATCCCAGAGTGGAATAAATTTCCCTGGGGATGAGTGGTTTCTGCTGTGTGTAAGTGTTGTGGGATTTTTGGCCCATACAGCACCTCTAGCACCTGGCAAGGTCAGTGCTTAAGCATCTGCTAATCCTTGAGACTTGGGCTCTAGCCTCTGGCTCAGGAGTCTGGAGCTCTGGCCAGCCAGACCAGCGTGGACCCAAGTGGGACTATGGAGGGATTCCACCAACAGGAAAACCAGACACGTCTGCTGGAATTCACCCAGACAAACATGAAACCCCTTGCAACACACAAAGTAGGAAAAAAACCATCTGTTAAATGATATTGCTGCGATCTGGCTGATGAGCATGCAATGTACGCACGCCTATTCCTCTACCTGAGGATTTTTGCCTGTTTCACAAGTCAGTTTTGGTGGCTCAGAGATCTCGGACAGCCACACACTGCTTTCAAACTGGTACAGATTTCATATCGAGATGGTTCGTCTCCTTTGAGAGGAAACATTTAAACGAAAATGTCCAGCTCCCCAGAGCTCCAGCACTCAGACTAAACCATCTTCTTTCTTGCATTAGCACCTTGGAAGAGCAGCCCTGCATAAATAATGAGCCAGGCAGGATTTTTGAAAATGGACTTCGCCTCAATGTTTATAGTCCGAAATGTATTTTACTTCCAAATAGGCTCCGAGTAAAGAGTAATTCCCATCTGAAGAGTAATGAAGTGCTGTAATACAGCAAATATCCTTAAGGACCAAGGGAGGAACAAAAGACTTACAATGACCTTTATTTGTGTAGGAACACAGTGGTCAGTTGGGTTTAGGCTGTCCTCGCTGCCTTATTTACCTCCCCACCCCATGCTGGGTGAAGTGTGAAGCACAGAGCATTTTTGTCTCACGCTGCACCAGAGCTGGGAAATGCTGCAGCTGCTTCCCTTCCTTTAGGAAAACCCCACTTCATGGCCGTGAATGGGAACATCAGCCTGACAAGAAACAAATGTTTACAAATAAGGGTAAACACAGGGGTGGGGCCAGTCAAACACTGGGCATTTGTAACTTGATCTCGGTACCCAAATCGGAACCACCTGATTTACGGAAACTGGCAGCTCTTACTGACCACAGCGTTACAGGTCTGGGTCCTTATTAGTAGCTATGAAATTTGTCCTAGAAAATCATTGCTGTAATTGGTGGAGTTAGTTTGGGATTTTCCAGTGATTCAGGGCTTTCTGGCATTTCTTTCAAACTGGGTTTCAGTCAGGAAGGAGTGACTTTTAATGGGTATTGAAACGAAAAGGAAATGTGGTGAGGTGAACTAAAAATACAAAAATATTTTACAAATTTGACATTTTCTAAGCAAACATTTTCCCTCCAACTCACAACAAATACTCCTTTTGAAACAGCATTTGAATTTTGAATACGGTTAAAGCTATTTCAATGTGACAGAAATTAAAACTATTTGATACAATCAGCATGACACTTTACAATATGATCCAACCCAATTTGGTGGTGATGATTAATTCAATACTCTCTAACTTTGGGCTTCGGCCAGGGAAAGCTTTTGCAGTCTCAGGCTCCTACAGAAAGGGACAAACAAGTACTTGATTTCCATGTACTCAAATGTTTCCAGGCCTCCCTGCTGCCAGCTGCAGTTATAGGGGAGCTGCCCTTCGGGATTTTTGGAATGGGCAGAAAGCTGAAGCAGAGACCTGCTTGGCCATTATTGTGCAGAGCAGGGGGCTGCTGGCCTTTTGTCTGGGGTAGAATACCTCACTTTGGATTTAAATTATGTAAGAGCCATCCTGCCTTCTCTCTGAAGGTACCACGCTGTTCCAATTTCCCTCGGTGTTCCAATTTCCCTCACATCACATCTCCATTATTAATCCACTTGCTGGACATGGTGTTTATTATCACGCTTGACTCAACTGGCAAAATGTATCAGAGTGCATAAACGAGGGTTGGTGCACACTGATCAATAAATATTATAATGTCCTAATGCCTCTAAAAGGATTTATCTGTTTCTGCCAACTTCACTTTTTAAAAAAAAAAAAAAATAGCTCTTGGTAGAGGCTCAGGAACTTCATTCCAAGGTGTGAGTGTCTGCTAGCAAAGCCACTCATTGGTTTTAGTCGTCTTCTTTCCTCTCACAGAAACTTGATCAAGAAAACCTGGGAATGGGAACACGCTCTGGTGTCAATCCCATTGCAGCTGATTGGGAATACCACAGCACAAAAAAGGCAAGTGTTTTAAGGGTCTCAGTCTGCAATCCGGCTGCTGGCAGGAGAACACCAGACAAGGGCTGCTGGCTGCATCACAAGAGGGTTTGATCTGCTGTTCCAAAGGGAGGGAAAACTTCTGTTTGGCTAAAACCAAAGTCAGAAGAGACAGCAGGACAAGAGCTGGGGCTGAAAAGCAGGAGGGAAGAGAGCAGATGTGAATGTCTTTCAGCCCAGCCAGAGCCACCGCCTACAGCACCCCAGGACGAGCCACTCCCTGATGTGACCCCATGAGGAGTCGCTGGATGGAAAGGCAGGAGCAGTGCTGCACCAGACCTCCCGTGCCTGCAGGAGACTGCCCTCAGGCAGGAACAAACAGCCCCAAGGGCAAGATCGTGCCCTTGGTTATACCCATTTACCACGCGGGGCGCTGGGCCTTGCAGCTCCGTGAACATCTGGGCTGAACCTGTCCTCCAGGGAAATGGTACGTAAAACATCTGGGAGACTGATCCTGCGAGGGCTCAGCACGCCTAATACCTGGGACACTGATACTGCGAGGGCTTGGTGACCCTTCCTTCCTCCCTTCCTTCCCTCCCTCCCTCCCCCTGAGCAGGCAGCCCTTGGCATGTCCTCCCTCCCCTGCCGTGTCCCCAGCCCTCACTCCTGACACAGGACAATCTAATCGCCGGGTGCCAGCCACGCCGCGCCCTTCTCCCTTCCCACCTTCCCTGAGCCCTTCGCGTGTGCCGGGCTGGGAGAGCAGTGCCATGACCACGCTGCTTTCACAGGGATAAAGTCGGTGTGAATAAATTCTTTCCAGCCGCGGGGCTCAGCCCTGGCCAGCGGCTCCCTGGCTTATTTGAAGCAGGGACGAGGAGGAGCCCCCTGTATTGTCACAGCAAGCTCTCCCCAGCGGCTCTCCCCTCCCAGGTGGCACCGGAGTCGCCTCAGCGCCTGACACATGACATAGGAAACTGCTCATCAAACCAAAACCGGACCAAAAGCTTGAAAACTTTTATTCGGGTGATTTGCAGCTGTCAAACGAGCTCAGAGGTGATGATGCTGCTGCTCTGCCGGGTGCTTTGGAGGGTGATTTACACCTTGTTATGCTCTCCATGAGGACTCGGGGTAGATTATTTGCTTCCCACACCCCGACTTGGCTCCCTGAGACCTCGCATACCCCAGCCCTGACCTGTGAGTGGGGCTGGCTGGCATCCTTGGGG
>VWZW01004014.1:1462364-1503588 GCA_013397115.1 Edolisoma coerulescens | reverse complement strand
GGGGCGGCGCTGGCGCCGGGGCTGCGGGACGGAGCCGCGCTCTCGGCCGAGGTGAGCCCGGGGCTGCGGGGCGATGCGGGGCTCGGCTGGGCCAGGGATGCCTGGCTGAGCCCGTGTCCCGCTCGGGGAGAGGGGTGGTTCTGCACGGGGGAGGTGCGGCTCGGAGCGGCAGCGGGACCCCGGCAGCGCCGGGCCGGCTCCGAGCGGCCGCCGGGGCTCTGTGGGCAGCTCTCAGCGCTCCCTCCCGCAGGAGCGGCGGCGTTTCGGCCTCTCGGGTCCCCCGCACCTCCGTGAGGTTTGTGCGGCGCTGTCGGGGCCAGTGGCGAAGGGGCGAGTGAGGGCAGCAGCTCACACGCCGTGCCCGCCCGTGCCGCAGGCTGCGAGGGGCTCCAGCCTGCCCCAGGAGCACTGGTGGGACGCTGGAAGGTCCAGGAGGATGGCCGCAGCGGGAGGACGAAGAGGAAAGGGTCAGCTGGGAAGGAGAAAAGCGGAATTCCGCTCTGCCAATGGTGACTAAGAGGACTGGCTTGGCTGAGAGGGTGGAAAGACATCAGAACTGGTGAGCGGGGAGGGTCAGTTGGCTGCCGTGTTCCCGGGCAGACGTGCTCTGGAAAACGTCGGGGTCTGGACAGGGATAAGGTCTGAGGAAGAAAGACAGAGACTCACAGCAGAGCTGTAGGAGAGGGGGAAGAGAGCATCTACTAAAGAGGAATAAAAAAAATTACAGAACTCTTGTAACTGTAGTAACCTAAAACTATTAATGCTGCTGAAAGAAGATGAATTTAGAAGCTTTGGCTAAAAATGAACTATCTTGACTAAGTGAACATGTTGCTTTCTAATGCGTGAGAGGTTTCTCAGAATAGACTGAATGTTTCTTAACTCAGAAGAAACTGTGTCCAGCTTCTGCTGAGCTCAGATGGTTTCGCATTATTATTCATGGGGTTTGTTGCAATGGAAGCCAGAGGAGCAAATCTCGAGAAACTAAAATACCCCTGGGTTTGGGTTTTGTAGCAATCCCAGCAGCATCTCGAGTCACTGGCTCTGTAGGAGGAAGCACTGACTTGTGAGACACATGTGAACGCCCTTCTCTTGTTCCCGTGCCCTGTTTGGCAACACACAAGTGGCCATCACCCTTGAGGGCAGGAGTGTATGAAATTGAGTGAAAAGCAGTCTGTCTGACAGGTTTAGCTTTAGGTGTGCAGTTCAGGGAGCAGCTGTCCCTATGCCTCGAGGTTTCCTTCTCATGAGATTCCTACTGACTCTCAAAGCATTTGCTCTCTCCATCCAGTGGTGGCTCCAATGAAGTTTTTTCTGTCCAGGGGCATCGTTGTGCCAAGTTACCATGCACTGAAGTTCAGTGGCACCAGAAGGGTGCAGCCTCCTGGATGCCTCTTGTAGAATCTTTCTGTGCCAATATTTGTGTCTGTCTCACTGGCTTCTGTGCCACAAGGGACAACATCCCAACCTTCAGCAGAAGCGGCCTTTTGCTGCTTTTTCTTTAGCAAGGCTGGTCACAGCAGGTTCAGAGGAGCACCAAGGAAGAGCCTGAGGAGGGAGGGAGTGGGGCCACTTCCTTTAGCAGCAATCAGCCATCGCCTTGGCTTTGTCATCCGCAGATACTTTGGCATGATGTGCTTATGAGTGATTCTTCTTCCATCTTTGACTTCATTTATTTGGTCTCTAGTATTGAGAGAAGCCTCTGTGCCAGTCACAGGCACCATAAGAAACCATACAGAAGTGCCTGTTCCCTGCGTAGAGGTGAGACCAGAGCAGCAGGATATCCATGTGCTGGATGTGCCTTGCTGTCAGTGCCCTGGTGGTTTTGATCAAGTTCCAGTATGTGGTGGCAGGAGAGACTGGGGGACACCTTTCTTGTCTTTACTGGCAGCCCCCCAGTAAATCAGTGTAGCTGTGCTGTTATTCAGCTCCCTAAGGGTTGTCCTTCCCAGGTTTGTCAAAAACTTGGACTTTTGGCTTTGTCTTTTGGCTTTGTGATTCCTTTCTCTGCTCTCATCAGGAGGGTGTGTTTTACTCCTGATCAAATTAACACTAGAACTCCTCAAGTTGCTGGGTTGTTCAGGTTCCAGAACAGATTCACAGATCTTATTTTGGGTGGTGCTTTCACTGGGAAACAGGTGATATGCTACCATCTTACTTCTTGTAACTCATTTCTTCACTGTCTTTACTGAGGTTGACAATTATCTTAAACTGGGGCTGGGAACTCTGCCCAGCAGTTTAAATGAGGTCTGGTGGAACTTCAGATTATGGCATTGTGAACCAACCGCTCCCCTGTCAGCGAAAGATTAAGTACAATCACATTTGTTTAGATTTTTCTATTAGAAAGGAAAATGTTCACACTCTCTTTTTGTACAGTTGAGTAAAACCTGTCTGTGCAAGGTTAATGTCTTCCAATCTTTAATAAGTTCAGCCTTGCAGTTGCTGTCAGATAGGAAAGTGCTTCCTCAATACTCATTGGAGGAAAGTTGTGAGACAGAAAAACAACCCCTGAGATCTTTGAAGAAATTTAGACATCAGCTTCACTATCATTTCAAATCAGAGGTGACACTCCCTGCTTCAGTTCTAAGTGAAGAACTGTTCCTTGGTCTGTGAGAAACCTGTTCCAGAGCAGCAAAAGAAACAGAAGTCCCCTTGTAGTTAGCAGTGATGGTGCAAATTAACAAAATTTTCTCACTTCCTGATTAGCTGGAGTTCCGACTTCTGTATTGTCACGGTCTCCGATGTGCCACCAAAGGGCAGCTCCTTTTCTAGCCCAGTGCCAGTATTCTCTTGAGCTGTGAGGGTTAAAACAGGGTTCAGTCTTAAATTTTATACCGCAGCACACAAGGAGCCTGCATGGCTTCCTACAGAAACGCAGTAACAGGAAACTACTGTTTGGAAGCTGTTGGTGGCATGGAGCTGTATCAGTTTCCCAGCTCGCCCACTGCTAGCATCTGTCCCTTTTGTCTCTTTGCCCTTTCCAGCAGCTTTACACAGCCAAATTCTGCCATCCCTTTCGTTTTAAGTATTGATGAGGGGTTTATGTAGTTGCTTCCTGAAAACTAAAAGCTGTGAGGTACAAGGCTGCTCCTTTCAGTTAAAGAAGACCCAAAAGATGCTCTACAAAAGCAAGTGTTGGGAAACTTTTCTTGACAGGGTGCTGAGAATGATTCTCCTGTGTTATTTTGGATGGAAAGTGAGATACCAGAGCTTTCTCCTCTGTTGAGCAATTCCTTCTTCTGTCCCACCTCACAGCTCAGGGTTTGTGGGTTGATGGTCACCTCTGATTCCTGAAGCCATCCTACAATAGCTGCTGCTCCTCTCCAGTGTCTCCTGTGCTGGGCTCAAGGGCCGTGGCAGAGAGGGGAGGAAAGTGTTGGGGAATTAGGTAACTGCCATGAGGAAGTGAGGGGGCCACAGCCCGTCCTGAAGGGGGTGGGTGAAGGTTCAAAAAAAAGAAAATGAAAGATGGGCTTCAGGTTACTGCAGGCCTTTTTGAGCTGGGAGGCAGGTTACAGCTCCCCACATCACTGGCATGCTGTGTTCTGCAGCAGGAAGGGCTGGCCAGCTGTGCAGCACCTGCTGCTAGGGCTTTACTTCTCTGCTGTTGTGTCTGACAGGTGCAAGTAAATCTTCTCTCTCCTTTCATGAAGTAGGCACAGAAATCTCAGGAACACATCAAGCTGTAGTGTTTTGTTTGTGTTTATGGATCTTCACTTAAGAAACACTCAAGATCGTACCAGATCCTTGCAAGGACATGCAGAACCTTGCGTTTCAACAAGTACTCTTAAGACTAGCCACAGCTTTTTGTTAAGAAAATTAATCTCCCTGGAGCTTTTTGGGTAATCCCAGGTATCCCTGAAGAGTGAGGAGCAGATGTCACCAGAGGGTCCTCCTGCCCCACACCTTGGTGGCCTGGCCCTGGAAAGGGCAGCTCATACCTGCAGAGCTCCCTGGAGGGCTTTGGGAAAGCTGCAGGACAGAAATGACACTTCCCCACCAGCCCTCTATTTGAGTAGAATCACAGAATGAGCTGAGTTGGAAGGGACCCACAAGGATCATTGAGTCCAACTGCTGGCCCTGCACAGGACACCCCAACAATCCCACCATGGGTTGGGAGCGTTGTCCAAATGCTCCTTGAACTCTCTCAGGCTTGTGCTGTGACCAAATCCCTGGTGAGCCTGTTCAGTGCCCCACCACCCTCTGCGTGAAGAACCACCAAAAAAGCCCCAAATCCACCCTAACCCTGCCCTGGTACAGCTCCAGGTGTTCCCTCGAGTAGTTCAGCCCTTTGTTCATTTGAGCAGGCAGTCGCGATTTCAGTGTTAGAAATCTCTGCTCTTGATCAGGCAGGTGAATTCTCTGTGTGAGTGCCATGTGGAGCATGAACAGTATGGAATTTTAAAAGGAGTGCATTCAGGGAGGTCACCGGTGATCCTGATATGAGCCAAGTGCAAATGGGATATTCTCACGAAGTGTTCAGAAGTGAATTGCAAATTAGCAAGCCAATTGCATTAGCTCTTGGTGTTCCATATGTATTGGCATCAGGCTATTGGTATTCCACGTTCCATATGTTTTGGTATTCCTCAGTGAACAGGAAACTACAATTTAGATGCAGGCTGTGTAAAAAGTCAAGGCATTTGAAATGTGATGAGGACAGTACCTGGTGCAGCCCTGGCAAAGGCCCCGTGATTCCCCCTTAGGCTGGGATTGTGGGAATGGCTTCACACAGACTGACCTGCAGCTGCTCCCATGCAGCCTGTAGCGCTGGGACAGGACCAAAAAAGCACAGATACAAACACGAGACCTGAGCCCATCTCTCTGCTGCAGACTGCCTCATTCCAAGGATTTCTAGAGACCAGTCTTGACCATGGCTCTCCACAGCACATGGTAACAATTCAGAGTATCTGTTCCTGTTTCTGCCCTTGGCAAACGTGCTGAACTGGAAAGAGCAAAGGGGTAAAAGCAGAAGGGGCAGTGCAGGGCAGTTTTTCTGTGATCTTTGGGAGGAAAGACCCCACATGCTTTGCTTTGACAATTTGTGCTGTCTGTAGTTCTGGGAGGGGTTTTCTAATTTGTTCTTGATGCAAGCTTTGCAATCTTTGAATTTTCCATTATGCTCAAAAGGAAGAAGAAAATGCCCGTCTGTAGCTGCTCTGAAACACAGTAACTGGGAACTGATTTATGTAAACTTTCAGCAGCTTTTTTTTTTATTTCACTTAAGGGTGCCTTAACACCAAATGTATTTGCTGGGGATTACACCCACTGGTTATTTCTAAATTGCCTTAGCTCTAGATCCAAGATTAGTCTGTTTTATTTTGGTGTACCAAATATTATTTAAAAGTCTACTTTGACAATTGTGCTTTGATACTAGTTTGAGATTTTAAGATTTTGTGTGTTTTCTTGTGATTTAGTGTTTCCATTGGCTTTTAAAGGAAAAGCTAAAAAACAAATAAACAAACAAATCTTGGCCTTCTGGGAAAAACAAAACAAGGGCGAAACCTGTTGGCAGATAGAAATGGAATCATGGATTTGACCTTCTCCGTGAAGCAGCAGCAAAGGGACTCTGGATCTTTTCTAATGTTAGTCTGGGAAAATATCCTGGACTCAGTATCAAGGATCATATTTAACAAAGCATTTAAACTCAGCCTTTCACCTGACCTGTGTAGATATGCCCTAAGCTTGTCTTACATCACCTGGAGTGGGTTGCAGCCCTGTCTGCCTCTGGAAACTCTGGGATGGATGTTCTGTGCCTTGCTGAGCCAACAGCACATTGCTGCAGCCGTGGGTAACCAACCACTGGGGGCTGGAATGGGATGGGCTCTGGCAGCGTGTGAGAGCTGCTTTGTGCCTGTTGGGATTGATGCTGGGATGTGGCACACAGTCCTGCACAGCAAGTGTCACATGAAAGGGACTTTAAAAAAACAAACAAGTGTATTCCTTGCTCTGTGTGCCACAGGGAAAGCACTCAACAGGTCAGTCCCTGGTCCCGTGGGAAGCGCAGCCTGGGTTCGGTGAGGGAGGACCTGGCTCTTGTCTCTGGCTGCTGTGATATCTCTTTGCTCCCAAGTCATCTCTGTGTTGTCCCTGCAAAGTCCTAAAGCGCCTCTATCTGACAAGACCAGGAAACTTACTAATGTTTGCTTTGCTTTTTAGGCAGATGCAAAGCACCACTAAGGCAAAAACAGGAGTGAATTTTAAGCAAACACAGCTGCATGTTTGCATTGGTGTGGCAGTCGTTCCTGTGCCTGTGGTCGTTCCTCTTCCTTTGTTTCCTCCATTGAAATTGCTGGATGGGACTTCAGGGGTGCATCACCATCAGCTGTTGTGTAGCTTCTGATGACACTTCATCAGATGATGGGAAGAAATGGAGCTTTTGCTCTGGCTTTGGAGGTGTTTGCAGTGCCCCAGAGGACCCTGTGGTTTCCCTGATGCTTTCACCGTTGTTGCTGAAACAGCTGTTGGAACCTGCTGCATCTGTTTACTGCCTGAGATACTTCTGTATTTCTCTCCTGTTTAACTGTGGAGTGTCTTTAAAAGAAACCAAACCGGAACATCACTATTTCTTTGCTGCTTGTGAGAGAGAAGTGCTGAGGGAGCAGTAGTGCTCTTAACTGCTCTCCCTCACAGCTGTGCTTCAGTCGAGCTGTTCTGTGGAAACCAAACCCTCAGGAAAGCTTAATATTTATTTTGTAGGCAAAGTTTTCTGCCTCGGATACCTGAGGTAATCCCCCCTTTGTTGGAAACTCCTCCGTAGGCTGGTTTAGTTGCGACACAAAGCCTTGCTTTCTGGGAAGTCTTCACAGGCGTGTGGCAGTGCTGGGATGTCCCTATCTTCCTGTTTAACTGATAGAGAGCCCTTTGCCAAGGAGCCAAGGAGCTGCCTTGGATAAGTTCTTGACAGGCTTAAGCAAATAATAAAATGTGGGATGGGAAGCCATCAATAAATTGTTGGCAAGTCCTTTGCATTCAAGTTGGTAAATAGATGACATGGCTTCGGCTTCCTTCTTTAAAGAATTGGACAGGTAACTTTTGGAAATTGATGTTACCACAGAGGGAAGGGAAATAAATACATGAGTCATTCAGGAAGTCAGTAACCCTCACCACCTAATTTCTTTTTTGTTTGCACCAGGTAGTGAAGAACAGCTTACCAGTTGGTAATGCAACATTCAAATCTGGGTTTCACCCTTATAGGAAGAAAAAAAAAAAAAAAAAACTTAGGGACTTCTCTGTATTTTAACACTGCAAGGTACTCTGTATGAGGCAGGACTGGCAGGGTTTGGGGAGCTAGGGGCTGCAGGGATCTCTATGTGGAAAGGGGCCATGATTCCAGCTGGTTCCAACCAGCTCCAAACTAGACAAACCCAGCCCATTGCCCACCAAAGCTGCAGCTGGTCAGAGCAGCACACTCTGCCTCTGCTTGAACGTGTCAGGTAGTGTAGAAACACTGCAAAGTGGCCAGTCTGAGGGGCTGAAGGTGTCTTGGAAAAGTCATAGAACAATAAGGCTTTTGTTCAATAGAGGGAGAAAGAAATGAGAGAGAGAAAAAATTCTCAGCAGAGAGTCTTTTTGTTTTCAACTGAGGAGTGATTAATCTGAAATGGAAAATCTGTTATCAAGCTGACCCATAGCTCTCTATAGGAGGCATAATACAGTTCTCTGTTACATTATGCACATTTATGGTTTGTCTGACAGAACTTCTGTTTTTACTGTTGGATTGTATTGATTTTATTTCCTTTAAATTATGCAAACTTTTACCAAAATATAAACAGGGATTAAAGCAGAGGAAACACAAAAAGTTTTCTGAAAGATGCAGAACATTTTAATGTTTTTTTTTTTCTTCAAAGAATATATTCCTTGTGAAATATTTCTGGGTTTTTAAATTTATTAAGAGCCAGGCACTTCTGAGAAAGGCATTGCCACATTGATGGCAGTGCCCTTCAATTAAACTGTGCATTTATACAGCTTATTTCATGCCATGTCTCCTCTGTCCTTGAGCTCATGAAGGTTAGCTGGTACACGGGTGCTGTACCTCAAGGGGGAAGCCAGGGGTGGGGCTGGAGATGCAGAACTGGCTGGTGCAGCAGAAGAGGAGCTTGGAAGGATCAGGAAGGTAATCCTGGACCTGGCCTCCTGGGAAGTGACAGAAGGATGATTATTTTCTCTGTGCTGCCTGAGAGCTCTCCTGTGCCCGGAGCTCTTGTGTTGGGGGCGTCCAGGACACACAGTAAGGAATAATGCTCCGTAGGGCTCTTTTTTCCCCTTGTTATTCTCCTCCTTGTTTTATCTCCCTCCTCCCAAAATGTGTAGTCTGGGAAGGCCATAGTGCAAAGTAGATTCTTGTGGGAAAGTGCAGTTACCCATATTAATCTGATATATGCTGGGGACTGAGCTCTGCCTAGGGCTGGTGTGTCCTCAGCAGGAGAAAAGAGGGGAAGCAAAGATCATCCCATGCTCTGTTGGGATATGCCATTTATGAACATCAGCCCTTTAGTCTTTCATAGGTACTTCAGGTTCATCTCTCTCAAGTGATTGTGACCATTCCCTTGTTCACTTGGCTCGTGGTCTTTATTTTTTTCTTTATAACCATTCCTGGATATCAGATGAACAGGTAGAGTCCAGAAGAGACAACTGCAGGAGGAGGTCACTCAGCTGCACCCTGCCATTACAGCCCAAGCTGAGATCTTGACATTTGAATTTGTGTATAATGGTGAAGCCAAACAGCATCCTGTAATATGCTGGCAGAGGTATGAGAAGTATAAAGCACTCTTCAAAATGGCATCTATATCCAGGGGGAAAATAAAGTAGGCACATGAGGTCTGGCAAGTTAAATATGGCAACGCCATAAGACTATAGAAAACACTGTTTGAAAACAATTTCCAAAAGGCAGTAAAGCTACCAATATTACTAATCCTTTTTTTTTTTTTTCTGTTGCAGATAGAACATGAAGCCTGCTAGAGAGACAGAAGATCAGTAGGGAATGAGATTGGAAAGGAGTTCAGAGATCACTTTGAAACAACCCCAAATTAATTTCTGCATCTGGCCACAGGTAAGAGGAACTTGGGGATGCTGGTCCCTGCTGCTTGTGAACAGAGAAGGGCTGGTGGGAGATGTGGTGGTTGGAGACTGTCTTGGGCATAGTGGTCTTGAAATGAGAGTTTTCAATTCTTGAAGTACAGAATGGAGTCACAAAACTTCTACCTTGGACTTCCAGCCTTTGGCCTGTTTAGGGCACTGGTTGAGATAGTCCCTTGGGAAGCAGTCCTGAGGGGCAAGGGGTGCAGGAAGGCTGGACATTCTTCAAGAAGAACATCTGAAAGGAACAGGAACAGGCCATTCCAGCGTGCCCTATGACAAGCCAGCAGGGAAGGAGACTGGCCTGGATGAACAGGGAGCTTTTGATTGAATTCAAGGGAAAAAAAAATTATTTACCAGCTTTGGAAGAAGGGACATGTGGCTCAGGAGGGTTACAAGGGTGTCATTAGGTTATGCAGGGAGACAGTTAGAAAGGCCAAAGGCCCAGCTACAATTTAATCTGGCAAGTGCCACAAGAGGTAACAAAAATTTTTCTTCTAAGTACATTAATAACAGAGAGCCAAGGAGACTCTCCGTCCTTTATTGGATGTGAGGGGAAACATGGCCACCAAGGATGAGGAAAAGGCTGAGGTACTTGATGACTTCTTTGCTTCAGTCTTTAACTGAAAGACCAGATATTATCAGGGTATCAAGCCCCCTGAGCTGGAAGATAGGGACAGGATAACCCCCCTGTAATCCAGGAGGAAACAGTGACCTCCTGCTCCACTTAAAAGTGCACAAGTCTATGGGGCTGGGTGGGATCCACTCAAGGGGACTGAGGGACCTGGTGGATGGCTCACTGAGCTGCTCTCCATCATTTACTGGCAGCCCTGGTGAACTGGGAAAGTCCCAGAGGACCGGGGGTTAGCCAGTGTGACACCCATCTACAAGAAGGCTGAAAGGAGGATCTGGAGAGCCACAGGCCCGTGAGCCTGACCTTGATACCAAGGCAGGCTGTGGAACAGATCATACTGAGTGTGACCAACCAGGGGCCCAGCCAGCACACGTTCAGGAGAGGGCAGGTCCTGCTTGACAAACCTGACCCTACAAATTTCCTACTAAGTGTAACAGCATTACTGACCATTTTCCATTCATCTTGGGCTACTGCTTATTGTATTTAGGGAGGCTGAATTGAAACATGATGATGTTGCCGTGTCTGGCCATCTGATTTTCTGTTTGTGACCATTACTTAGGTACAGCATTGATATTCTCTGTTGCAAATAACAGAGTCTGTTGATATTTTTTCTGGACAGCTTCGGTGAGATGCCATCACATCTGTGGCTGCTTTGTGTACAGTGATCTGGGAATCAGTGGCTATCAAAACTGCCATATCATTTCTTCCCACAATCTGTTACTTTTTTGTAGAAACTTGCTAATCTCATTCTCTGACTCTTTGCTGTGGCTTGCTTTTAAGGCATCTTTTCCCACAGAGTGTCTATCCAGCATTTCATTACAGCTATACAAGAAGGTGTTTATACTTCCTTCTTTTATTTCAGGAGAAAGCTTACTTGTAAACCCACTGTAAGTGAATTGGATATTGCAGGGTTCATTCTGGAAAGGTGAAGTTGTGATTAATACAGAAGATGCAGTTAAGAGACTGCCTTAAATGTCCTCTGCCTTCAGCTGCAGTGTTTTATTGGTCTAATATACTACATTTACAATATTTGCTCTCATCTTACTTCAAACATTCACACGTGCTTGGTCTGCCGTCCTGTCTGGATTCAGGAGGAGGAGCTCTAAAGCTATTGGTAAAATACTAAAAACTAATTCCCCTAAATACTATAGGGGAATTTGCTGGTGGATTCATCCCTCTTGGGCACCACTCTGTGTTTCTATGCCTAGCAGACTGATTAATCACCTCCTGAATGCTGTTATTGTCAAATCTCACCTCTTCTACTCTCGTTAGTAATGTAAATCTGGAAAAAACTGAGATCTTCAGCTGTTTTCTGGTGGGTCCCCAAAATACTCCTATCAGGCTGCTTGTGATGGGTGATATTTATTGTTCCAGACCCTTAGCAGCTACCTGGGTATGCAGCAGTACTTTGCTGGACCTTTTCTCCTCCTCTCTGTTTTTTGTTACTGAATTTGTAGCAAATTTACAAACACCCTCTCAGGTGTTTTGCAGTTCCTATGCCCACACATTTGCTTGAAAGGACATCACTAAACTCAAGGGTATTTGGTTTGTTCCCCTGAACACAACAGGAGCTGGTGCAAACACTTTTTCCAAGGCTGACCAGAGCTGTGTTGCTGTGTTTGTGCTGGATGTACATTCAAACATAGCTTTTAAGTCGTTTAATGCCATAAAGTAGTTGAAGTCTTGATACAAATGCACAACAACAACAAGCAGTAATAAAACAAAGAATGAAGTGAAGCTATACACAGTGTACTTTCATTTAGCCTGTGAAGACTGGATGTTCATGACAAATTCTGGCTGATCTCAGCTGTACCAGATCCTCCAGCCAGCCCCAGGCTTGACTCCTGCAGTGCTGGGTCCCTTGCCACTCTCTGCTTTGCTACCCCAGCAAAGCTTTCCTTAAACCCAGAAGGATATTTTTAGTGCCCAGAACTGCAGGAATGACAGTTGGCTTGGCCATGAGAGGGCGCAGCTATTGCTTGAAAATGCTGGGATCAACCAAAGCATCTTGCCCAACTTAAGATGCAAACCCACCTCTAACTAGTATCTCTGCATGTTCTGAGGGGCAACAAAGAATTACATTGCAAATCCATTTTAGTTAATAGTATATTATGTATCTATAGATACACATATATTTGCTAATAGCTAGGTCATCCCTTTGCACCCTCTCCTGTAATTTCCTGCTAATTTGCAGGCCTGTCCAGCTTCATAGGCTGAATCTCCTAATTACCTAGGTATAAGCTGTATCAATTAAATCCTAGAAGGGAAACAATAGCAAAGTCCTTATTCACATCCTCAGCTTATGTTCTGTTTTTGAAACAACACTTGCACTTCGGCCATATGGACAACCATTGTTTTCATGTAATCATCTGATCACCTCTGGCTAAAACACTTGTTTTTACTTGGTATAGCAAGATTTAGGCCTGGAGGTTCTGAGACCTTCTACAGAACTCTTACTCTGAGAATTACACAGTTCTAATGTAATTATGTAAAAACAATCCTAATTGCTTTCAGTGCAAACTGAGAATGCAACATTTCATTCTCTGACATCACTACATGCATGCCCTTAAAGAATTTTTACAGTTAATTTCTTGCCATTTGTTATCACTATTTGAATTGTCATGAAGATCATACGATGTTTTATAAGAATATCACTCAATAATACACATTTTTTCCTATTAGGAATGATTTGCCAGGTTTCAGGGACTTCTGAATATCTGCTGTTACAGTTTGGAAAGTAGAGGATTGCAGGAATGCAGGATGCTTTTTTGGCTTCGTGTAAGTTGGCTTCATGCACAATTCATGTTGTACCATCACTCAGTCATTCAATTATCATCTCATTTGGGTTGTTTCCCTTTTCTGCTGTCTCTGGTTTTGCTACCAAGGAAATATCAGTGAAGCACAGTTAGTCATGCAGGGCAGAAAGTCTCTTTGCTCAGGGCAGGGCGCACTAAAAGTAGGCGTGAGCACGTGCTGATCCAGCAGCAGCAGACTGGTGGCAGTCCTTGCATGGCGGAGTTACAAGATCATCTGTGGAGGAAGCCCTGTGTCTGTTTCCTTTGTTTTATCCCTTCTGTGCTCGGAACAAGGGATCCTTGATGATATTTCAATTTCAGACTTTACCTCGTGCAGTGAGGTGTCCCTGTGCAATTTGCAATTTTGGTTTGGACGCATTTTTTTGTTTGCTTCTTTCAAGACCTGTATTGGTTAACTTGGCTTTTAAATTTAGCAAGCAAGGCCATGAAAATGATAGGCAGCATTTTGCTGGAAAGCACCCGGGCAGAAAAGAGCCTGGTGGTCCCCTGGACAACAGGTGGACCAGGAGCCAGCAGATGGCCCCACAGCCTGTGGAGCATGGCCTGCAAGGTTGTAGGGAGTGATCTTTGCCCACCACTCAGCACTGGTGAGACGCACCTGGAGTGCTGGTTTTTGGATCCCAGGATGAGCGAGCCATGTCCGTACTGGAGCAGGTCCGGCAAAGGGCCGCTAAGGTGAGAAGGGGACTGGAGCACACGGTGCATGAGGAGAGGCTGGGAGAGCTCTGCTGACTTTTCTCGGACTAGAGCAGGCTGGGGTGTCTGGTCAGGGCGTACAAACACCTGACTGAAGGTGGGTGGGTAAAGGACACAAGCAGGACTCTCCTCTGTTCAGTGCAGAATGGGAGGAGACACAGTGGGCACAAATGGAACTGTGGGAAGTTAGAATGAAAGGAATGGAGGTGAACCACTGGATCGGGTAGCCCAGAGCGGTTGTGGAGTCCCTGTGCTGGGACAAGGGTTGTCATGAGTCCATCCATGGTGCTGCCGTGCATGGAAGGATTTAGAGAGAGGAGAGGGGTCTGAGATGCTACGGAGCAATATTTGTTTTGGGCAGCTGAGGGGGAACTGCAGTAAACCCTAAATTTAGTGGCTGTACTGCTAAAGGTGGGATTTTATGAATGCGCCAGCGTGTCTCGTGCAAGGGAAGGTCAGCCAGCCTTGATCACAGGGGCAAGGGGGAGCTGTCATAGAATGAGGGACACCTGAATGTGGCAAAGTCCTTCAATGAGGTCCCTGGCATGTGAGGGGGTATTCCCTAATGAATGGGTAAAGTATTTGGTCAAAAGAGTGTGTTTCCAAAGGAGCGTTCCGTACTCAGGCCGTGGGGTGGGAGCAGGCAGCTCTGTGGAAGGGTCAGCTCAGTTATTGTGGCAGCCCCAGAAGCAGCGCGAGCACTGGGAATTCTTAGCAAAGGAGGAGGAAAGAAAAGCAGCCATTTTCCTGTCACAGTCTAAAGTTTAAAGTGTCGTGAGAATACGGTTTCAATTTTCTCTGTTTTTCCTTTTTTTTAATTACTTTTTAACTAACTGGTGTGTTCACAGTGTGACCTTTGTATCAGCTCCTGACTAGATAAATAATGTCGCATCCTCCCCTTCTTTTTTCCCCATGTGCTCGGACTCCATCTCTCACCGTTCCTTTTCAGAAGAAGGAGGTGCCAGACCACTGAGTTGTAGGCATCCTCACAGATTTTAATTTCTTAAATGTCTTTTCCAGCTGAGCCGGGAATTCTGTGGTGTCTTGAAAGCAGGGACAGGTGAGTTTCCTGCCTCCTCTACAGCACCAGCTCTGTCCCACCAAGCCTGTGCCTCTTTGTCTTCTACAGGTTACCAAATGATTTACAGGGTTCAACCGCAGTGGTGTGGAGAGTGGGGAACGTAAAGGGTCTGTAAAAGGCAGGGTGGGTTGGTTTTTGCTGCCTGTAGCACCAGCAGCACACGCTGGCATTTCTGTGTGGGAAGAGAAAACCTTCTGGGGATCCAGAGCTGATCATTTGTCTATTGGCTGCTTCTTCTCTGTCCCCCAAGTTCCCATGCCTTGCATTTGGATATGTCCCAGTGCATCTGAGAAGCCATTTTCTGGGCACATTAGAAGTTCCATATGTGACCCGGGAACAGTGATCAAAGGGAAAATGAGGTTTGTAATCAGAATTGTGCCAGCTGGGTTCTTTGTCCTGTTGCCTGATTGTTTGGTTTCCTCCTGCAAGGGTTTCTTGCATATGTGTTTCATGTTCAGAATGACTGAAGTTCTAGAGGTGACAGATGAAGTCTCTAATGGTGTCCCCAGAGTTTGTTGTATACTGCTATGAAGATGGGACACAGCTGTGAAGGGAGGCTCATTGTCTGCTGCCTCATCTGTCAGGTTTTTTCTTTCCTTCCCTTCAGGCTGTCTCGGGAGAGCAGGTTCTGGCTGGAGAGAGAATGCTCAGGATTCCCAGCTGCCTCCTAAAGCTGACCAGGGTGGTGCTGAGCCACAAGCCCTGGGCCCTGTTTATCCTCCTCTTTATATTTGTATCCTTTGCCTACGTCAAGTTGTACTGGGACATCTGGGAGGACCCAAAGAGCAGAGGCCACCCCTACGGCCTGTCTGCTGAAATCAGCTGTGCTCACGATGTGCCTTCTTCCCTCGACATTGCTGGTGGGCCCTCTCCTTCTCCAGGGAATGTGTTTTTTGTGGAGACCTCGGAGCAAACTACCCCAAGTTACCTGTTCTCGTGCTCTGTGGAGTCAGCGGCCAGGACACATCCCGGGTCGAGAGTTGTGGTGCTCATGAAAGGCTTGGCCAAAGGGAACACCTCCTTACCCAAGCACTGGGCTTTCTCCTTGCTGAGCTGCTTCCCCAACGTGGAAATCCAGCCCCTGGACTTGACAGAGCTCTTTTCTGGAACACCTCTGAAAAGGTGGTACTTGCAGCCTCAGCGGCACCAGGAGCCTTATTTTTTACATGTCCTGTCTGATGCCTGCAGGATTGCCCTCATGTGGAAATTTGGTGGCATCTACCTGGATACAGACTTCATTGTGCTTAAGAACTTACAGAACCTCACCAATGCCCTTGGGATCCAGGGTGATGAAGTACTGAATGGGGCCTTTCTGTCCTTTAAGCCCAAGCACGAGTTCATGGAGCTTTGCATGCAGGACTTTGTGCAGAACTACAATGGCTGGGTCTGGGGGCACCAGGGCCCAGAGCTCCTAACTCGTGTCTTCAAGAAATGGTGCTCCCTCGGGACTATCAAGAGCATGAGCTGCAAAGGTGTGAGCGCTCTTGCCCCAGAAGCTGTCTATCCTATTCCCTGGCAGGACTGGAAGAAGCTGTATGAGGCAGTCAGTGCCTTGGAGCTTCACAAACTCCTTAAGAACACCTATGCAGTGCACATATGGAACAAACTGAGCCACGGGACCAAGTTAGAGATCCCCTCTCAGGCTCTGCTGGCTCAGCTCTATTCCCAGTTCTGCCCTGCCACCTATGCAAAGATGAAACAGGACTCTGAAGAGTGGTCAAGGCATGCAGTGTGACCTGTGGGCCCTTGGCTGCAGGGATGTTCCCCAGACTAAAGGAAACCGAGTGCCTTTGACCTTCCCCAGAGTTGGTTCCTAGTCTCCAGAGCAGCTGTTCTGCGTGACACCTCTGTGGTTTTGTACCATTCCTGATACCTGCCTCAGATCCTTTGTGTTTCACATTTACAGCGGTACCTGAGTTCAGCCTCTCTTGCTGTCCTTCAGGGCCAGAGAGAGGTTGAACTTGTTCATCAGCATCTCTCAGTTGGTCCTCTCCTGGTGTTCTCCAATGGCTCCTCCTGTATATCCTGGTCTGAGCAGCCCCTTCTGATGTTTCAACAGCTGTAGGGAACCTTGGCTTGCTCTCAGAGGCATTTCTGAATTTGTAAATCACTGCCAGGCAGTGCCAAAGGGCATGGTTTGCTGGAGCTCAGGACAGAACTCCCTGGCTGGCAAAGATCCTTATGGCTGGGAGAGCCATGGATATACATGGAGAGTATATGAAAATTGCTTGAAGAAGCCGAAAACATTTTAAATCCCTGCATGGCTCAGTGTGGAGATTTTCTAAAGCGAGAAATGTTCAAATGATGCTTCCTACTGTTTCCCGTTCCAGAGCAATGGGATGACTTTTCTGGGACTCCTCAGGAAAACAAATAGACAAAAGCAGTTCTTTAGGAGTGGGAATTATAAAGATCCTTCCTCTGTTGAAGAAATTCTTGTAGGATACCCACATCTAACCAGCCCTTGTCACGCTCTGAGATGTCTCAGCATTGCCTGTTTCTGCAGTGCTGTGAGGAGGATTACGTTCCTTTCATGGGAATATTGAGGCCATTGTGGAAGTCCAGAGGCAGACGTGTCCACATCAGCTGAAGGACCGGGTCCAGGACTCAAACCAGTGTCCCCAGCAACAAAAATAAGATCACTGAAGTACATGAAGGTTAGAAAAGACCTCCAAGATCATTGGATCCAACCTTTAATTCAGTATCACCACACCCACTAGTCCTTATCCCAAAGTGCCATGTGAACTCCTTTTTTTGGAGCGCTTCCATGGATGATGGCTCCACCACTTCCCCGGGGAGCCTGTGGCACACAGTGCTTAAGCACTCTGACATTTTTCCTCATATCCAAGCTGAACCTACCGTGGTGCCGGGAGTGCTGCACCCAGCCCTGGGCCCAGCACAGGAAGGACAGGGAGCTGCTGGAGCCAGTCCAGAGCAGGGACACCAAGGGGAAGCAGAGGGATGGAGCAGCTCTACTGTGAGGAAAGGCTGAGGGAATTGGGATTGTTCAGCCTGGAGAAGAGAAGGGCTTAGGGGTGACCTCATTGTCTCCTCCCCAGTGCCTGAAGGGAGTCCACAGGAAAGATGGAGAGACTCTTGACAAGGGCCTGGAGTGACAGGACAAGGGGCAATGGCTTCACACTGACAGAGAGGAGGTTTAGACTGGATATGAGGAAGAAATTGTTCCCTGTGAGGGTGCTGAGGCCCTGGCACAGGTTCCCCAGAGAAGCTGCGGCTGCCCCTGGATCCCTGGAAGTGTCCAAGGCCAGGTTGGATGGGACTCAGAGCAGCCTGGGATAGCAGAAGGTGTCCCTGCCCATGGCAGGACGGGTGGAACTTGATGATCTTTAAGGTCCCTTCCAACCCAGACCATTCTACTGATTTCTCCTCGTCCTGTCCCTTGTTCCCTGGGAGCAGAACCCGACCCACCCCTGGCTGCCCTCTCCTGTCAGGGAGTTGTGCAGAGCAGTGAGGTCCCCCCTGAGCCTCTTTTCCTCCAGGTTAAACACCCCCAGCTCCTTCAGCCGCTCATCAGACTTGTGCTCCAGCCCCTTCCTCAGCTCCGTTCCCTTCCCTGGACACGCTCCAGCCCCTCAATGTCCATCTTGCAGTGAGAAGCCCAGAACTGGACACAGCACTTGGGGTGAGGCCTCACCAGTGCCCACGACAGGGGGACAGTCACTGCCCTGGTCCTGCTGGCCACACCATTGCTGACCCAGCCCAGGAGCCATTGGCCTTCTTGCCCACCTGGGCACACGCTGTGGACCGGCAGCCCCAGGCCCTTTCCTGTGGGGCTCCTTCCAGCCACTCTCCCCCAGCCTGGAGCTGCCGGGATTGTTGTGACCTGGCACTTGGTCTTGTTGACCCTCAAAGATCTGAAATGGGACTGGCCCCAACAGTGGGCCCTGGGGCACAGCACCAGTGACCCGCTGCCAGCTGGGCTAACTCCACCACCACTCTCTGGGCCTGGCCATCCAGGCAGTTTTTTCCCCACCAAACAGGGAACCTGTTAAATCCGTCGGCTGCCAGCACAATGCTCTCCAGGAGAACGCTGTGGGAGACAGTGATCAAAGGCTTTACTGAAGGCCCAGGTACACAACATCCACAGCCTTTCCCCATCCATTAGTTGTTCATAGGAGGAGGTTGGGTCAGTCAAGCAGGACCTGCTTGAACCCACGCTGGCTGGGCCTGATGCCCCAGTGGTGCAGCACACATTGTGTGATTGCACTCAAGGTAATCTGTTCCATACCCTTCCCTGGCACTGAGGTGAGGCTGGCAGGCCTGTGGTTCCCCCAGTTGTCCTTCCAAGCCTTCTCATAGATGGGTGTCACATTTGCCAACATCCAGTCACCCAGGAGTTCTCCAGGTAACCGGGACTGCTGATAAACGATGGAGAGTGGAGTTTTGTGAGCTGCGTCACCAGCTCCCTCCGTAGCCTAATGGGGAAGGATGGCATCTCCCTAGACTTGTGCATGCCTAGGCAGCACAGCAGCTCACTAGCGACTTCCTCCTGCAGTGTGGGGACTTCATTCTGCTCCCTGTTTCTGTCTTCCAGCTCAGGGGGCTGGATATCCTGAGGATAACTGGGCCTTCGGTGAAAGGCTGAGGTCAAGAAGACATTGAGTACCTCAGCCTCTTCCTCATCCCTGGAGGTAATGTTCCCACCCCAGCATGCAATAAAGGATGGAGAATCTCCTTGGTCTCTTTTTGTTATTAATGCATTTGGAAAAGCATTTTTTCTTAACTTTTATGCCGATGGCCAGATTGACTTCTAGCTGGAGTTTTACCTTTCTAGTTTTCTCTGTGATTAACCTCATGACATCCTTGTAGTCTTCCTGAGTTGCCTGACTCTTCTTCCAGAGCTGCTAAACTCTCTGTTCTTCCCTGAGTCCCAGTGGAAGCTTGCTGTTCATCCAGGCCAGCCTTCCCTGAACTGGCTTATGGCATGTTGGGAAGGGCTCCTACTCTGCCTCTACAACCTCCTTCCTGAGGAATGTCCAGCCTTCCTGGGCCTCTTGGCCCCTCAGGACTGCCTCCCACGGGATTCTCTCAGCCAGTGTCCTGAACAGACCAAAGTCTGTCCTCCAGAAGTCCAAGGTAGTGGTTTTGCTGACTCCCTTCCTTCCTCCCTCCCTTCACGGAGAATTGAAATCGAGTCATGTCACGGTCACTGTGCCCAAGACGGCCTCTGGCAACCCCATCTCCCATCAGTGCCCCTCTTGTTTGCAAACAGCAGATCCCCTGGGACACCTCCCCTGGAGGGCTCGCCTGCCAGTTGTATCAGGAAGTTCTCTTCCATGTGCTCCAGGAACCTCCTAGAGTGTCTCCTGTCTGCTGGGCTGGATTCCAGCAGACACCTGATAAGTTTGAAGATGTCACTGAGGACGTAGGCAGTGGATGAGGTGGGGTCATCCATCTACCTCTAATGCAAATCCTTGCCCACCACTCAGCACTGGTGAGACGCACCTGGAGTGCTGATTTTTGGATCCCAGGATGAGCGAGCCATGTCCGTACTGGAGCAGGTCCGGCAAAGGGCCGCTAAGGTGAGAAGGGGACTGGAGCACACGGTGCATGAGGAGAGGCTGGGAGAGCTCTGCTGACTTTTCTCGGACTAGAGCAGGCTGGGGTGTCTGGTCAGGGCGTACAAACACCTGACTGAAGGTGGGTGGGTAAAGGACACAAGCAGGACTCTCCTCTGTTCAGTGCAGAATGGGAGGAGACACAGTGGGCACAAATGGAACTGTGGGAAGTTAGAATGAAAGGAATGGAGGTGAACCACTGGATCGGGTAGCCCAGAGCGGTTGTGGAGTCCCTGTGCTGGGACAAGGGTTGTCATGAGTCCATCCATGGTGCTGCCGTGCATGGAAGGATTTAGAGAGAGGAGAGGGGTCTGAGATGCTACGGAGCAATATTTGTTTTGGGCAGCTGAGGGGGAACTGCAGTAAACCCTAAATTTAGTGGCTGTACTGCTAAAGGTGGGATTTTGTGAATGCGCCAGCGTGTCTCGTGCAAGGGAAGGTCAGCCAGCCTTGATCACAGGGGCAAGGGGGAGCTGTCATAGAATGAGGGACACCTGAATGTGGCAAAGTCCTTCAATGAGGTCCCTGGCATGTGAGGGGGTATTCCCTAATGAATGGGTAAAGTATTTGGTCAAAAGAGTGTGTTTCCAAAGGAGCGTTCCGTACTCAGGCCGTGGGGTGGGAGCAGGCAGCTCTGTGGAAGGGTCAGCTCAGTTATTGTGGCAGCCCCAGAAGCAGCACGAGCACTGGGAATTCTTAGCAAATGAGGAGAAAACAAAACCAGAAATTTTCCTTTAACAGATTAAAGTGTAGTAACAATGGAGTCTGAATTTCTGCCCTTTTTTTTATGATTACTTTATAATTATATGGATTCTTTGCAGCTTTATGTACATGCTTTTTATGAGCTTCTCACTGGCTAAATGAATGATGTCATATCCTTCTTCATCTATTGTGTTCTTCCATGTATTCAGACCTTTTCTTTCGTCATTTCTTTTCAGAAGAAGGAAGTGCCAGAACATAGAGTTGTAGGCGCTCTCACAGACACCAACCTCTTAAAACTCTTCTCCAGCTGAGCAGTTAATTCTGGCATTTCTTGAAAGCAGGGACAGGTGAGTAGTGTTTGCCGTTTCTTTGCAATTGCGCTTGTGATTTCAGAGGAAGAGGGAGAGCCAGGCTTCCTGTGTTTGTTTTGTCAAAGTAATGCACTGGCTAATGCAGCGTCTAAAGCATTGCCTTATGTGCTCCAAAAGCAGAAATGTATTTCTAACTCTATAGAGATGTGACGGTAGCGAAGTTCTGTCTTTTACTCAAAATGCGCCAATAACATCGAACCTTGCTTGTGGTTAGAGTGGTGCTTTCCTGCCTCTTTAGAGCACAGGAACTTCCCCGCAAGCCATTACCGCTTTCTCTTCTTGTGCTTGCAAGGCAAAAAATGATTTACAGGGTTCAACCGCAGTGGTGTGGAGAGTGGGGAACGTAAAGGGTCTGTAAAAGGCAGGGTGGGTTGGTTTTTGCTGCCTGTAGCACCAGCAGCACACGCTGGCATTTCTGTGTGGGAAGAGAAAACCTTCTGGGGATCCAGAGCTGATCATTTGTCTATCGGCTGCCTCTCCTCTGTCCCCTGCCCCCAGTGCCTGGTGCACAGTGGTGGCTCCATGATCTGACATTTGGGTGCCTCCCAGTGCAGCTGACAAGTCATTTTTGGCCACAGGGGAAGCTCCATTTGTGGAGCTCCAGGCACAGTGATCGAGGGGCAGTGACAAATGGGGCTGTGTCAGCTGGGTTCTCTGTCCTGTTCCCTGCCTCTTTGGTTACAGCTGTTGGATTAAAGCTTTTCCTGTTTCCTGAACCTTTCTGTCCTGGAGCTCGGGGCTTTGGAGATGGAGCTCAGGGAGGCAGGAGAAATGATGGAATCCTTTAGGGTGGAAGAGAACTTTGACATGTCTGGGTCCAACCCCAAAGCCCTCTCTGCCAAGTCCACCAGTAAACCAAAGTGCCACACCTATGTGTCTGTTAAATACCTGCAGGGATGGTGGCTCCACCGCTTTCCTGGGCAGCCTGTGCCAATGCCTGGTAACTCTTGCAGGGAGTAAAATTCTGAGCAATGTCCACTCTAACCTCCCCTGGCACAACTAGAGGCCATTTCCTCTGGTCCTTAATGCCACAACTTTCCTCTCTGCGTCTTTATGGGTATTTGCCTGTTGACCTTTGGGGCCCGGTGGTGGGCGCAGGGGGTGTTCCTTCTGCTGCCCTTCCCTTTACGGAGAGGCAAGGGCAGCCACGCTGACGCTAATGCTGAGGATGGAGCTAGACTGACTTATCTGTTTGTTGCTGCCTCGTTAATAATCTCTTCCTCTCCATCCCTCCCTTTTGCCAGAAGAAGAGAGGAAGTGAGGGTAGGAGAGTGGAGGGATTGCCTGTCCACCACCAGGATCCACTGGGAGAGCTGAGCAGGTCAGAGCCAGTGTGGCCTGTGCCGGGTTGGGAAGCAGCCTTGGAACTCCCTTTACCAAGGCAGTTCTTGTCCTTTTTGTCTGTGTCTGCCTTCAGAGCTGCCTTGTATCCATTCCTTTCCCACTCTCCATCCATCCTGCCAGGCTATGGTGCCATGAACAATGAGCCAGGCTCTCAGCAGGGGCAGGTGGTTGGTTTGGAAAGGCAGCAACTGCCGGGTCAACAACCTGGGAGACTGAGGCTTGTGTTTGGCTTGGGGGAAGGCCACATTGTGCATCAGGAGAAAACAACTCCCCTCATGACCAACAGCTGTTCCTGGGCAGCAGCTCCACATGTCTGTGGACAGGGCTCCAGGAATGGTCATAAGGAGCATTCCTATTTCCTCCTGCCAGGGGCTTTGCGTACGTGTCCCATGCCTCGTGTTCCCAGTGACCTGAAGTTCTAGAGGTGACAGATGAGGTCTCTGAAGGTGTCCGCAGAGTTTGCTGTGCACTGCTGAAGGTGGGACATACCTGTGAAGGAAGACTCATACTCTGCTGCCTCGTCTGTCAGGTTTTTACTCTTCTTTCCTTCCTTTCAGATCATGACGGCTGTCTCAGGAGAGCAGGCTCTGGCTGGAGAGAGAATGTTCAGGATGCCCAGCTGCCTCCTAAAGCTGACCAGGGTGGTGCTGAGCCACAAGCCCTGGGCCCTGTTTATCCTCCTCTTTATATTTGTATCCTTTGCCTACGTCAAGTTGTACTGGGACATCTGGGAGGACCCAAAGAGCAGAGGCCACCCCTACGGCCTGTCTGCTGAAATCAGCTGTGCTCACGATGTGCCTTCTTCCCTCGACATTGCTGGTGGGCCCTCTCCTTCTCCAGGGAATGTGTTTTTTGTGGAGACCTCGGAGCAAACTACCCCAAGTTACCTGTTCTCGTGCTCTGTGGAGTCAGCGGCCAGGACACATCCCGGGTCGAGAGTTGTGGTGCTCATGAAAGGCTTGGCCAAAGGGAACACCTCCTTACCCAAGCACTGGGCTTTCTCCTTGCTGAGCTGCTTCCCCAACGTGGAAATCCAGCCCCTGGACTTGACAGAGCTCTTTTCTGGAACACCTCTGAAAAGGTGGTACTTGTGGCCTCTGAGGCACTGGGAGCCTTATTTTTTACCTGTCCTGTCTGACGCCTGCAGGATTGCCCTCATGTGGAAATTTGGTGGCATCTACCTGGATACAGACTTCATTGTGCTTAAGAACTTACAGAACCTCACCAATGCCCTTGGGATCCAGGGTGATGAAGTACTGAATGGGGCCTTTCTGTCCTTTAAGCCCAAGCACGAGTTCATGGAGCTTTGCATGCAGGACTTTGTGCAGAACTACAATGGCTGGGTCTGGGGGCACCAGGGCCCAGAGCTCCTAACTCGTGTCTTCAAGAAATGGTGCTCCCTCGGGACTATCAAGAGCATGAGCTGCAAAGGTGTGAGCGCTCTTGCCCCAGAAGCTGTCTATCCTATTCCCTGGCAGGACTGGAAGAAGCTGTATGAGGCAGTCAGTGCCTTGGAGCTTCACAAACTCCTTAAGAACACCTATGCAGTGCACATATGGAACAAACTGAGCCACGGGACCAAGTTAGAGATCCCCTCTCAGGCTCTGCTGGCTCAGCTCTATTCCCAGTTCTGCCCTGCCACCTATGCAAAGATGAAACAGGACTCTGAAGAGTGGTCAAGGCATGCAGTGTGACCTGTGGGCCCTTGGCTGCAGGGATGTTCCCCAGACTAAAGGAAACCGAGTGCCTTTGACCTTCCCCAGAGTTGGTTCCTAGTCTCCAGAGCAGCTGTTCTGCGTGACACCTCTGTGGTTTTGTACCATTCCTGATACCTGCCTCAGATCCTTTGTGTTTCACATTTACAGCGGTACCTGAGTTCAGCCTCTCTTGCTGTCCTTCAGGGCCAGAGAGAGGTTGAACTTGTTCATCAGCATCTCTCAGTTGGTCCTCTCCTGGTGTTCTCCAATGGCTCCTCCTGTATATCCTGGTCTGAGCAGCCCCTTCTGATGTTTCAACTGCTGTAGGAGCCCCTGCCTTGCTCTGTGTAGTATTTGAAAATTTTACAGAATATTCTGAATTGGAAGGGACCTACAATGATCATTGAGTCCAACCCCCGGCCCTGCCTGGGGACAGGACACCCCAACAATCCCACCCTGTGCATGAGAGCATCGTCCTTGGGGCTGTGTCCATTCCTGGGGGAAGCCTGTTCAGTGTCCCACCACCCTCTGGGGGAAGAACCTTTCCCTGATATCCACCCTAACCCTCCCCTGACACAGCTCCAGCCGTTCCCTCAGGTCCTGTCCCTGGTCACACAGAGCAGAGATCAGGGCCTGCCCCTCCTCTTCCCCCCGTGACGAAGCTGCAGAACTGCTGTGAGCTCTGACCTCAGTCTCCTCCAGCTGAACTGACCAAGTGCCCTCAGCCGCTCCTCGTGTGGCTTCCCCTCCAGGCCCTTCACCATCTCTAAAACCCTACCTTGGACACTCTCTAACAGCTTTAGGTCTTTCTTATTTTGTGGCACCCAAAACCACATACAATATTCAAGGTGAGGCCCTCCCAGCCCAGAGCAGAGCAGAACAAACCCTCCCTGGCCCGGCTGGCGATGCTGGGCCTGGTGCCCCCAGGACAGGGATGTCCCTCCTGGCTCCAGGCCACTGGTGACTCATGTCCAACGGGCCATCAACCAGGACCCCCTGGACCATTTCCACAGCACTGCTTTCCAGCCTCTCATTCCCCAGTCTGTCCGTACATCCAGGGCTGCCCCACTGAGGTGCAGAATCCAGCCCTTGTCTTTGTTAAACTTCACACAGTTGGCGATTGCCCAGCCCTGTCATTTGTCCAGGGCTGTCTGCAGGATCTTTCTGCCCTCCAGGGAGTCAGCAGCTCCTCCCAGTTTTGTATCATCTGCAAGCTTATTTATTATCCCTTCCAGTCCCGCATTCAAGCTGTTTATGAGGATTTTCAAGAGAACTGGGGCTAAGATGGCGCCCTGTGGAACCCCACAAGTGACAGGCCGCCAGTCTGATGTCACCCCAGTTACTGTCACTCTTTGTGTTTGACCCATGAGCAAGTTGCTCACCCATCACATGATGTGTTTATCCAGATGTGGGCTGCACACTGAGATAGATGATATCCAAAGCTTTACTGAAATCCAAGAAGATTGCATCTACTGACGTTTCTTGATCAGCTGGGTGGGTTACCTTAGCATGAAAAGAGATTAGTTTTGATAAGCGCGACTTTCCTCTCATAAAGCTGTGTTGGCTGTGACCAATGACTGTGTTGTCCTTCAGGTGTTTTTCAATACTTCCCAGAATAATCATCATCATCTGCATAATTTTACCAGGCATTGGAGTGAGACTGATAGGTCTGTAGCTTCCAGGGTTATCCTTCTTGCCCTCTTTGAAAACTGAGACCTCTCCAAATTCCCAAGCCTGTTCAAAAATCATCAAGAGATGCCTCGTGATGACATCAGCCAGCTCTTTATGTATTCTCTGATTAATCCCATCACACCCCATAGATTTATAGGGATCCAGTTGGAGCAGCAGATCCCTCACACCTTCAGGGTTAACTCAGAATTTATCATTCTCACAGTCACGGTCCTCAGCTCAGGGTGCTGGGACCTCCTTAGTCCATCATCAATGTTGAAGACAGAGGCAAAGAAAGCATTAAACATCTCTACCTTGTCCATGGCCCTGTTTGTGAGGTGACCATCCTCATCCTGTAATGGGCTGGTGTCATTTCAGCACTGCCTTTTGCCATTAATGTATTTTAAAAACCCTCTTTTTATTGTCCCCCACATTTCTGGTGGCTTCAATTGCAATGGAGCTTTGGCCACACGAATTTTCCCCCTACAGTGGTGAGCAGCATCTCCATATTCCTTCCACATCACCTGACCTTGCTTCTACTGGGCATACACCTTCCTTTTTTACCTTATCTCCAAAAGAAGATTCCTGTTCAGCCAAGGTAGCCTTCCACCTCATCTGCTTGACTTCTGATTTTTAGGAATTGCCTGCTCCTGTGCCATCAGGAGCTGGTGCTTAAAAAGTGACCAGCACCGAGGGACCCCAGGACCTTCAAATGCATTTTCCTAGGGGACTTTATTTACTGATTCCCTGAGCAGCCTGAAGTCTGCTCATCCCATGTCCAAGGTTGAAGTTTTGCTGGCACTTTTCCTCCTGTCACCAGAGATTTTGAACTCGATGGCTTCATGGTCACTGTGGCCAAGACAGCCACCAGTCTCCACTCAAGAGGATCACAAGATCCTCTCTGTTGACAAGCAACAAATCAAGGAGGGCATCTTTCCAAGTCAGCTCTCTTAGTACCTGTACCATGAAGTTGTCATCCAGGTGTTTCAGGAATACAGAGGGAGTATATGAAAATTGTGTTAAGAAACAGAAAACATTTTAAGGCCTGCTGTGGATCTGATGACCATCTCCCCATCTGAATATGTTCCCTGTGTGTCCAGGTCATTGTATTGTAATAATGCATTTGAAATTAACCTCTTATGAAATGAGGAGAGGAGACTAAAACATCCTGGGATTCTGCCTGTGCCATATCAAAGCTTCTGTCTGGAAGGTAAAGTGTAAGCAATGTGTGGTTATTGCTCTTTTAGATATGCAGTGACTAACAAATAAGAGAAATATGTGTATCAGTTTTAATACAACCTTTTCCTAAATGCCATTATTTGCTGAAAAGTACAGTGCTACCATGCACGAGGGAAGACTGATGTAAGTTAGATGTAAATTTAATGTGAGCAGGAGTATGTTTCATGGTTTCTCAGTGTCACAACACACTACTGATTAAACACTTCATTGCAGACCAAAAGAGAGTCATCCATTTTGAAATGAGTTGTATAAAACAGCATATTAACTTTGCTGTCCGATCCTGTCCAACCCCCATCCATTCCTCCTCTCTCCACCACTCCTCCTTTCCCCTGATTTAAAAAGAAGTGTTTCCTGCTCATTCTACTAGTCTTCACTAGTGGTGCTGAGCAGTACTGGATATGCTGTTCCAATGTGGTGCCCATGGCGCCAGACAACCATCTGTAGCTCATACTCATCTATCTTCACTGTTTCACGTGTGACTCTTTCTTCAGACAGCAGGAAAATGACTGTGTAAAGGGCAAACTCGAACTCCGGGCTGACACCAATAAAGGTGCTTCCAATTGGCTTGACTGAGCCCTTCCAGCTGAACTGGATGCTCAAAACTTGGTCATCTTTGTCGGGCTGAAAGCGTAAATGAAACAACAGAATAATCTCCAACACAGCTGTGACAGGACAGATAGAAATTCTGGTTCCAGATTTTTGAGAGCTTTGTAAGATTCAGTCCTTTGTGTGCCTGGGTGCTACAGCTGGAGCAGTCTTTTCCCTGACCTCTGGAGCATACGTGACCATTTATCCCAACTAAGCCTCAGCAGTGTTGCAATTCTGTAAACACCAGCACTGCTTTTTAAAATAGTTTTTGCAAAAAAAGAAGCTGGAAGGCATGTGAGTATTCATCCTGCTTATACAGAGTTAAATACTATATACTTATTACTGTTCAAAACACTGAGCCTATGATTGCATCATTACACCTGTTTCATTACAACTTGTATCTCTGGATCCAATTGTCTTACTTGTAAAGGCCCCCAAAGGCTTGTTCTTACCCTGGTTTTGTTCTTCCGAGCCACGTATCCCTTGTAATCAATCTGGTTGCGCTTCTCCTGAAGGTAAAATTGCACCCAGTTGTGCAAACCTAAGATCTCTTTACCATGCCTTGTTTCTCCAACAAAAACATGTTCAAAACCGCAAGAATCCGGTCTGTAGTGAAGAAGAAAAAAAAAATATATATAGGTCTTTTATATGTTTCATAGAGCCATAGAATGGTTTGGGTTGGAAGGGATGTTAAAGCCCATCCCATTTGCAGCTTGCTCAGAGCCCCATCCAGCCTGGCCTTGGACACTGCCAGGGCTGGGGCAGCCACAGCTTCTCTGGGCAACCTGTGCCAGGGCCTCCCCACCCTCACAGGGAACAATTTCTTCCTCATATCCAATCTAACTCCCCCTTCTATCAGTCTGAAGCATTCTTCCAGTTCTACGTGTAACAGATGGCACTCGGGCTTACATTTACCTAAATCAGAATAGCACAGAGATTTTCAGTGCCCATACCCATCAAACATACCTGCCTCCATCTTTCCTGGCGTAGAGCTGGAACCAGATGTCATAAAGCTGATGCTTGAAATCAGCAAGGTTTGGCTTTGCTAGGTTTTTTTTCAGCAGATAGTCATGAGCTAGCTGAAGGATAGAAAACCAAGATACATACACAGTTTACTTTTTAATTCAGTATTTTCAGCACCAAAAAAGATCTGTGTTACTCACTCTCATGACTTTTGTTGCTAAGATGGCATCAAGGAAACAATTGTTTTCAACTATTTCTTCTGGAGTCACTACTTCTGCTACACCAGTTGATGTCTCATAGTTGTCCAATAAGGAAATAAAGGCTGCAAAAAAAGAGAAACTTTCACTCTGCTCATATGCCTGATCCAGGTGTTAGATTGCCATCATCAAAAGTCACCATAGAAAATGCCTTGACAGCCCTTAGAGAAAGCCATTGCTTTATATGTCAGATTCCACTCTCAAGTACACTGTTAGGTGTAGGCCTCAAGGCCAGACCACTACTGTACTTTTTAAAGATCTTTTTAAAGATAAACAGCTACTGAGCTTCCTTATGGAGCCGAGTGCTAAAGTAATAATGACCATGACCTTCTACCAAAACAAATCATATCTGACCACCACAATTACAGACACAGGCTTAGGACCTTGAGCTATGCTGGCACAAGGTTTTGTGGGCATTATGTCAGTAGAGGAATAATAGAGCATAAACCTATATGAGATGTCTTGAGCTTGAGAAAAATTAGGGAAGGAAACATACATGTATAGACGTGGCTGCAGTATAGCCCCCAACAGAAATGCAAGAACTAGCTGGGGGTCTAGTACTATCTGGAAGGGCTTGGAAGCTGTGAGTAAAGGAGTAAAGATGAATTTGGTGTCTTTTTCAATACATGGAATCACAGAATGGTTTGGCTTGGAAGAGACCTTAAAGATCATCTAGTTCAAACTCCCTGCCATGGGCAGGGATACCTTCCACTATCCCAGGTTGCTCACAGTCCCATCCAACCTGGCCTTGGACACTGCCAGGGATGGGGCAGCCACAGCTTCTCTGGACAAACTGTTCACTACTGTGTCTCAACTGCCCTCACAGGAAATAATTTCTTTCTAAATTTTAATCTTAACCTACTCTCTGTAAGTTTGAAGCCATTCCCCCTTATCCTGTCACCCTTGTAAAGAGTCTCCATCTTTCCTGTGGGCTCCCTTCAGGCACGGGAAGGCCACAATGAGGTCGCCCCAAAGCCCTCTCTTCTCCAGGCTGAACAATCCCAATTCCCTCAGCCTTTCCTCACAGCAGAGCTGCTCCATCCCTCTGCTCCCCTTGGTGTCCCAGCTCTGGGCTGGCTCCAGCAGCTCCCTGTTCTTCCTGTGCTGGGCCCAGGGCTGGCTACAGCCCTGCAGGGGGGTCTCAGCAGGGCCGGGCAGAGGGGCAGAATCCCCCCTCCCCTGCTGCCCTGGGGCTCTGGGCTCAGCCCAGCACAGGGGGGTTCTGGGTCCCAGCGCACACGGCCGGGGCAGGGCCGGCTCTCACCCACAGCACCCCCAGGTCCTTCTGCCAGGGCTGCTCTATCTGCTCATCTCCAGCCTGTATTGATCGCAGGGGTTGTCCTGACCCCGGTGCAGCACCAGCACTTGGTCTTGTTAAACCCTGTGAGATTCCTTTGGGGCACTTCTTGAGCTTGTTGTAAGTGTCTCATCCCTTTTACTTTGAAGTGGAAGAGCCAGAGAATTCAGATTTTGCCTAAGGCACAAAAGGATGTTCCGCCTGAGGCTCAGGTACAGGAACCCTCCATGCAACTGTTATGAAAACACCCTTCAAATGACCTGCAGCTTGATGATTCTCACTGCCATCCAAAGTATATACAATGTTATATTTTAGGCAAACACATCAAAACCAGCACAGATTTTTTATATCACATCCACCATTAACAAAAGAACAGGTCTCACTTGCAAAAGTTTTTATGCTCCTCAGGCGTTCTTCATTTACGTTGTGAAACAGATGTCTGGCTGCGTTGTCCTGGACAGCACTGTCACCTTGCTGTGCTGAACCCGCTTTTCCCTGGGAAAAACACCGGAGGAAAACAATGTAAGGGGTAAGATGTCCTTAGAGGAGACAATGCCTGCCTTTGTAATTATCAAACCAAACCCTATAATGATATCAGGATTCTTTGCTAGGAATTGTCTTCCTGTGAAACAAGAGAAGACATTACTGAACTGCCAGCATAAAGAAAACAGACAATCTCTGACACTGTAAGAGCCTGAAATGTCTCTGTTGACACAGAGGTGATTGTGATGGCCCATGTGATAGTTCAGTTCTGCTCAGTAACCAGCTGTGCTATTATACATCACAAATGGTAAACAGAATTAATGTAGAGCAAGGGCTCCCTCCCACCACAAATAAAAGGAGATTTGGGTACCTTCTGTCTCTGCAGTTGTAAGGAGGCTTTCCTGATAATTTTCAAATTTCTATTTCATAAAGGGCATTCTCAAAGAAAGAAGATAGAAGATGAGTAGCAGCTTGTTAACACGGGCAAGGGGTACCCAGAGCCTTGTTCTGACAAATGGAGAAACCATATGGGAGAAGTTTTTCCCACACGCATCTTGGCTTGAGGTAGGTACCACTAATTCCATTTTATCAGCAACAGAAAATTGTCTATTATAACATGAAGCAACATTGGAATACAGTTTTTGAGTAACATCAGAATAAAGTGAGTTCTTGTGTGAGGACAAAACTGGATTGTGAATATTCTGGCCTGTTGCAATTTGTGGGCAAAACACATGGTCATGTTTGCACTGCACTGAGCTAGCAAGGAGTGAAATGGCTGCTTATCAAATCTCTCACTCCTCCCTCACAGTTCCCTGGGACTGGAAGCAACAGTCCTGAAGTCTTCTTCACCCACCCCTCTGTGCTACTCCCTGCTCTCCCAGACAAACCCAGGAATTTCTCAAATTCCACCCTCATTCCCCTGACTTGGGACCTATCTCCCTTTCTCCCTTGCTGCAAGTCACCCAGACCACACACACAAGCTGTCATTCACACACTGAAACACGCAGGGTGGAGCAGGACATCTCTAGTGCTGCTCAAAGTGTGGTTAACACTAAATTCAGACTCTATTTCTCAGGGTGTCATCTTGTTGGGTCTTGAAAACCTCCAGAGATGGGGATTTCACAGCTTCTCTAGGCATCCTGTTCCTTTGTCGTTGTTGAATTTCATGATGTTCCTTCCTTAGCCTGTTCCTCCAGCCTGCCTATGTCCAGTGGAAGAGAAGCCTGAGCATACCAACTTCCTCACCACAGTTTGCTGTCCTCTGCAAAACTGGAAGGGTTGCACGCCCATTCCTCCTCCAGCTCACAGACAGAGAGATGAAATATTACAGGACCCAAGACAAACACCTGAGAGACTCCACTTGTAACCGAAGTCCAGGTAAGTGTGCAGCATTTGTGTTCTCTCTCCTAAGGGATGCTTTTCTCACTGGACATGACAAAGGACAGGCAACTCTTTTAGCAAAATGCACTTTTGCAGGCACTTTTCCTGCAGCACCACACTGCCCTTAATCCTGACTTGGCAATTGGTTACCTGCACATCAATTGTGTAGTCTTTCCCAGGCCTAAGGCGGTGAACATCTGCATCCCACATCTCATTGAAAAGCTTAGAAAGTTCACGATTTAAGGCTTTCCTGTCAAGAAATACAGAGGAATACATGTGTTAAAAAAGGCATGTGCTGTTATTTCTGCAAGTCACTTCTAGAGTCTTCTAATGCCACTCCATGTTCTGGATATCAGCTTGGCATCAGGTTTCTCTTTCTCCCCACACCTTCCTGTCAGTGCTGCTGGAAAACCACAATGCTTATGGTCCATGTTTCTTTTTAAAGAATGCAGGTAACCTGTAAGGAGACCTGAGCCTTCCCTAAGGTTATGTCAGAATCTATTTCAACAAATTTCTTGTTGATAAGTCTTCCTGTGGTTTTCCATGCAATGAAACAAAAAGGAAGATGGTGTTGGTTCATTCCTGAGGATTCTGTGCACAAACCAGAGGCAAGCAAGAGATTGTTACTAGCACGCAGCAACACTGCCAACAGAAGAGGAAGCAAAGAATTCTCTCTATGATGCCTTTCTAGCAGCAATCTTATAAACTCTTCCTACCCTTTTTCCTTCAAGCAAGATTCCACACAGAATGTTTTCCTTTGCCATGTGATTATCCCAGCATAAAGGTAGTGGTGAAAAAGGGTGAGGAAGGCTCTAAACACCAGGTTTGCATACAATAAAATGCACTGATCTCTGATGCACATACAGACCTACCCAGGCTTCTCCTTCCCTTATTTTTAATGGAGTCTTTTCCTGCATAATAGGGTACAGTTTTCAGAAGTCTGTCCATTCATCTGTCAACAAGATTTAGGAAGGGTTGTGTGTTGGTTTTGCATGGCCTGGTTTTTGGTAGCAGGGGGTCCACGGACGTGGCTTATGTGAGAAGCTGCTAGAAGCTTCCACCATGTCTGGCAGAGCCAATCCCTGATGGCTCTGAGGATGGACATGCTGCTGGCCAAGGCTGGGCCAGTTAGAGAGGCTGGTAACACCTCTGTGATAACATATTTAAGAAGAAAATCAACACAAAGTGGGCACAGTTTTTTCCTAGCCAGAGAAGAGGAGGAGGTGAGAAAGTGTGAGGGAAACAACATGGAGACACCACGGTCAGTGGAGAAGGAGGGGAAGGAGGTGCTCCAGGTGCCAGAGCCAAGGTTCCTCTGCAGGCCATGGTGATGACCATGGTGAAGCAGCTGTGCCCCTGCATTCCGTGGCTCCATGGGGGATGCAGAGATCCACCCACAGCCCGTGGGGGAGGTGCCCGTGCCGGAGCAGGTGGATGCCTGGAGGAGGCTGTGTTCCAGTGGGAATCCCAGTGGAGAGAGGGGGCCCTGCTTCCAGGCTGGAGCAGCCTGTCCTTGGAGGACTGCACCCCATGGAAAGAGAGAGAGAGCCATGGCACGCAAGTTTTGGGAGGACTGTGTGCCCTATGGCAGGAATTCATGTTGCAGCAGTTTTGGGAGAACTGCTGCTCATGAGATTTGGAGCCACGCTGGAGAAGTTCACGAACTGTCTCCTGTGGGAGGGACCCCACGGTTTCACAGGGGAAGGACTCATCTCCCTGCACAGCAGAAGAAGATCTAGGGTGACAAACTGGCCAAACCCCCACGCCCTATCTCCCTGCACTGTTGGTGGGAAGGAAGGAGGGGTTGGAGGGAAAATGATGTTTTTAAGGGCTTATTTTACTTCTCATTATCCTCCTCTGATTTTATTAGTAATACATTTACTTTGTACTTCTAAGTTGAGCCTGTTTTGCCCTTGGAGTGTTTTCTCCCGGTCCTTATCTCAGGTCATGAACCTTTTGTTAATTTTTTTTCTCTCCTCTGCCCAGCTGTGGCAGGGGAGGGTGAGGGAACGACTTTTGTGGGTGCCTGGCATTTGGCCAGTATCAAACCACGACAGGTTGTTATTGTGATGAAGCGCCCAGAGGTAGCTCCAGTTTCAAGTACATTATGTCCACGCTAAGAGGAGATCAAGGAGACAGAGTGGAGAAAAAGAGAAGTGGATTAATCTCTAAATTACTGACAGTGGAATCAATCAGTTACAAACCAGCACATGAATCAAAACCCAGAGAAAAATCGCTTGATAATTTTGAATTCTCCTCCAAAAGAGATGTTTTCCATAAAAGAAGAAAAGTACAGAAATTTGTCAACAATTGGCATTTCTTTCAAATAGCTCCTGGGGCAACTTGCCATGATTTTACCAACTGGTTCTCCCAGACTGAACCAAGGCACCTCCAATCCCAGCTCTGAACCTCTGATTAGTGTTACGTCTTCTCTTTCTGTTCTGGCCAGGAAGGAGAAAACTCACTGCATCCTCCTGCCAGTGGTAAATTCCGTGCTCTCTAGCAGAAAGGGCAAACAAAGATTGTGGCAAGGGCACAATGGCAGGGCAGATAGCCGTAACTACTGCAGCTGCCACACCTCAATCCGCCTGCCACCGTGGATCTGAGCCGCTGTGTTCCTTAGCTATCCTGGAGGCACTGACAGTCCATTTTCCCTCGGGTTCTCTGGTACTTTGGGATAGTTGTGGATGGGAAATCTACACAATCACTTGCGTTTTTAACTGGGCTTGAACAGGTATCAATACCTGAAAAAAGGAAAAGGGCTAAAATTTCTAGTGTATAGGAGCCAAAGGATATGTTCATTGCCAAGGTTAAACAGGAATGTGAAGGAAGATTTGTGCTTGGAACAGGTACTTGCATGGATCTCGCAGTGGAGAAGGAGTCTGTCACAGAGGAGCTTCGTTCAGCCCCCGCCCAAAGCCCAGGCTCTGTTTGTACAGTAAGTGGCACTTGTGGCATCCCATTATCAACACTGGCTGGGCAGCCCAAACAAGGCCCCTGCTCAATGTCCCAGGGAGCTGCCTCAGAAGCCACCAACAGCAGCAGTTTTATGTATTTCCAGCCATACTTCCATATTCTTTCCAGAGTCTTAAGAAAAGCAAGCCCTTCTCAAAAGAGCTTACAAACCAACACCAAACAGAAAACTGCTCACCTCAGCAGCTCAGCTGAAGGCCCAAGGACAGGACTGGTGAGTTCACAGAACAGTACCAGAGATGTTTTTCAAACTTCAAGCCTTTACCTTGAACTGCTCTAATTTTATTGGATCACTTTGGTCCTGGATTCTGGACCCTCCTGCTGTCTGCTCCTCTGCATCAGCTTATCCCATCTGTTTGAGAACCATCATATTATGTTTAATAGAGTTTTTACTTTGGAAGGAACTACTGATGGTGGAGAGAAGTCTGCTGCCTGCTGAACATCCAAGGTATGTGGAACATTAGGGAGGGTGTCAGTTGGATTTTATTATAATATTTTGTTCCACTGATACAGTATTTTATATACATATACTTTCATATGTGTGTATTTTGGTGAAAGTCACCTATCTAGGAGAGATCTGTCATCTCCTTAATACCCACTGCTTGTTCTCAGTCTGCTCTTGGCTCTTGTTCTGTGTTTATGAAGCACTGTAGGGCTCTGTTTGACCCTTCCTCCTTTAGAAATATTATGGAATATTGCATGAGCTCAAGGTGTCTACTCAGGAGAGGGTTACAGCAAGCATGTACCCACAGATTGCAATCCTCATTTCTAGTCAATTAATATACTTCTACTAAATGTATTCCTGCATACAGGAAACTTGTCCCAAAACTGAAATCACTGAATTTTACAAAATAAAAGCCTTTATTCTCCTTTATCTCTGCTAGGTGCTACCACAATATCATCATGGACTTTTCCTCTCCTTTTTGTTGTCCCTTTAGTTTCCAAACAGAGAGAGCACCTGTTTATGCTGTACATGAAGATTGAAAAAAATATACCCTTCCCAAAGCAAAAAAACTTGTCTAGCAACATACACAGCCATCTTGTAAAAACTCTTTCTGGATGGTATTTCTTTAAAAAGGGCCATAAACTTAGCTTACACACACAAGGTGAGACAACTTCAATGAGAAGATGCCCAACCCCTTCATGCAAATCCATGACACACCAGCATGTAGGTAAGGTTGTCCTGGAAAAGGGTATTGCATATTTACTCCCTGGTTTTCAACACAATGGCATGGGTGACTCAAACACAGAGATTCTTATCATCAATTCTCAATCCCCTCCTTATGGTGAAAGCTCCGAGTTGTTAAATTTATGCTTT
The DNA here is from genome assembly GCA_013397115.1 of Edolisoma coerulescens. Classification (NCBI taxonomy): domain Eukaryota; kingdom Metazoa; phylum Chordata; class Aves; order Passeriformes; family Campephagidae; genus Edolisoma; species Edolisoma coerulescens. The sequence goes on along the minus strand of VWZW01004014.1, from coordinate 1,467,433 downwards.
CACAAAGAATTAATTATTTCTGTGCGAGAAGTCTGGCCAGTTGGATTCTGTCCAGTTGAAGCCTTGCTTGGATGTGCTTACGTGAGCAAAGCACCCTCCCAGTAACAACATTCGGTCTGCACTCTTAAAAGCTGAGAAAACTTGGGAGAGGCTCTTTGCAATAGTAACTGATGCACCAGCAGTGTGATTAGAGCAAAAGAATCTAACATCTTCATTTTATTCTTCATTCTACCCAAAATAATGCTCCAAGAAGACTTTATTGCTATAAATCAGAAATGACTCAAGACATGAAGAGAATTAAAGGTCAGTGGCAAATAATGTGAGCAAGTCAACAGTATCAGAGCAAGAAAAATATGTATTGCAAATGGGTCACATGAAGCCCTACAAAGGTTTGATTGAACACCTTCTCCAAAGTAAATTTACCTTCAGAGATCTTTTCAACAACATACAATTTTATACAGCCTTTAATCTTTACATAGAGAAGAAAAGGATTTGGAATACCTGATGAGCAGCCATTTACAAGAAGTTTCCAAACATTTAAAAAACTTGGTTCAAATGTTGTGAAATACATGCAACAGCTTTTATGACTAACAGAAGATCAAAACAATTCTTTAGATTTTCATCTTATGCCAGTGTCTATGTCTTCTATTTGAGTCCAGTGATTTTTAATTTTTTTTTTCATTTAAAGCTGATATTTGAAAGACCAAAGGATAAATAAGGTAGATTTTGTACATGGAAAGGAAAAGGCAATGTCAAGGGGCAAACATAAGAGTGAGCAGTTACCAGCAAACAATCTGTCAAGGTCCTGAGCTGGCAGCTGATGTTTGAAGAACTGATTCTAAGTTACCAGCTATGTTTAAGCACAGCCTGATTTTAGCATCACCTTTATTTTAAGCTAATGGTTCAGCAGCCCCACCGATGTTTTGCACTGCAGTGAGTCAGTAAAACAGAACAGAAAGAGGAAGAGGGTTCTTACTGTGCTGCATGTCACCCTTTTACAGACAAATATATCCCATCCTCACTACCCTTCCTGTTAGAGGAGAATTAGTATGATTGTCTCTTACCCACTTGCCATGCCAGGAAGAAGTTTTTCTCTTGGCAAATACTCTGCGCAGGGAGAAGGCAGCCAGAAGCTCAGCAATCTTCCCGTAGTCCAAGGCACGGAGCTGTGCTCCCCTTACACTCCTCTTGCCCCCTGAGGACTGTCACTCAGCCTGACAGAAAGGCACGGGAGAAGCAGCAAGTGCCAATTCCCACAAGAGTCTAAGGACAGCACCTCAACTCACGCCTCTCTCAGCGCAGGAACACTCGCACCAGGAAGTCAGAGGCACCTGTAGCAGGCTGTTGCCTCACCTTCTCTTGCATCTTGATTTGCCAATCAGATTTTACATCTCTGGATGAAGTTTGAGCCCAGAAATAAGCACTGCAAGTCTGAAAGCCTTGAGATGGACGGGACATTCTAGTCTTGTCATTTGCATCCAGTTATTATTTGACAGTAGAAGGGAAGATGATAATTAATCTGAGATCAAAAAAAATCATGGGCAGGGAAGAAAAAAACCCCAACAAATGCTTCTCTATTTACAGCTGAAACTGCTAAGTGAGATCTCGTGCATATTAGGAGGTGTTAGAACAAGGAAACGTTTTTGAAAGGCAGAACTTTGCATGTGCCACTGGAAGCAAGTGGTGGCAGGTGCTGGTAGGTGCAGGTACCCACTCCAGTGCCTGTCCTGGGAGGCTTGCATTCATTATGTGGCTAAATCAACCTTCGGATGGTTTAAAGCTTATTGTTGTTTGGTTGGTACTTGTAGCATTTTCTTCTTCATAATAATTAATTTCTGAAAAGCATAGCTTTAGGTCTAAACTATGTATACATAGAGAGAAAAGCCAGAATGGCTTCAGAATGCTAGCTACCAGTCATACAAATGGTTCTGCACCTCTGGTCCATGTACCCCTTCAAAGAATCAATTTAGGGCCAAATAAAGCCCCTGGTAATGAAGACACCTGACACACAGAATTGCATAGGGAAAAAGACATGCAGCCCACTTAAAACACTTAAAAGTGAAGCTTCCTTTTGACACTGGTAGGGGAAATAAAAGTATCCCAAAATTGAATGTCCTTAATTTTAACAGAAATTCTCTTTACCATTTTTGGTTAGTATTTATTGCAGTTCAGGGTAAACAAGGTAAATGACAAAAATCCAATGCCCTGGATTTGTCTGTCAACTGCCCCAGTTTATCAACTGAATGCAGGAACTCTTATTCTATGCTTTCCTTTAAAATACAAAAGCCAGTGGGCATTTTCTGTCTATATGAAAGTTGCAACTTCTTTACTCACGTTAGCAGAAAGAGCCCAGATGGGAGCCAAGGGAATTTTCACTTACAAGCAGCATCATCACTGGAGTCAGTGGTTTTAAGTTAATCTTTAATAAAATTACAGCTCAGTAGCATCACCAGCAATTTCACAACCAACTGTGTACTTGAATCTCTTTTAAAACTTCTGCCTTTTGGTTTGGACACTGAGCTAAGAAAAACACAAAGATCCTGAAGAGAGTGAAAGGGTGTGTTTGCCAACAGAAACGAAGCACTGATCAAAGGCAAATTAGATCAGCACAGAATCTGGGTCATTACCGGGTCTAATGCAGAAAAAAAGAGAGCAGCCTTGGTATCTACATGGGTTGGCTTCCTCTGCAGCAGAGCCCAGCCAGTGCTTCGTCAAACCCATTGCACAGGGCAGCGGACGTGGGTTTTGTGCAAGAATTGAGGCCAGGCTTGCCCTGTGCTCTGTTCCTCTTTTTCTGTCACAAGGGAATGGGGAGAGTGTTTGGTGCTGTCTCACTCACACGTGACCAGCACTTCCAAAGGAGTGGGGCAAGAAACTTGTGGAAGATGTTCTGCGTGACAAAACCACCACCTCAGGTATCAGATGCTGACCTTTGCCAAGGTCAAGGATCAAGGGGATCCTGGGAATAAAATGTTTCTAAAGCATGTAGGCATCTCTGCACATTTCTGGCCTAAATATTTTGCTTTTCCAGCCAAGGCAGCCAATGGATAAGTGTTGGTTTGTCACCTCTACAGTCTGGTGCCTACATTTCCCTGAAGGGAGAAAGGGTTGATTCAGAGTTATTTTAAACCTCTTTGGTCGATCAAAAGAGGTGTGAGTGAGAACAATGAGTTTTACAGGCTTCCAGACCAAAGCAGCCAGGGCTCACACCTGCGCAAAGGGCACGTTTGGGCTGGGCAGGCTCGCTCAGGGAGGCAGAGTAAAAGCTGCCAGCTGGAACAAACACCCTGCAGATCTATAGCACGCTCAGTCCTTTCCCAGGAAAAGGCAGAACAGGTCTTTGGGTCACGTTTTGCATGTGGATGTAGAGAAGAGGGAAGTTTATGAGACACTGAGGATGCTGGACATTCCCATGGCAGCTTTGGCTATTGCTGCCAAGTCCCCACAAGCTGACCCACAGTGAAAAGCAGTGGAAACACAGCCTGGGCTGGTCAGTGGGAACCCAGCCAGGTCAGAGCTCACTGAGAGCAGAGCACGGGGACACTGAGGTCCCCACCCTTCCTTAAATACTAATATTCAAGTTGGAGCCTCTCCTGCCAGATTGTTTCCCACCAAACTCCAGGATCCCTGTGCCTGTCTCAGTTATCTCCCTTTTCCTGAACCTCAGCCTCTCAGTCCTGGAGTCCTTTCTCTCTAGCCAGTGGTGTTACAATCTCTCCACTTACTGGCGAGTTTCTGGTGCAGCAGCTGTCATCCTGAAAGAGAAAACGATGAGGATTACAGAGCCAGGCATGTTCTTGTCATAGAAACACCAAGAATAAGTAACTCCATCCCTGCAGCTGAATGTGTGTACCTGGGCTGTGACACAACCTTCTCACCATTAGGCTGGTCTGCTAATATTCTTTCACTTACCAGTGCTAATTCCCAGGTTTAGTAGGTAAATCATGTCTGACTTACAGTATGTTCTCACAGCCAGATGAGCCAGCTGCACACTCAGCAAACCAAGAGGCCGAAAGAAAACATCTGCTTGGGCACACAGGGGGCTCAGTACCCCTGTGTGAGCTTAGGGGATAAGGGAGGACTTTTTTATGATGTTTATTTTTAGGACTGCCAAGCATACACCTTTCTTGATTTTTGTAAGGAAAAACTGTCTAGGAATCATTGAAGACATATTGTGAAGACATAATATGGGAAGACATTAATTAAAGAGCTTTGAGGTGTTTCACGTTTAGCACAGACACAAAGATACATTTGGTTATTAGTCACTAATTTTCACACATTGGTGTAAACCAAAATTTTAGGGAGCCTGGCTGAAACATCCTATCTTATCGCACAGCTCAGTTCTGGTGCTTTTTGGATTAATGAACCCTTAGGGCTGAGAGAACTGGGATTGTTCAGCCTGGAGAAGAGAAGGCTTTGGGGTGACCTCATTGTGGCCTTGCAGTGCCTGAAGGGAGCCCACAGGAAAGATGGAGAGAGACTCTTGACAAGGGCCTGGAGTGACAGGACAAGGGGCAATGGCTTCACACTGACAGAGAACAGGTTTAGATTGGATATGAGGAAGAAATTGTTCCCTGTGAGGGTGGGGAGGCCCTGGCACAGGTTGCCCAGAGAAGCTGCGGCTGCCCCTGGATCCCCGGAAGTGTCCAAGGCCAGGCTGGATGGGACTCTGAGCACCCTGGGATAGTGGAAGGTGCCCCTGCCCATGGCACGGGGTGGGACGGGATGATCCTGAAAATCCCTTCCAACCCCGAGCAGCCTGTGATGGTTTAGGCAGTCAGCAAAGCGCACAAGGGCGCTCGGGGCTCGGTGCGGTCACACAGCGCGGGGTGCCCCTGACAGGGTCCCGGCCAGCGCCGCGGCCATGGCGGGGCGTGACGTCACGGGACGGGGCGCAGCCCAGCGCGCTGTGTGACGTCACGGGGCGGAGCGGGACAGGCGCAGTTCAGCGCATGCGTGACGTCACGGGCCGGGGCGGTGCAGCCCAGCGCAGTGTGTGACGTGACGGGCGGGGCGGCGCCCGCGGGGTGTCGGGGCAGCGATGGGGGCGCAGCTCAGCGCGGTGAGTG
>VWZW01004014.1:1444253-1462268 GCA_013397115.1 Edolisoma coerulescens | reverse complement strand
CCCGCGGCGCGGCGGAGGCTCCGGGGCCGTCCCGCGGCCCCTGCGCCCGGGGCGGTGTTGGTACCTGCGCTGGCTGCCTGGCCGCGGGGCTTTGCCCTCCCAGCTCCGCGGATAACTGTTGTTGTTATTGTTGTTGTTGCTGCTGCTGTTATTGTTGGTATTGTTGCTGCTGTTGTTGGGGGCCCGCGCTGATGGCTCTGAACGCTTGTGGTGTTTTCCTCCGTCGGAGTAATTTCAAACTGGAGGAGCGTAGGTTTAGAGTGGGTGTGAGGAAGGAATTGTTCCCTGTGAGCGTGGTGGGGCCCTGGCACCGATTACCCGGAGTTGTGGTTGCTCCATCCCTGACAGTGTCCAGGGCCGGGTTGGATGGGGCTCTGAGCAGCCTGGGATAGTGGGAGGTGTCCCTGCCCACGGTGTTGGAACGAGATGATCTTTAAAGTCGCTTCCAGCCCGAACCATGCCACGATTCCATGAGCATGCCTGCTGAGCAGTGGGTCTGCAGCGCTGTCACCTCTGCCACGCATCGTTGCCCTCTTTTCTCAGCTGCCTGTTACGGTTCTGTGCTCCGCTGCTCAAACGCTTCTGTCTCTGGGTTTGTGAGAGGAGCGGGATGGAGCTGGATTCAACATGTGCTCGTTTGGGTACGAGTGCTCATAAGGTGCATTGAACAGAGGAGATGAGGCTAGGTGCAGAAGTGAAGAAATCCTTTTGTCCTCTCGCTGGTGTCTGAAACAGATGAGAAGAATGTTTAGCCGAGATTACTTCGAAAACAAGGTTTTTGAAGCTGAGGGTACAAGGTTTCTCATGCCAAAGCAGGGTTTGGTTTGTGTGTTTGTAGGGTAGGGCAGTGCTGGAGTGTGGAGCCGTGAGCTTGTGTGTTTGACTGTGCTGTGCTCACCACGCCCCGGCAGTGCAGTCTCCATGGCTTTTCTCTTTGTTATCACACAGAGGCCTCTTTCCATTAATAAAAATTCCTGCTCAGTTACTAATTCTGCCTTCTCTGTTCGCAAAGATTTGAGCAGCTGGAAATGATGAGTCACAAGGTCCCCATTTAGTGATTCCCAGGCCTTTTGGTCAGCCTGTTGCTCTCTGCTGCCGTAGACCTGATGCTGTGCAGTTATCTTTGTTGATATCTTGGTCTGCCCTGTGGTGGGGGTATATAGGCCACTTTTAACCCAGAGAATGCTCTTCTTAGCAAGCATGACTTTTTGTAATCATTCAGCCTTCAGTTCTTCCCCTTTTTTCTGCCCACCTGGTGATAGATCTGAGTAAGGAACTAAAATAGCTTTCTGAATTAGTGGGTGTGCTGTTTCTTTCCAGACCAAATCCCATGAGACTTTTGCACTAATTGACCATGAACAACAAATTGCTTTCCACGAGGTTAACGCTGTGTTAAAACTATTTGCTATTGCCTGACCACAGCAGCACTATTTTTTTGTTCCTCTTAGATAGCCACATTTGTAAAGGAAACTGTTTTAACGTATTGTCTCATTTGAGACACCTGCTGCAGAGTCAGCTTGCTATTGCCACCAGACCTCACTCACATGTTAATTTCTCATTAAGGAGTTTATTTGCTGCTCTGTCACCTTGAACAACTTCCCTCTCTCCCCTTTTTTGTGACTCAATAACAAAAGTTCTTCCCAGAGCTGCAGTAATCTGCTGGATCTATGAGAGTTAAGGAATAATTTTCCTGTAAACTTCAGCTTCTTCAGAAACAACCTGTGTGGAGCTATTGCAGTATTCCTGAATAAAAGTGAAAAATGTAGTGTGTGTGTGGCATGGTGTGCCCTCAAGCTGTACACAGTGATGATACGTTTTAAACCTGTACAGCAGCATTTTAAGAAGAGAGAATTCATGCTGTCCCACAGTTTTATTATTAATAATGTAGGAAGTTTTTGTAGCCTCCTGAGGGACTGTCACAGTTGCACAAATGCCATTCTAAAATACTGGTCAGGTCCCTTTGAAATAAAGTGAAAGTGAAAACTAAGCAGGCAGAACTTTGAGCTCATTTTTTAAAAGTTTTTGCTGTACTCATGTTTTTCTCCTCTGTTGAAGTGTTGAATAATAAATTACTGAGTCAGAGAGGGTTTTTATAAGTAGTTGTGCAGTTTATTCTCCTGCTCCAGTGTGAAGGGGGTGGTGTGGTGTCAGAGCATAATCTGTTGCTGTCTTATAGGGCTTCAAATGTGGGGAAAATGAAATGATAAAGGGACAAAAAGGGCTGTCCCTTGGCTGTGTCCTGCAGCTTAGCTGCTTTCCCAGGGAAGGGCTGCTGCTCTGTGTACACAGGTCTGTGTGGTGGTGGAATCACCAATGCCTGCACCCAAACTCTGAGCTGGAGGGCGTGTGCGTGGTGCCAGCGCCCAGCAGCAGCGTGGGATCGCTGGCAAAGTCCTGCTCAGCTGCCAGAGAGAGCATGGGGTCTGTGGTCGAGCAGGAGACCCCAAATTACGGGGTGTCTGCAGCGCGTGGGGTAGCGTGTGTAGGGGTCTGTGCAGCAGTGGCCTCTGTGGCCAGATGGCAGCAGCTGGGGAGCCTGGAGAGAGGGCACACTCTGCCAGGGCAAAGCCAGCTGCTGGGGGATCCACCTCACGCACGTGTGTGTGTGTGTGTATGGAATTCCCACTCATGGACCTTCATCCCGGTTGGTGGGGAGAGGAACAGGATGAGCCCGTCAGTGCTGTTTGTGTGAGCGAATGGCTGTGTTGGTCAGTGTGGTCAGCCACATGTTTAGGTTGGATATTAGGAAAAGGTTCTTCCCCCAGAGAGCGGCCGGGCACTGGAACTCACCAGAAAATGGGCACAGCCCCAAGCCCGACCGAGTGCAAGGAACATTTGGACAATGTTCTCAGGCACAGGGTGGGATTGTATGGGTGTCCCGTGCAGGGCTAGGAGTTGGACCGGATGATCCTGATGGGCCCCTCCCAACTCAGGATATTCTGTGATTCTGTGTGTATTTGGACACATGTGACACGTGTGTCTGTGTGCCTGCTGGAGATGGGGATTCAGCCTCCCTGTCAGGGGACCTGGGGATGTGGAGCTGTGACAGCCTCGCTTGAGTCCAGCTGCCAGCGTGGCAGCCCCGTGCTGGTGTGCAAGTGCCTCAGCACAGGGGTGACACCAGGTCTTCATAGATCAAATCTGTGGGTTTGGGATTTTTTTTGTAATAATGCTTCCTCTTCCTGCTCAAAGAACTGTGTTCCCTCTGGGTGGTTATATTGTCATGGCATAGTACCCTTTTCCTTGTCACCCAAATAACTCTCTCTCGTTCTGCACACGTGTCTAACGCTGTTTCTGTGCTGCTGCAGTTGCGTCAGGTTGTGACGTACCCAATATGGCTGATCTACACCACCATCATGAGGATTTTCAGGAATCCCCGGCCTGCCATTACCCTGAAGGACCCCGAAGTGAAGTATGCACTGAGGCTGATTGATAAGGAGGTAGGTGCGTGTGCAGTGCTGGGCATGACCATGGATGGTGTGAAATGCTTACAGTTTCTGAAGTCTTGGGTGATGTCCCAACAGGGTGGATGCTTTTGTCTTGAGGAAAGGACTCCTTTATAAAAGCCCTTTGTGTGGTATAACTGAGTTCTGCAGTTCTGCAAGCAGCTTCTTTCCAAGCAGTTTAGAGTGGAGAATGCTGCTTTAGAAATGATCAAACTCATGGTCACATGTGTCTCATGTTGCAGAGCACATCAGCAGAAATTCCCAAACTGAGCACAATTGGCTGGGCTAAGGGACACAAGTCCTGCTGTCAGGCAGAGCAGGCAACTTTTCCATGGTCAGTAGCATTCAACAGCAGCTGTCAGAACTATGTTGATACTGGTTCCTGTTGCTGGATTGATGTACTGTAATGGGTTACAGGAGGAAAGGTGTTTAAGTCATGAGTCCTGACAGCACCCAAGCTGTCTCAGCATCTCTTTCTCTCTGTTAAAACTAAAGCCTCCCAGTACAAAATTAAATTCTTGCTCAAGTGGGATACCAGAGGAAAGTCATGATGCTTTCAGGGTGCATCTTGCCATCAGAAGTTGGTGACTAAGCTTGTGGGAAGTGAGCCAAAGCCACCAAAGTTGAAAAGTACAGGTTTTCCTTGGATAAACCCACCATCAAAAGCATGAGAGAGAAATCTTGGCTTTTCAGGTGTAAAGTCACACCTGAGGATATTTTTAGTGTTGACTTTTTAAGGCTGTGAGCTATTCAGAAATTTATCAGACGACTGGACTGTAACAGAGCTTTGTTTGAGGTTTAGAGGGTGCACTGATAGCTTGGCTCTCCCTGGTTCTGTCTGTCAAAGGAAACAATCACTATCATTTTGAATCCTGGGTTCGTGGGAACTGAAAGCTTCCCTGTGGCTTGGGCTGGGCTGCATTGCTGAATTTATTTCCCAGGTGTACTGCAACAACACTGTTATTATAGACTCCCTGCTTTTCATGAGGTCGGGAGAGGCTGAGGGAACGGCTGAGGGAATTGGGATTGTTCAGCCTGGAGAAGAGAAGGCTTTGGGTGACCTCATTGTGGCCTTGCAGGGCCTGATGGGAGCCCACAGGAAAGATGGAGAGAGACTCTTGACAAGGGCCTGGAGTGACAGGACAAGGGGGAATGGCTTCACACTGACAGAGAGGAGGTTTAGATTGGATATCACAAAGAAATTGTTCCCTGTGAAGGTGGTGAGGCCCTGGCCCAGGTTGCCCAGAGAAGCTGTGGCTGCCCCAGCCCTGGCAGTGTCCAAGGCCAGGTTGGATGTGGCTCAGAGCAGCCTGGGATAGCGGAAGGTGTCCCTGCCCATGGTAGGGGGATGGAACTGGGTGATCTTAAAGGTCCCTTCTACCCAAATCCTTCTATGATTTTATGATGTGCCCAAATTGAGTCTGCCACACCTCCTGTCTTTTGAACAGAGAAGTAGGAGTCTTGAGGCTGCTTCCTAGTGCATAGCATAGGAAAAATCTTTTATTATTTAGTTAGATGTGCTAATTTAGTTCATGCTGTAAAAAAGCCAACAACTTCAGTTTGGTTGGTTGTTTTTATAATGGTGAGCATAATTAATTTGTTGCCTTTCAGTGGCTTCAGCAAAGCACCAGCCTGCAAAAACTGTTCTCCAGCTTTGCATGTGGCAAGGGTGGAAGACTCCTTGGCACTGCAACTTGAGACAGGAGTGTGTGGCCAAGGGCTGCCAGGTGCTTAGGGCAGTGCCAAAGGGGAGTGATGGTCTGAGGTGACCCTGTGCTGGAAGTGCATCCCAATCCAAGGCTGTCTGTAATCCAGCCTTGATGACACCTTGCAGAGTGGCAGGCTCAGTGTCCTGGCTGTGTGACAGAGAGGCACAGGCGAGCTGATCTAGCTATTGGGGATTCCCTGAGCCTCTTAGTTTCTCACAGTTGCCTCACAATGCACCAAAATACTTGTGTTTAGTCACCTTCAGATAAACTCTCTCGACTTTAATCGGTGAGATGATTAAGTGGGAATTCAAAGCTTTGTTCTTTCTGCATGCTGTTAAAGGCAGCATAATAAAAATGCAACGTTGTTGTCAAAATCCAGTGATTTCCATACAGTGCTGAAAATGCCATACAAAAACAGCAGCAGTTAGAGTGAAAGCAGCAGTGTTAAGTCCACATTAGTTATCTTTCTAAAGGAATTTTCAGTGGCAGTTGCTGCTCCTGAATTGACATAAGTACAGAGAAGCCCTTTTGAGACTGCCAGTCAGTTCCCTTCTTCCTTCAGGATTTGCCTTAAAATGAGGTAGTGTGAAGAAAATTTCATCAGTATGACCGCAGTAAGGGGAGACAAACTGTGAGGAAGACATTTGTCTCCATTGGTTACTTTAAAAACAGTTAAGCAAACAAAACAAGGGTTACAAAACCCTTAAAAACAGAAAGTCACTGGATGAGGCATTAAGCTGGATGCTGTTTCTTTCTCTTTTTTTTTTTGCTGTGTTTTTCATTCCTGTGAGTATGACCTGATTTTTCAAACATAAAACTTACATAATATAAGAAATAATATTTAATTACTTATTGCCAAAATTTGATTCAAGGTGTGACTTTCCTAGTGAAGATTAGAATAATTATCCTAGCAGGACTGCATATATTGTCATAATTTTGTTCATATCTAAATACAGTGCTCTTTTCAATTTTATTTACAGATTAATTCCAGTTTTACAGGGAAAATATTTTTAAGGATCTTACCATAGGAAAAGGAACCAGGCTGCTACTTCCATTGAAATGGTTAATTCATCTGATTTTGAGAGATGAAAATCAGAATACTTTGGCCTTGAACTGCTGCGTATTTAAACTTGAAGTGAGAATTGAAGAACTAATTAATTTTTATCTTGTGGCTGCCTCACAGAAGGCAGTGTAAACATCCATAATATTTGGAAAGTTATCACTTAGTCTTAATCTGCACATGAGTATCGTTAAGTGTCATTAAATCTTAATCCTGCAGGACTCTGGACTTGTCTTGTTTTACGAGTGAAATCACAAACATTAAATCCCAACAACATAGCTGACTGTTGTTTTGATTCTCCTCTTTCAGGAAGTTAGTCATGACACAAGGAGATTTCGATTTGCTCTCCCTTCCATGGAGCACGTTCTGGGTCTCCCTCTAGGTACGTTCCTTATGAAGAATCCAAGTGTTGCTTGCATTAATTATACTGTAAGAGATTTTGTGGGGTTTTTTTCCTTATGTTTTGAATTTGGAATACTGCTCATGTGGCTGGAGCTGTTATGGAGAGCTCTGCAAGATAATCCTCATGCTGTGAGTAATCTGCAGGCTCTGAAATGCAATGTACATGAGTGAACACCCAGCTTGTTTGTGTGCAGAGAGTAGGAACAAACACAGGTCTTCACTCGCACTTTTCCAGCCTCAGCTTTCCAGCGTGTGTCATTCCTGTGGGGCTGAATCCCTGCAGTCCCTTTCCGTGCCCTGAGGCACCACTCTCATCCCCTTCTCCTCTCACACATGCGGTTTACCAGATGATCTACTCACTTCTGAATTTCATGGAACTTTTGAATCACCCGGGGGTAGCTGTTTCCAAAGGCCCTGCCACGTGGTGTGGTGCCTTCCATAACAGCTTAGTGCCATTGTTTCCTCCTGCTATAAAGAGCATTTAATTGTGACTTGTGTTTAGTAGGATTTCTGCTTTAACAAGCTGCTGCAGTGATCCTTGGCTCCTTTCTTTGTGGTTGTTGTCAGCGCCTTTTCCAGGTGTTAAGTTCCCTCTTGTTCGGGGTGTTAAAAATCTCTTGATCTTTTTAAGTAGCCTTGAAAGCAAAGCTCCTTTCCCTGGCTTGCCCAAAACGGACATTGAGGAGTGCTTTGCAGGGTGAGACTTGGGAAACAGAGAGAGCTGAAAGCTGCAGGGGGTGGAGAAGCAGCTGGGAGCCTCAGAGCTGCTGTTGGGTGGCAGATGCTGTTTAGCCCAGCTCCAGCATTTCCCTTTTATCACCTAAACCACTGAAAGGTTCCTTCTGAGGGAGAGGATTGTGTGTGGCCCCACGCAGAGGCTGCCAACTTATGTCCTGTCAGGGTGGGGTAAAGCTGTAACAGGTGAGGGCACAAGGCACATTTTCTCTCTGGGAGGGGCACCTTTTCTGGCTTTATACCAGTTCTTGTAAGATGTGCCCCAGCAGCAGCCCCACTGTCCAGGCTGACCGTCTGCAGCGGTCACCAGGGGTCTGTGGGTCTGTGCCTGCAGCCACTTCTGCCCTAGAGAAGGAACAGGAGCTCCCTGCTGCAGCTCCCTTCAGGTCTGCCCTAGCAGGATGTCTGTAGGCTTCGCTGGGAGGGTTGTTGGAATACGATGTCCATGTGCAGCTTCAGGTGAGTTGCCCATTCCCCAAGTCACCAAGCAGCACATCTTCCTTCACCTAACACTTTCTAATCCTTCTGAAGGAATTAGCCATGCCTGAAGGGTCAGCTGCTTCTGAAGCTAATGTAATATGGTCATTATGATCATTTGCAAACCAGCTCCTTGTAAAATACCCTCTTTGTGGTGCCATAACGGGCAGAGGAACTGTGCCATCTTTGAAAATGCTTTGTTCTGTAGACCTAATGGTGATAAAAAACCAAAACCCAAAACCTCTCCCCCCCCTCCCAGTTAATCTTCACTTGGGTCTCTTCAGAATGTTGGACTTTTATAGGAAAACCTTTCATAGAAGTTAATTCTTTTCTTGTTTTTTCAGGAAAAAAAGATGTAGACATTGAGAAGAGAAACAGTTGTAGAGAGTTCAGAGGATATGTGACAGATGGAAACGTGATTGCTACATTCACATGTTAGGCTGGAGGAATGGCAGGGCTAGAAAAGTGCTTTGTGCCTAGGCAGCCTTAACAAAGGCAGCTGGAGAGCTCCTGGAAGATGTGAGGGATCTGTGGTCAAAGCAAGAACAGTTATAAACTCAGTTTTAACTAAACTGTGGCAGTTTACAACTAATAGGTTAATAAAGATGTGTGAACAGCATTGGACAGTTTTCCATTCCTGTGTCCCTTTTATTTGTCTGTACAGGAGAGACAAATCCCATCTATTGCAAGATCTCAGGTACAGTTCAGGCTTTGGTAAATGTAAATGCATGAAGTTATGTTTGACGCACAGAATTAGCAGTGGAGTTGTCTGTCCTTTCAGGTAGATCTGTGCATGGCTAACAACTCTGGCAAGGTGTTGCAGTGTCAGGAAAATAAGGAAGGAAGAAGTGATGCCCCAAAATAGGGTAGTTAGACCTTTGAGGCTGGTCCATGCCAGCTCAGCACATCCACTGAAAGGAAAATCTTTTGAAAGAAAACTAGTTTTTGTTTTTTCTTCCCTGCAACAGGGCAGCACATCTACCTATCTGCACGGATTGATGGAGCTCTGGTTGTCAGACCTTACACTCCAGTTTCCAGTGATGATGACAAGGGCTTTGTGGATCTTGTTGTCAAGGTGAGAATGTCAGGCTGTGCTCCCAGGCTGGGCAACTTCTGAGCCACCTTTAGAGTGCCTTTATGTGAAGTTTGGTGTGCTGGCTTCTCTTCAGGAATGTGCCATTACCTACAGTCCACATGGCATTTTGCAGGCACTTCTTTAGTGAGGGTGTCTCATGAGGTGCTGCATCATTTTCCACCCTCTGTGTAGACCTGCAGATGTTCATACACTCTTTAATCCTTGTGGAATAAGGAATTAACCTTGCCTGAATGGACAGCTGCTTCTGAAGCTAATGGAATTTGGTTATTACGATCACTGGGAGTGGTGATCATTATCATTGCTGATCCAGGCAGTGTGAATGATTGATTTAGTTGGTAAGAAAGTGGTTTTAAGTCTTGTGATAATGTACTTTTGTTTTACTTCTTGGTAGCTAGACTACGTATCATTCAGACCCATCAGGAATTTAAAATATGAATATCTGCACTGGATTTCCTCTTAGAATTTTGCTCTTTGGAATCACAGTATTTTGGGGTTTTTCTTTACTTTTCTAGCCTCTTTTAAACTTGGGTGTAAATTGTGTTGATTATTTAATCAACATTTTCTGTGTTGCAGAATGACAATGAAGAAATCACCAGTCTCAGTCCAAAAATTGGGGCAGGAGTGGCATTTTGATCTTTTGTCATTCAGACATTGCATTTCTTTATGGAGTAATTTGCTCTTTGCATGAGGAGTATTTGTACCTAAAAATTCGAAGGGCAGATGCTCATCTCTGAGCTGTGAGATTGAATTGCTTCGGTGTTGTTTTTAACAGGTCTACTTCAGAGGTGTCCATCCCAAGTTTCCTGATGGGGGGAAGATGTCTCAGTACTTGGACAGCCTGAAAATAGGGGACACCATTGACTTCAGAGGACCAAGTGGCCTCCTTGTGTACAAAGGAAAAGGCAAGGCTGGTTTGGAAGATAGAATTTATCCAGAGTAAACAGTACAGGAAAAATGTCTTATTACTCTAGAAGTGCTTTTTGTTGGTGCTGTTCTCAAGTAAGGGATGGGTTTTTTCCATGCTTATATGGACATAGTTTATTCACTGACCAAAACACTGGGTGTTTGCACTGTCCACTGCTAATTTCCCAAGTAAAAATGAGTAGGCATTACTTTTATGTCAATATAAAATATCTCACTTTAGTATAACGCAGCCACAAATGTGTCACAAAAACCTTCTGGCAGTTTTGTGTGAAGCAGAACTCCGACACGTGGTTTTCCAGAGCTCTGTATGTAGCATTCATGTTATTCTGGGTGAAGAGAGCTGTGAATACAACACAGCATTTTGGAGAGTTTCAGACTCTCTGTTGTGTTTGGCTGAAATGGGCAAATGGGCTCAAAAAGAGAAAAATTTTAAAAAAAAACCAAACAACCAACCATGCTGCGTATTTTATGTTTTCCCTTAAAATAATCTGCACAGGGGAAGTAAACTCACTGAGCAGATCAGTTCCTTAGTGTAGAACTGTTTTCAGAGTCTGGGCTTGTGAATGTCGCTGGGGTTATGGGATGTGAGCAAATAGAAATACAGGTGGTGTGTTGTGTAGGCTGTGGTCAGGGATAAATCATAACCCGTGTCAGTGTCTGATGTTACCACTTCATGTCTTAAAATCATCTTCCAGGATTGCTTTAATTCAGGACATCTCCTTTTCTGTTCCCTGGTAGGGAAGGGTGACAGGGCTGGAGCAAAGTCAGTTTAGCAGGATGTGCTGGAAAGGGATAACAGGAGGTGTTTCCTGCTTGCTTCAGTGTTTTCCATCTCTTTCTCTCTTCAGGCAAGTTTGATATTCGGCCAGAAAAGAAAGCTGAACCAGTTACCAAGACAGTGAAATACGTGGGGATGATTGCAGGGGGGACTGGTAGGTATCTGTAAGGATTCATCTGTGGTTTCTGACAGCTGGTAGATGCATTTGCTCACATTTTCCCACTTGTCCTTTCTTTTACTCCCCATCCTCACATGACTGACCTGCCTCTCTCTTCCAGGGATAACACCTATGCTGCAGATCATTCGAGCAATCATAAAGGACAAAGATGACCCCACTGTTTGCCAGCTGCTGTTTGCTAATCAGGTAATTCTGTCCCTTTTTTCTGTTTGTAGTGTTTTACTTACCTAGCAGAACTCCACTCATCAAATGAAATCCTCTCTGAGGAAGCCTGGTACAGAGATACAGACCCTGAGGGAAGAACTGAACTGAAATGTTGGAAACCTCCCATATAAAAGCACTGTAATAAATTGGGGTGTTAGCATTACTACAGAAATGTTTGCTAATGTTTGCCTTCCTGTGACTCATTGCTCTGTTTCTAATCCAGTTTATGAATGTTAAAGCCCTGCATTCCTTTGTGCAAGTTGTTAATGTTTTGGGCAGACTTTCAGAGCTGCCTTTCTTAGTGGAAACATGAAGGAGGTGGACATTTGTCTCCTCCAGCAATTGTAACTCCCCAGCTTTGCAGCAGGGTTTGTCTGTGGAATCTTTCTGTCTGAGGACACCTTGGGTGGGGCTAAAATTAGCTGTGGTCTCCAGCAGGTCCCTCAGATACAGAGCTGTGATTCTGCTTGACTGTCTGCTTTCATTTCCATCCCCTCTGTCAGTTCTTCATGTGCTTCTCTTGCCCCTTGAGGTGTGGCATCCTGCATGCTGGCCAGAGGGAAGCTCTCTCATCCATGGAATCCTTGCAAGAGAGATTTCTTGGATAACCCAAATGCTGGTGTGCTGCTGGGCAGCACCCCTTCTTTGCCTAATGTTCTTCTGCTGTGAATCTTTCTGCTTTTAGTTTCTCCCTCTAATGAATATTTGTTTCTGGATTATGAGTCATTATTTGTGGTGAGCTTCACTTCATGCTTGTGGGTTTTAGCTTCTTGAGGCTCTCCTCTCTTTTTCTTCTCATATTCAGTGTGTCCTACAGGAAGGATGCAGAGAGACTCTTGACAAGGGCCTGGAGTGACAGGATAAGGGGCAATGGCTTCACACTGACAGAGAGGAGGTTTAGATTGGATATCACGAAGAAATTGTTCCCTGTGAGGGTGGTGAGGCCCTGGAACAGGTTGCCAGAGAAGCTGTGGCTGCCCCATCCCTGGCAGTGTCCAATGCCAGACCTGGATGGTGCTTTGAGCAACCTGGGATAGCAGAAGGTGTCCCTGCCCATGGCAGGGGGTGGAACTGGATGGGCTTTAAGGTCCCTTCCAGTCCAGGCAGTTCTGTGATACCCGAGCTATGACCTGAGATTTTTCTGCCCAGGAGCTATGATCCAAGTGCCGAGATTCCCTGTTCTGAGGTGCCCTGCCAGTACTTTCTGCCGCTGGCTGGAGCCCTTGGGTTTGGCATAAAGTGCAGTGGTATCAGGGCAGGAGGGCCAGGATTTGCTAGGAATGATTCAGAATGACTAACACAGGGCTGGAGCTGCTTTAGCAGCACGGAGAACCCGCTGGAGCTTGGAGGGAGAGCCTGGGGAACAGTTCCCTGCCTGTTAGCAACAGCCTGTGGAAACATCAGTCCTTGGCCTTAGAGAGTCCTTGCACCCAGTAACTGCACAAATAGAAAGCAGTTTTTAAAAGTGTTTTAAAGTGTTTAAAACAATGTGCATGGGCTCCTACTGTGCTTCTGGCTGGCACACTTTTGAGTTGGCCAGAGGCAGTAGGAGTTTTTCTGGAGCACCCACAGCTGCAGATCCAGGAATAGGCACCTCCTCTGGAATAGCTGCTGCACATTCCTCCTTACTCCCACAGTTACAGACTCGGTGGTGACCTCAGTGCCAAATTGCTAGGGCTGCACGGGATGGCAGCACTTTTCAGTCCCTACCCTTTTCCTTCCTGCCCACACTGCAGCTGCTCTTAGGGAAATAAGGCTTTCCTTTGGCCTTCAGCGATGCTTCATCAGGGAGGGGCAGAACTTGATACCCCGAGTAATGTTTGTTGTTCCAACCAGAACTTGATACCCTTTTGGTTATTTGTTCCACATCCTTTTTTAAAAGCCAAGCAGTCTCCATATGGCGGTGCTGATGATACTTGAATTGGCAAAGGAGAAAAACCTGGCATTTTCCTGAATGGATGGCACAGTACGAAGGGGTAGGGAGATACTTCTGTGCAGTCATGATTATTTTTTTGATGTAATAGTGCTAAAAAGGGCTTTATTCTTCTGATTCCCTGATGAAGTGACCGTTCTGCTTTGTTTTATTTTTAGAGGGAAGGCATTGCATGGTCAGGATTTAGGAGAGTTATGAGCCTTTTATTAGCTCTTCCACAGGCTAGGCGTGGAAATAACTTGGGTTTGGTCTCTTCGGCCTTTAAAACGGAGTTGAATCATCTCTTCCATCTCTCAGAGCTGTGCAGTAGCTGCTGCTCTGTGGCTGTCTGAGGGCTGCACTCACATGCAGGGTGTGATCATTGTTTTCCTTGTCCTGCAGACTGAGAAGGATATCTTGTTACGTTCCGAGCTCGATGAGATCCAGGCTCAGAATCCCAGTCGCTTCAAGTGTTGGTACACGCTGGACAAAGCACCTGAAAGTAAGACCTGAAATGCCACTTCATGTGAAACTCGCGAGTATTAATGTGTTTTACAGGGGACACGCTATGTCATGTGTGTATTTCTGAGCTTAATGATTCATTTCTTGCTTAATGAATGTCTGAGTGCATTCAGTAGCATCATTCCCCATGCAGGGATGCACAGAGGCTCAGGTGTAAGCAGGTAAGCGTTTCCAAAGCTCACCTCAGGCCAGTGGCAGTGCAGTGTTCTTCCCATGGCTACACCTGAATATTTACCATTGTCTCCTGTGGAGGGTGACCTTCTTTTCTCCTTCCCCACAGACATAAATACCACATGTTTTCCTTGTTTGGAGCCTGCCCTGAGGCAGCTGCAGTGCCAGAGGCACTGTGTAGCTCACGGGCACAGATCCCTGCCTTATGGATGCTGAAACCTGGGCTGCAGAAAGATTCTCCAGCTTTCTGCCTCTGTCTGTGAGAAAGTCTCTGCTTTCTCGCAGACACTGGCTGAAAAACAGTTAGAAGTTTCTGTAAACAAACCCCTTTATCTTGCAAGCTCTTTTTGCAGATATTGTTATGGTTCTAACTAGAAAATATCTAGAAATGGGTGTCTTAGAATTTGACCAATCCCCTCAAGGGGTGGATGGCCAAAGGGCCAATTGCCTTATGCCAGTTAACACACTTCTGAGAACTAACAAATAAGAGCCTTTGGAAAATTATTAAACTTCCTTCCTTTACTCCTGATCCTTGGATTTCGCATGGTTCTTCCTTCACCGTCCTGACTCAACAGCGACACTGCTGAGCTCGCTGAACAAGCTTGAGGAAGAGAAGGCTGAACGGTGCCATTCCTTGTGGTTTTCCTTTCTTGCCATTCCTTGTCATGCCCACCCACATCAGGATAGATTCACACTTGTATTCAGTGGGAGTTTGGGGCAGAAAAGGAAAAGCCATGTGCTTCCTCTTCCTTGTGACCAAGAATACACCTCTGGTACGGTGAGGGAAGGGTCTTGCCCTCCCCACAGTGTGGTGCTGTTGTGTCATCCTGTGCAATCAGTGTTCTGGAATTTCTGATCACCATTCCTTTTTTGGGGAAATTGTGATCTGATCATAGCAGTTGGGATAAAAGCTCTTCCTTGGACCTCCTCAAGACTGTTCTGCAGACTTCCGCTGTCATATGTGAAACCTGACCAAACGGGGATAAAAAAATGTGTCAGTCTTATACTGCCCAAAAGTTTGAGTCAGCAGCAGCAAAAGTTTGTTCTGCATCCAGGGCTGGGGATGTGATGTTTAAACCTGAATCCCAGTAAAACTGACTGTCACTCTAAGTGTTCCAACTGGGAACAACTTCATAAGCTGGGTTTCTCCTTTCTAAAGTGACTTGTATCTCTCTTTTCCTCCTTTTAACCTCATTCCCCTTCCCCTACTTTCATTTTTTTTAACAGATTGGGATTACAGCCAAGGATTTGTGAACCAAGAGATGATCAGAGACCACCTGCCCCCACCTCAGAACGATGTTCTGATCCTCATGTGTGGACCTCCTCCAATGATCCAGTATGCTTGCATTCCCAACCTGGACAAACTGGGCTATGCCAAGGACATGAGGTTCTCCTTCTAAACATGACTGTTAATTCAGGGGTCTTGTGTAGAAGGGGGAAAAAAAAACACTTAACGGGGAACAGGACAAAGTTACAGAGGTGGCTGATGCACAGTGCTGGGAAAATACATTTACATTAAAAATGCTTCATATTTTCAGACTCTTTGGCAAGTAAGACACATAACTGTGCTAAACCTGTGTGTGGAGAGGTGGTGATGCCTCATGCTCTGTGTTGTGTGCTCCATGTCCAGGGAGGACAGTGCAGCTGCTCAGGGCAGCACACACTCACTTAGGCTTTTTCTTAGTGCTGTAATCAAGTGGCAGTAATATCCTAGTTCCTAACACTGTGCATACCCAGGATTTTATTCAGTATGAACTATGAAAATAATGAAAAATGTTGGATTATTCATGTTGCTTATGCCAAATTGTAATCCTTACAGAGCTCTGAGGGCCAGGAGTGTTTGCCTTGTATCCATAACCTTTGCAACATCAGTTTAAAGATGCTTGTTGAGCTGAAGGATGCCAATTAACCATTTATGACTGAAGTTGTTGCAGCTGCCTTGTTAATCAAAACAGAGAGGTAGGCAGTGATAAAAAATGGTTTTCCTTTGTATTTTGGAGTAGCCTCTCTTAACTGCAAACACTTTTCCAGCTGGTCACAGTTCTCATCCCTGGGCAAAGAAAGAAACTACAGAAGGTGTCTTTGGGTACTGTTCCACAAGTACCTTGAATTTTTTGCTTGATAATGTGTGGAATACTGAAAAAAAATTTTTAATTTTGTATTTACTCCTAAGTACTGGGCGATGGCATAGGAGTACAAGAGCAGTTGTTCTGCATGTCCTGTGCAGTGAAAAAAAAAGCTGGGTGAAAACGATCAGATTTTTTTGTTAACTGTTTCCCAGAGATGGATTTGGCCTGAAGGGAGCCCAGGTTTCATTGCTGGGGGGGTTTTGGCAGGCAGCCCAGCTCTGCGTGCAGTAGCACCCGATCGCCTCCGAGTCTCCATCAGGCAAAGCTCCCCAGGGTTTGCATGGTAAGGATGCTCGGGAACAGCCTTAAGTCACCAAACTGACAACAAATTCAAGTGTCTCACTGAGTCTAAAACTGTTTCTTAGAAGCTGTTTACTACAGCTTCAATTTTTGTTTTAATATCCTTTTTTTACAGCAGCCTTTTACCTAGTTTTTAGGACACAACAGGCATCTTGCATGCCCAACTTTCTGCTTCTGACCAGCAGAGATGCTGCTGAGGTTAGAGGTGTCCTGCAAGGAGTCTAGGAAACTAAAAACCTTGTTCTGGTGATGACATCAGAGTGGCTGAAAGGATGTTTAGTCATGTATGAAGTACTGTGGGTGCTAAGGTAGCTACAGGTGTCAATGTACAATAGGAATTTTTAAAGACTGGGTAGGAATTCGAGGTCGTAGGTCACTGTGTTTTCTTTTGTGCCCGTACAACGGTGGTACTCTGTATTTAAAAGGTTCATTTTCCAGCAAGAATTAAAAGGCAAAGATACTACAGTTAATTTAAGGAACCTCAACTAGATAATACTGTTACTAATTTTATTAATTTGATGTTTGCCTCAAGTCTTGAATTTTTGATGTGTGCTTCTGAAACTTGTTCTTTAATATTATGCTCCAAAGTTGAAATACTACTCAATTTTTCAAGTTTTAGTCCCTTTTTCGGAAGGTGAAAAGCAGAAATATGAGAGAAGTGACCTTGCTGCTGGTCTGTATCACTGTGGGATATTTTTTCATTATTGTATTTGCCAAGGTCATTCCCATCTTTTTTTATCCTGAATAAAGTTTTGGAAAGCTGAGTTTCATGAGAACTGGTTCATATTTTGATTATTCTTAACTTGGAGTTTCGCTTGGCACCAAAATCAGTGTGTAAACCCAACATGTCCTTGAAGAGCCATAAGATCCCAGATATCCAATCCCCAGTTCCCTTAGGATTCATTCATGGAAGCTTTTCAGGGTTAATTTAGCAAACTTAAGGTTTTGGTGATTTCATGATCAAAACAACAAGAAGAAATCTGTGAAAGAGAAACTTAACTAAAGCTGGCTAAAACTGCTCCCGACTCATTAAAACAACTCATTAACAGGAGGTAGGATAATAAAGTAATTTCTGGTTTTCCAACACTAAAAATGCAGTACTAGAGGGTTCTGTTATCCCAAGGATTTTGGGGGATATTTGGCAAAAATTTATGGTGGCCCAGGTTGGACTAAGCATTTAACACTCCCTGGATTCACAGGGTCGGGGATTCCAGCATGCACCACACAGGTTTTTTCAGGGAAATCCCTTGATCCCCAAATCCGTGTGAGTTCAAAGCAAAAACCCATGGGAGTTGAAGGCAACAGGATGTTTCTTGGGAATTTTGAAGTATTTGGTGTGTCCTAAATGTTAGGTTTGAATTAATGCAAATTTTCCAGGATTGTGTGTTTAGAGTTGCTGGTTTAGGGATGGCAAGGTCTGGGTTTGGATTTGTGGGCACCGAGTGCTCCTCGTGTCAGCTTTAGGTCTGGATTGGTGGGAATTGTTGGAGAAAAGAGAAGGGAACTGAAATGCACAGATCTGTTCTTGGAGAAATGATGAGGATGGGAGAAAAGAGAGTGTGGAACTGCTGGGAGCTCCTGGAGTGAGGGAAAGGATCCAAGGACTGGAAGCAAAAGCTGTGGAACAAAACCTGAAAAGGGGGCGGGGGAAAGAGGAAAAGAATCCCTGCTCCAGGAATCCAGCAGGGGCCAGGAGAGGATCATTTTCCATCCACCAGCCCTTGGTGAAATCCTAGTAATGAAGGTCAAAGGAAATGATTCATTTGTTATTGGGTTTGGAATGAAAGGTGCTATTACAGAGGGGAATATTCACCTGTTGGGTAAAGGAAAAGAGGGAGGAAGCAGCTGGGGAATGAACAGGTGGATTTTTGGTGGATACAGGGAAAGATGTGGGAAGGGGCTCTTAGGTAAAATACACTTCACAGGTACCACCAGGAAAAGCCCCAGCTGCCCATTTCTCCAAGCTCTGACA
>VWZW01004014.1:1426145-1443823 GCA_013397115.1 Edolisoma coerulescens | reverse complement strand
GTCCTGGGCTGGGAACAAGAGAGGGACAAGGAATATTTTTAAGTCATTTCAACCTCAGCAGTGTCCAGACCTGGGAGAAAGCACTTCCCACACCACTCTTGGAATTTTCTTCCCTGTCCCTTTCAGCTTTAGAAGGTTTCTGTGGGAGCCTGAATTATTGGTGCAGTTCAGAAGCTGCAGCTGCCTAAAGCATTCCCTTGGGAACATGAAGCTTCCCTCGTGTATTTCATTTCTTTATCCCAAATATTCTCCCCAATCTAGAAAGAAAAAATTCCCCTACTTTTCCACCATTGATTCCCTCATTTTTACTTCAAAGTATTTATTTAATACCATGGAGCTTTCCACAAGATTTACCCCAACAGCTTTCCCTACATGCCCACTACTCATCGCCTCATTTTTCCCTCAAAGTGTTCATTCTCTACCACAGAGATTTTGTCAAGTTTTGCCTCCAAAATTTTTCCTACCTGTCCACTACCGAGTTCCTTATTTTTCCCCCAAAATACTCATTCTGTCCCCTCCAGATACACGCACAGCTCCAGTCCCTTGGGTCTTGTCACTGGTCACCAGAGAGAAAAGATCAGTGTCTGCTCCTCCTCTTCCCTTGTGCTTTATATACATTTGATTTGCCAGGTCGTTAAGAATTTTAAGAATACTTTTTTTAATCTGCAAATGCAGTTCCAGTATCAGATACTGTTTTCATTATCCTTGAAAAGATGATAAATCCCTTAACAAACAAAAAGGCAGGTGAGCTTAGTGTTGTTTCAGCAAGATACAATCAGCTTCTAAAGATTTGCTCTGAACAGCCCTGGGCTGCCTGCACTTCATTCTCCATGGAATTTGTGTTCCAGCCCCTCTGGTGTTCAGGATGCCCATTCTGCTGTGGCCAGCAATGGGACACAGGCTGACTCCTAAAAAAAATTGTTGCAGGAAGAGCTGCTTCCCCTCTTCTGGGCTCCTGGTAGTTTCATTTGCAGATTACTGTTTGACTTGTGGATTGCTGCTTCTGGGGCTGGAGGAGCCAGCAAAGAGTTGTTTCTTACCTTTTTTCTCTGTTACTCGTGACCACTTAGGTCTTTATGACAGTGCCCCTTTATGAACCCCCAGCTGTAGAACTTCTTAAATCACAACACTTTTCAGGCCTGTCTCACTTGTGGTTTATTACAGTGATTTACTGCCTGCTCCTAGATTGTCTTTAAAAAAAACCAAAACAATGTATTTAGTCTCCTGTGGTACTTTCTATGTATTTTGTATCCAAGTTCTGTAAGGAATGTGAAGTCTCCAGTATAAAGACACGTGTTGTGTATCTCAGAAATCAAAGGTCATTATTGCAGGATTCTTACAGTTGCTTTGGTAAAGAGCCATGGGAAACACTCCCATGTTGTGGGAGCTTGCAGATAAACAGAAGGATCAAATGGAATGAAACTCCAGATGCAGCTGCAACAAAAATACTTTTTTCACCAAAAAAAAAAGTGTGTGGCACAAAATCAGGACAACTACTTATATAAATAATCTAAAATACAATTTTATCCCATGCTGCAAGCAAGATACTTGTATGAGTGTGTGGCATGCTGCTCCCTCAGCTCCTTTGGGATAAAGCAAAAGGGGATGGATTGTTTGTTCTTCTCTCTCTCTCCATCTTTGCTGCATTTAAACCAAATATTTACTCATTCTGGTAACCTTTCTCATCATGGGCACTTTTCTGGTGTTTCAGATTTGGTGATAAAGGTTGGTAACTTTTAAAATGTTAAAGAGGATTTCTGACAGCAGCTGGAGGGGAAGATATTTCCAAGGGGATTATTCTCCTGCTTAGTCTATTACACAACTGCTGTGGCTGCCCTATCTCTGGAAGTGTCCAAGGCCAGGCTGGATGGGGCTTGGAGCAACCTGGGATGGTGGAAGGTGTCCCTGCCCATGGTGGGAGGTTGGAACTGATGATCTTTAAGGTCCTGTCCAACTCAAGCCGTTCTGTGATTCTCCTAGGGAGTAAGTCTTTAAAAATTCAGAGTTCAGACATTTCAGTCTCATGGCAGGATGCTTTTCATAGGAACTTCTAACCTGTTCCAGTAGTCCTAAACCAGTCCATTAGATGTCTCTGGAGTGGCACTTAGGCACATGGTGGACTTGGCAGAGTTAGCTTACAGTTGGAGTCAGTGATCTCAAAGGTCTTTCCTAACCTAAATGATTCTATAATTCTAAGAAATAGCTCTAAGAATAGGTTACAGATGTGGGTGTGGGATGGCCACATTGTCTTTCCCCCCCAAGTGATGAGGCCTTCATAGATAATTTCATTTGGTCACTGATGGGCCAAGGATTTTATGGCACCGTTATCTGTAATTCTGTGAAATGCCCGGTTTGATCTTGTGTACACCAATGAATGATTACACATTTCCTTGTCATTAAACAATCTGGGAAACATCTTCCAACCCTTCAAATTTAAATGGAGGATGAGCTTTTGTTTCTTCTGAAAGTTGAGTTTCACTGAGAATGCAGACCAGAATTTACAGGATTTTTAGTATGTCCCAAGTGGACTTCAACATTGTAATTGATTTATACCAACAAAAATTGAGTGCAAACTTGACCCCACTGCAGTCACTGAGAATCTTTGCCTTCAGCATGGCCAAGATAAATATTAAGAATAATTGCAAGGTAGCTGTTAAAACTGAAGTTCAAGGCAGAAAAATGGGCTGGGTATAAATCCTCTCTGCAGACAGGCTGTATTTTTTCCCTTGTTCTTCCTCTGCAGTTAGCACTGCACAGATTTATGGGCATTTAGATGTATAAATCAATATATATTTAATTCACACAGGCTGCAGATGAGATCATTGTAACAGAACTTGCTTTGTCACTTGCAGGCACAGTAATGCATCTCTTAATAATCCAGACTTTCTAAATGTTGAGCTTCTTAGGAACTGAGAGATTAAAGTCATGTACAGCTGTTCATAATGAAGAAGCAGAAAAAAAAAAGTGCAGCAATGCTCACGCACTGCACTCATGGTTAGTGCCACAGGTAGCCCAGAGAACAAGTCAGATTCAAAACCAGCATTTAGACAAGAAGTTTGTGACAAAACAATGAAATTAGTTTACATTTCACATGGTTTATTTCATAGAGCTGGAAATGGTATAACCAGTATTTTCATAAACAAGCGCTTAAAAGTTACCTGCTGTGAATGGAAGGATGTTGTTACTTTGTTTAGACGATGGAGCATTTCCTTGCAGAAGGGTCCCTGCTTTCCTGATGCCACTAATGATGTGATAAAGCTGTGCAGCACTGTCTTGAGAAAGCCCAGGGCGGGTTCAAACCAGGCTGTTGGTGTCTGGCACAGTTCAGCACCATCAGCACACCAGTGAATCCCAGAAATAATCCAGTTACAGGAGCAAAGCCCACCAGACCAACCTAATTGGCTTCTCTTCCACCACCGACCTCCAGATCCAGCTTGGGATTCTCCACACAGCACTCTCAGGATGGTGTAAACATTGCCTAGAAATTTAATCTGTCAGATCTTTTAACGTAAGGAGCTTTTATTCTGGACTAGCTCTGTTTAGAATTATCCCCATGTTTAAATAAATATTTGCACTTGGAGTGTACAAGGTAGAGTTAAACTCCCCAATTAAATTGCTGCTTTAGTTGGTGGTTAAGTGGAAACTCGTGGCAGCACAGTAATTCTGCACTGAAAGTAAAAGAAGAGACAAAATAAGAAAAACAGGTGGAGCCACAGGCAAAAAATTTAATCTCATTTTAGCAAATGTTTACAGCATCTCAACTATATTGAGATATTTGTAAAATTATAGTTAAAACTTAAATAGACATGATCTGCACCTCAATTTTAAACCTACTTTGATTTTTAATGCAACAATTTTAGCTGAAATATTTCTCCAAGAAACACACAGGATCATTAACGTTAGGAAAACATTAGTAACATTTTCTTAAGAATGTGTAAACACTAACGAACTGCTGAGTTCTTTCTGCATCAGAGACAGCACTTGGAAGTTCAAGGGCCTTTTGCTGAAATTCCAGGACAAATATTAATGGTGAGCTGAGCAGAGCTTCTACGGAAATAGGAAACTTGGCTGAAGAGCAAAGCCAGGACAAACATGTGGATTCAGCCATCGTTTAGCTTAAGCACAGCCACGCAGACATAGCTGCAAACTTCACTGAGCAGATGTGACTCCCCTTCTCTAAACTTGGGATGCCACTTCCAGATTTTTAACTTTGCCTATTGGCTCTCGTTGTTGCAGCCATTCATTCTTATGATTGCTGTGCATTTTTAGCGATGAATTTACTTTCCCAAAGCCCACAGACTGAAAGGAGAATGTCTTCTAGTCTTGCCTGTTGAAAGTGTCACCGTGTGTAGGAATAAGGGAAAGATTCCTGGGGCCAGGAGACTGAGGAAGGGAGCACACTCCTGTTCACGAGGAGGAGCGAGGCTCTCCACAGAATGAAGACTGATCACTGGCTGCTGAAGTTGGTGTTTTTTTCCAAATAGGTGAGATCTTTATGTGCATTGAATTGTGAGGAAAATTCAGACTAATGGTCAGTTGGGATTTGAGTCGCCCAGCTGGGATTGCTCCACACATTCCTCAAGCCTCTCTGCGGGAAAGGAGTGAGTTTAGTACTCTCCCTTGGCTTGTGTTTTCAGTGTTTAATGGAGGGAGGTGCTGCCCCTGCCTGCAATTCCACGAGAAGTGAGGGCCTGACCCTCTCACACTTGAGAAATGTCCGCTCTGCGGTCGCTTGCACGTACCTGTGTTATTCCATATGCAGCAAGTCTTGGTGTGAAGATGAGTCCAAATTAAAACAGACACAAACTCAATGAGACTGACACTCTCATGTCTGAGTATTGTCCTACCCCCAGCCTCACTGCATGGTGTAACAGTGGTAACTCAGTATCTCACCTCATCTGCCTTCTGAAATAAGGAGGATTCCAATGGGTTTCTACTTAGTCTTCATAATAAGAAACCTGGAGTGGGACTGACTTAATCTTCAAAATCTCATTATCTGGCTTTTCGTTTGGGGTGATTTGTCAGTGCTGTGGCAGAATTACCTCACTTAAATGAGTTTAATGCTGAGAATAAGAATTAGGCCATCAAATCTGAAACCCTGCTAAGGTAGCAGGAGGGTTACTGCTGTTTGGAGCTCACGGAATCCTAGTGATGTGGGGTTTACCTAGAGTTTGGGAAAGGGAGGTCTTTGCTTCTTAATCTGTTACTAATGCTGAAATAACCTGGTTCGGATCCTCACTTATGCAGCAGCTTGGTAGTCAAAGGGTGCTGTGCAGAGAAGTAATTTGTAATTCCTGGTTCTGAGACTCTCCAGGTAAAGGGTGATCCCTGCCACTGGTGCTTCTGAGAGCAGGCAGGAAAGAAAAATGCTGAGCTGAGACAAAACAAGCTAGGAAAACTCTTGGGACTGGGATTCCTCAGATTTTTGTTTGAAAACCAGTCAGGACCCTAGAGCTAACGTCAAAAACCTATTTGCTGTTTTCATTGGCATGATAAGGCTGAAACTACCAACCATGCAAAGCTCTATTGCTCATAAAATCCTGTGATTTTGGGTATGGGGCGTGAGTGAACTGTTCTGACTGCAGTAGCTTTGCTTCTTGGCAGTGGCTGGGGAGATGGATGAACTTCAGTGCTTTAACATCAGTGTCTCCAACACCATTTGCCTCACAACAGCTACTGAGAGCTGTTCCTCAGCCTCACAGGGAGCTGGAGCAGGCTCCTTAGGCACACTTTGCATTCAAGGATGGGTGTTGGTGTGGATGATTTGTAAACCCACGAAAGAAAAGGAGAACAGGAGGGAGCTCTTTCCACAGCTCTTTCCACTGCTATTTTTATTCTGCCTCACATCACATATGCAAGGATACTGAGTTCAGCCACTGTGCATTTTAAACAACGAGCCTGGTGTTGGGATCTCTGTGTGTAGTGTTTCAGCTTTGCATCCTAGGTGACCTTTGGACTTGCCTTCATTTTGTTGTCTCTGTTTCCCACCTGTGAAAACACAGCCCAAAGCACTCCACACTTCAAAGGCCTTTCCTTGAGAACAATCGCTTCCGTGTTACAGTCAGAACAATCATCAAGTTCTCAAAGCTGAGGGAAGGCTTCTCCTACCTGGGAAGGCTGCACAGATGGAGAGTTAATTATTGCCAAATGTAATTATTGTCAAGCTGAGGCTGCATTTCTGAGCAAGGTACAGGGCAGGCAGTTAATGCCATAAGGAAGTCAGCATTACAGCTTGTACTGCAGCTCAGGTATGGGACGGAAAGTTCTTGCCAATTTGTTTATGAATTTGTGTACCATTAGGATAAAACAATAATGAGGAGTATCAGAGAACATATCCAGCAACAGAGTGGCTGGTCTTCAATGCCTGGAGAAGTCAGTTGTCTCCTGACTGAGCTGCTGGCTCTCCTTGCCTGACAAGGAACGCTGCTGCAGCCTCACAGTGATGATTTTGTTGGTGGTTCTTCCTGAAAAGCGAAATAAGCACGATGAACCAAACTTGAGTCTGAGAAGCTGAACTTGCAAGCAGCAACACGCTTTTTCAGCTTGATTAATTAAAATTTAATCAATAGCTGGGACACAGCTGCTGACTAGAAAACCAGCATATGGAGCTGATTTGTGATCGTCTGAAGAAAATAAGAACTTGTGCACACATTGGCCCTGCACTGCTGTTACATCAATCGCTGTTTATATTTAAATCTCATCAGATTGACAGTGAGTCTGAGTTCTTACTGTTACTTGACTTTTGAAGGTTTTTGGAGAAAATGGCACGTGGAGATGAGCTTTGTGCTATCTATAGGATTTCCTGTCTCACAATAGCCCACCCAGCTGTCTTCTCTAGAGCTGAGTATTCATCCCCAAGTAATGATGCACAGAAGATGCAATTCTGCAAGGCAGCAGAGTGCCAATGGCAGCTGTAGATTTGCTATCCCCCCACGTTAGTACAGAACACAGAGGCTTTAGTGTCCCACTACAAAGAATTGTATGGCCAAAGCGCCCTTCTTGCAGGTTTACCTGGGGCATTGCTGGGCTTGTACTTGTAAGTGTTCTCTTGGGTGATTTTAGCACGTTCCCTGCGGTGTGAAGTGTAAACTGATGTTATTCCCTCAGGCTGAGAGAGGTTTGAAATCTCTAGGAGAAGGTTGTATGTAGAAATACCTGATTCTACACACTTCTCTCAGTGGGATGGAGCTAACCTCTATTTTGCTCCTGGCCTTGATGATCACAGAACAGATGGAGCTGGAAGGGACCTCTGGAGACCACCCAGTCCAAGCCCTCTGCACAAGCAGGTTCACCTGCAGCAGGTTGCACAGGATCACATCCAGGTGAGTTTTGAATCTCTCTAGAGAAAAGATTCCACACCCTCTCTGGGCAGCCTTTTTTAGTGCTCTCTCACCCTCACAGTAAAGAATTTTTCCTCACGTTCAAATGGAACTTTCTCTGTTCCAGTTTGTGCCCATTGCCCCTTGTCTTGTCACTGGGCACCACTGAAAAGAGCCTGTTCCTACCAGGCAGAGCTCAGATTAGGCTAGATGGTGGTCCTGATTACCAGAAAGTTGGTGGGAACAGGGGTTCACCATGGTGTGTGTAGCAGAGGCTGGGAACGTGCAAGGAACTCAAATGTCTCAGAGGGAGATCCTCCCTGGGTGCTGCACCTGCTCCCCAGCTCGCAGAGCCACAGAGGATCACAGCAATGGCACTGTCTTCCTCAGCACCTGGCCTGGTATTGTCACCACGGGGAATCTCTGGTTTAACTGACAGGCAGGGATGGCCACAGAGACAGGTAAATCCCCAGTGAGGGCACCGGTGCACACACAGGGAAATGTTATTCCGGAGTTTGTCCTAGCTCTGGTTCAGAAACATCCCCTGCAGACCTGCCTGCTCTGCCGGCTAATGCTTCTCTTTAAATATCAGTCTGTGCTAGTTTGACATTTCCCCCTCCTGCCAGCTACAGAGCTGGTCTAGAGAGCTGGAGGGGCTTTTTTTTTTGTGAAGTGAGAGCATTCAAGCAGAGAGGCAGATCTGCTGCAGGGCACTAACAAATAAATGATACCAGCCCTCACCGAACATAGGGCAGATGGAAATTTCAGCTGTCAGAGAGATGTTCTTGTTCCTCCTGCACCAGCACAGTATTTACCTCACCAAGACAGAGGCACTCTGGTGTCCTGCAGCTGTAGGTTCCTGCCTTCCAAAGCTGCTTGTGTAGGCTTCAAACGTAAGACAAATACCTACAACAGGTTACAACAAGAGATGGAGGGGAAAGACAAGCATAATATGACTGGAGGTTGCCATTTTGTCTCTTGGCATCTCTTCTTGCTGACATTTGTTTCTGGGTTTTGTTCAAAATTACATTATCTTTGTGTGCTCAATCCCCCTCCTTACCCTGCCCTGCTGGAGGAGCTGCTGCCCCTGGCCGGGCATTGGGAGGGACATCAGGACCTGTAAACCAACTTTCCCCACAGTGCTGGAGTCCCTGGAAAGGGCACGTGTCCATCTGAGGTGCCTGTGAGCACAACCCCTCCCAGTCTGGAGTGTGCTGTGCTTGTCCCCCCTGCTGGCTTCCTCCCAGGCTCCCTCCCCCCATTCTCATCCTCCCCACACCAACAGCCTGTGGAGTCTCGTTCAGCCATTTCACACGAACACTGTATTGATGCTGGAAGTTCAGATCATTATTTACCAAGACTGTTTCCCCCTGAGACACTCCAAAAGCTGCTGGCACGCCTGCACAGCACTTGTGCCAGCTGCCTTCCCAAGGAAAGCAAGTTCCAGGTTGAGTCAGTCTTGAGACCTGGGGCAGAGAAGGGGATGTGAGCTCTGAGCAGAGCAAGAACTCACTTCTGACACCCCCTTTTTGGGAATGCCGTGGCTACCTTTGGGTTGGATGAGACAAATGTTTTGAAACTGCCTGAAACTCGTGTTGGTTGAAGTCACTGGGGGCCCGTGTCAGTCTCCCAGCTCTCCTTTGATGTGTGTCTCCCAGCTTGTTAATACAGGAGCAATCAGCTGCATAATTTCCATGGGAAGCAGGAGGGCAGCTTGCCTTAATGTCTTCCTACGTGCAAAATATGACATGTTGAATTTAAAAATACCCCCCCACACTTAATGCAGCTTTGGTAGCTCACTGAGGGCCCACACTGATTGCTGCAGCCCATGGGGATTCTGTGGGCTGAGTGACAATGGGGGATGGGAAAGGCTTGTGGTTTTTAAGCCCTTTTTCCATCATACTTTATGGTAAGAAATGCAACATAGTTTGTCCTGTGTTACTGGAACATTCCCATGTTCTCCTGTGTTTGCAGGAGAGGGGGAGCTCAGTTTGTCCCCTGCAGGGACATGCCCATGTATCACATGTTTATTTATTTACTGTATCTAACTAACCTGGCAGACCATTACAGGTATGCCTGTCCACAGAAGAACCCATGCAAAGCTCATCACCGTATATTTTTTCATAAAACTTAGCTGATTTAGGCAGATCAGTTACAGCTGGTGAATCAAAGTGCTTGCTGCTGGTCAGTATCCCTCAAAATGTAATCCTGAAGAGAGGTGGTACTTCCATTCCCTGCTTTTATTCACAGTTCAGCCAGGAACACAAGCTTTGGTGGGTAGTCCCCAGTTAGTTTCTCAGCTTTGAACTTATTGTTATTTCTGTTTCAGATTATTCAGCTTGTTCAGCTCCAATATCCTTTCTGCACATGTAGAAAAATCCCTTTTATCAAAAGCTGGTTCACTTCAGCCAATTCTTGTTCCAGATGTTCAGATGGTAATTCCATCAGCTGGGTTGATTTTATGCTCTTTAAAACTTTAGTAGCAAATGTTCATGATTTTCACCTTGAATTTAATTTCATTTTAAAATATATATTAGACTTATGTTTTAATACTCAGTGTAAGAATTTCACACTTTATTTTAAATAGGTTTACATCTTAAGTAGGCTATTGAATTATTAATGAATCCAGCTTAAGTGTTTACTTATGTATATGCAAAAGTATAGACGTATACTTTAAAAGAAGACAAGATTTTTAAAAATCATCCAGTCTAAAGCCCTGATTCCCAAACATTAAGGGGGATTTTTGCATTTGAAAAACACTTGCCAGAAGATAATGGTTACTTCTGACTTCTGTTTTGTCTTAAATGTGAAAACATCATTCCTTGGATGCCTGAGATGGACTGAAACATCTTTTAATGTCCCGTGCATGTGTTTTGTGTATAAATTAAAAGCCCCTTTTTTTTGTTTTTTTAGTTTTCAGGTGGTTTGGGTACAAATATAGCAGTGCTGCATGTAAGTACTCAAGAAGTAATCTGAGTAAGGGGAAGTGGAGACTAAATTATTTGGAAATGCTGAAATAGTTCTTTCCAGAACCCAGGATTAGAAAAAATATCCGCAGCAACGACTTTGATCACTTACATTTGAAACTTCTTTAAAGAACCTTTGTAAGAGAAGACAATTCTTTCAGGAACCAAAGACGCTTTTGTAGAAGGTGGACACAGCTGTTCTCTGAAACTGAAGCAGACCTTCTGCTCCCAGAGGCCTTGGTGAAACCTGCTTGGTGCACTCTTACCTGAGTTAGAGGAGAGCCGGCTCTTTAGAGATGTTCTCAGGAGTTTTTGGCACGAGGACAAAACACGGCAGGACCGCAGATGCAGGATCCCTGTGCATTAGCAAATTGGGCATTAATGAGCTGATAGGGCTTGTACAACGTTCGGCGGGAGGCATTCAGCCAAGCAGACGTGACCGCCGCAGGTACCGCCGTGAAGCCGAGCTGCCAGGGGAGGTGTGGCTCCCATCCTCAGCAAGGTCAGACTCGGGATGTCATTGATCTCATCTGAGATGCACGTTTGCTTATCTGCCCTTACGCTGTGCTCACCTGCTTTCTGTGCCTTGCTTTTTCTGCTGCACGTGTTTGACCTTTGCTCCCTCCTGCGACCTGTGTTGTATCCAGGCTGCTCATCTCGTCCCTGTGCAGGAGCTGCAGTGGCAGCAGGACACATCAAATGGATGCAGGAGGTACAGCTGAACCAGACAGAGCAACCCTGCAGCCTGGCAGAGCTGCTGTGCTCTTTGTCCCAGCCTTCACCTCCTCCCTTGGTCTCCACCACCTTTTCCAGGCTAATCTGTGGATGAACACGTGCATTCCCATGAAACAGCTTGACGTTTACATTGTGATTTTCATACTATTTTGCTTAGCTGCTGTTCTTGGAATATTTGCTTTCATGAAAATCCTAACTATCCATCTCTTCAGCTCAAATGCATTGCTCTGTTTCTCTCAAAATGTTAAAATCAATGCTTTGTCAGGGGTGGGAGTTAAAATGTTTGACCAGCTTTAACAGGGACATTGTTGAATAAGTGCAATCTGAAAAAGCAGAAGAAATTCTTCCCTGTGAGGGTGCTGAGGCCCTGGCACAGTTGCCCCGGAGAGGTTGTGGATGCTCCATCCCTGGAAGTGTCCAAGGCCAGGCTGGATGGGGCTCTGAGCAACCTGGGATAGTGGAAGGTGTCCTTGCCCATGGCAGGAGGCTGGAACTGGGTGGGCTTTGAGGTCCCTTCCAACCCAAACCATTCTGTGATATCCAGATTTCAACTGTGTGATGACTTCAGTGAGATATTCAGGCACTTTTGCAATGGGAAGAGCCAACTATTCCTCCAATTCACCAGCAGACAATGGAAATTCAGTCCATCCTGCACACCTTCTGGCAGGAATGCTGAAGGGTGATTTTAGTTTTTACCCCCTTGTTTGTTTCATGGATGATCCTCAAATGGTTTGTTTTAGGTATATAATGTAAATATTTTAATTTTATAGGTTTAGTGAAGTTCTATTTATAAACTATTCCTGTCAGCCATACTCACTCAGACATGACTTACTCCCCACTTAAACAAAATCCCTTTGCTTCTTCTTCTACTTAACACAAAGAGACAGGGCTCACAAGTGAAGTGGAGAATAAAGATCATTTTGATGTCTTTTCTAACCTAAAAAATAGGTATCTTCCATGAATGAAAGCTTTCTTCTCCACATTCCTAAGGCATAAAATCTTTGGAGAAGGAGAGAGAGAGGGGGAGATCAAAACCAGTAGTACCTAAATTGATGATCAACGTCTCTTTGTGCTCCCTTGGAGCTGTATTTTCCATGTTTCTCCCATCTTTCAGGACAAAATAATCCCTGATTTCTGGCTGTCCGTCACTTTGCTTGGAGCATGGCAAGTACCGTGCTGACTGATACAGTGAGACAGCTCAGTGACTACTCCAGTCAGCCCCTAAGACTTTCCTTATCACTTCTTGTCTCTCCAGAGCAGAAGATTCCAGTAATCTCAAGTGATTAACTTGCTTGGGTCCTGCCACCTGACTGACTCAGCCGGGGAGCCTGGTCTGGCTTCCCACCTCAGTGAGTCACCAGCAAAAGGCATTTCCAGAGAGGTCAGTCCAGGAACAAACGATGTGAACGCATCTCTTGGAGATGGGAAGCAAACGCAGTTCCTGCTCCCGTCTGGGCAGGATGCTGTCGCCTTCCTCCGCGGCCTCTCAGCCCGAGTATTTCAGGAATGTCTGAAGCGCGTTGTTTTCCGCTCCCGAAGGCCACCTAAAGCCTGAGCCCAGGGCCCGGCCGGCCGAGCCGGCTCTGACACTGCCTCATTGTGCGAGGGGCACCGAGTGGCCGCGGTTGTGTCGCAGCGTGCCGGGCAGCGACATCCGCGCTCAGGCAGCGGGGCTGGCACCGCTGCACGGCCGCTCCCGCAGGGGACGCGCGGGGGGAGCGAACCCTTCGGCTGCTCTGCAGCATCGCAGCCCCGCCGCGCTGTTTGCACGGCTTGAGATTCTCTCCAGAAAGGTGCTTTATGACTGTCCCAGTGCTGGAGGGATCTGGGGAGTGCCTGTCAGCCTGGTTCTGTCAGGACTGTGAAAAGACTGCCTCGAGCAGTGCTTCAGGTGGTTCTTCATTACCAGCTAGAAGTTGATGCCAAGAACAAGCCAGGAAATGTGCTCCGGTATCTGAGAAACTTGAGGAAAATGTAAGGAAAATATTCACACAATTCCCCAGGCAATGGGGATGTGAAAGTCAATTTGAAAGGAATGAAAGCAGTATGTACTCAGAATTAGTGGGAAGTGGAGAGTTAGCCTGGTGGTTGGGGAGCAAAGCTTAGGTGTAGGATGTCAGCAGCAGCCAGACATGGATGAAGGGTGGCAGTGAGGTCAGCCGTGATTAACAGTGTGAGTTGTGCAAGGGATGAGTTTGGCTGTGGCTAGAAGGAAAGCTTCTTCCAGACTAGGCAGATGATACAAAGGGAGTTTCTGGTAGGGTTGTTAAGTCCTGCTGCATCCAGCACGCCTGCTTTGCTCTGATAACACTTTGCAGTGCTTCACAGACTCGGGTATGTGCCTTGCTGTGCCAGCCACGGGCGTGCGTTTCAGTGGAGAGGTGCTTATCTGGGACATTCCTGTGTGGGGGCTACCAGGAAAAGTTATTGCTGGCACCTCTATGCCAGTTCCTGACTCCTCTGGTTGGTCCTCAAAACATTTTGTCCCATGTTTGAAGTTAAACACTTTGAGTACCCAAAGGGCCTCTCTTCAGCTCCATCGAGCTCTGACTGTACCAGAAAGCCTCTCCTGAGTGTAAGCACACAATCATCTGCTGATACTGAAATTGAGAGAATGCTGTAACAAGTACATGTACGTGAACCTAATGAGGATTTCAGCCCAGTTAAGGTGCACTTATACCTAAATTAGTGGGTGGGAGACCTCCAGGGAGAGGAAAAAAAAAAAAAGATTGGTAGGCCTGCAGAACTTTAAGAACGTAAAACTTTCTCGAAGTGTAACCTTTCCTTTCCTGCTTTTAATGACAGCAATGATTCAGAGTAATGGGAAGATAATGGTCTGGAACACCCAATCTTTTCAAGCAGCTGTGCTATTGCCATGGTATGGATTCCTCCAGCTGAGCCTGATTCCTGCTCACGTCAGGAGGTTTTCTCTTGCTCACATTTTACATAAAATAGGCAGCATCTTCTGATTTGTAATACTGCTCGTTGTGATTTCTGGATCCACACATCTCTGAGGTTCACCTCAGTGTTCATGCTGGAGAGGTTTCTGCAGCTAATTACTTTTTCCCCCTCATGGGTATGTGAAATTTTATGGAAAGCTTTCTTGTCCACTCGAAAATGAACTAGAGTTTGCTTTTTCTTGATTTTCAGGGGCAAATTACACAAGGTTCCAGATGAAATACACAAGACTGATCATCTGAAACACATGAGACTGATCATCTGAAACCGGGCACCCGAAACAATCCCAAGCGCTGGGGCAGATTGGTCATTTCTGAAATGGCCTTCTGCTTTTCGGGGGGTTTAAACCAGAAACTTCAGTACAGAGAAACTTTAGACCAGAAACTTTGCAGCAGAGCCAAGACAGGGCAGCATCTCTTCCATCAGTTCAGCAGCAGGTTCAGGGCTTATCTTCGTGTTTTCAAACACTGTGGGAAGAGGCAGGGATGGGAGAGCCAAGGTCAGAAGTTTGACTGTTTGGGGGGGTACAGTTTGGGAGCATGTTGTACTTCAGCTGCAGTGGATTAGGAATCCTTTGGGCACTGAATCTCTCCTCTCCTTTTTAGGAAGGGATTGGAGGGGAATTTACACATGAGGAGAAAGGTTCAGTTATGGATTTGACAGCCAGAAATTGTTTGTGCAGTGCTTTGTCCCAGGACTGAACATGGTGTCATACCGAAGCTCAAGGCTAAAACAATTTGCTCTGTTGAGTATTTAACAATCAGGATACCTCAGGTAGCTGAAAGCCAGCACAGCTTTGACAGCCCAGCGACAATAGCTGGTCAGAAGAGCAAACATTTCAAAGATAATGGCTTCTAACAGTAAAACTGTGCTGCTGCTGCTGAGAGAGTGAATTCCAGCTCCTTCAAGTGAAAGAAGCTCCCAGGACAAAAGCGCCGTTTTCTCTGCTTATACCTCCATCTGCACAAGGTGCTTTTGCTGGCACAGCTCTGCCTTCAGAGGATCTTATCTCATCACAGTCCTGACTGACACAACTGTGCTGGGAGAGTCGGTGGCGGAGCCCTGACCTGAAAACACCCTGGCTCAGCTGCAGGGTTAATACCCGGCTGGTAATAAAAAGAGGGACTCACTGAATCCACTTTCTGAGCTGTCCTGAAGTGAAAGCCATGCACAGCCTGGGTGGGAAAGCATTGTTCTTTGAGAAGGAGATCCCTCGGCTCTTTCAGCTGTTGTATTTTGGGGAATGGGTTTGGTCTAAGGGAAAACCTTTGGGGCCCAACAAAGTGCTGAATTTATTTACAAAAAATTGTTAAAAATTGGCTATAATGTCTATAGCTTGTTATTGTTGTTTCAGCGCCTTCCTCAAGAGCTAGCACTGACAGAATCATAGAATTATAGCATAGGTTGGGTTGGAAGGGACCTCAAGGATCATCCAGTTCCCACCCCCTGCCATGGGCAGGGACACCTTCCACTATCCCAGCTTGCTCAGAGCCCTGTCCAGCCTGGCCTTGGACACTGCCAGGGATGGGGCAGCCACAGCTTCTCTGGCAACCTGTGCCAGGGCCTCATCACCCTCACAGGGAGGATTTTTTCTTAATATCACCTGCTTTGTGCCAGGGATCTTGGAGCTCGTCTGCTGACCCCACTGATCCAGCTGAAAGTTAACTGCAGTAGGACACCACTCCTGGCTGTACCACGCCGTGAGTGTGTGGGAGATGGGAAGTATTGCCCAAAGAAAACCCTGTAAGAAAGTGCACACAGCTCCTTCAAAATGCCTCTGACAGCTCTTGAAATACTGGGCTTAATGCCATTTATTGATTTGTAACCACGGAGACAGTGCGTGTTCCCAGTGCAAAGTGAGGGGAAAGCTCTTTTCCTTCACCTCCTCAAGGAGTGAACAATGCTGGAAAATGCTCTTACTCCTTGTAACCTCCCCAGGCCTTCACAGGAGGGACGAGCAAGTTGTTTGCCTTCTCAGAGGCTGCTGCATTTTCACAAAGGTGGAGAAAATCAACCATTCCTTGCAAACCAGCCTGGAGCAAAAAGGCCTAAGCTATTCTGGGAGATGAGAGATAAGCACACCAGAAAACCTTATCAGAGATTTGTTTTAACTTGCAAAAGTATTTTCTTTGATGAAAGAATCCAAACAGTTGTTTGAAATGTTCTGTCTGCTCACATTTGTTTGAGATCTCTCTCACGCCATCCTGACAAATGAAGCCCTTCTGCATTAGGTTTTTAAATAAAGATCTTCACTTTCTGAATTAAAAATTCAAAGTGCAAAAATTGCAACCAACAGAAAATTCAATTCAAAAAACAAAGGCTGAATAATAGTGGATCCATATTTGTTCCGAGTGCTTATTACTGGGCACGTCCAAGTCCAGCCATTTCAGGGAGGATGGAGAGCTGGAGTGGGATCCCCGTGATTCAGCCTGGTGTGACCTGGAGTGTGAGCAGCACTTACCCAGCAGCTGACAGCAAACTGGTAACATTTGCTGGAGAACTGATGAAGATTTGAGGAAAATGGGCAAAAAGACCAACTGCAGAGCATCAGAACCATCAGTAGGCACCAAAGTTTTGAAACAGAGGTACTAGAAATAGAAGATACCAAAGAAACCCAGGTATTTTTAAACTGCCTTTCTTTTTTCATAGCCTAAAAGTCAGTCCTGCTGTTTAATGTGAGACACACTGGAGCTGTGTGGCCAACATGACAGGCTGGTAACTTGCCAGAAAAAAAAAAAAAGTGGTTTGGATTGACTTGTCCTCTTTGCAAACTGTGCTTAAAAAGCAAATTATACATTCCCTTTTTTGTTGGGAACTCAAAATGTTTGCTTTCAACATGTCACTAATACTTTCCATTTTGAATGGAAACTTCCACTTTTTTGCATGTTATGGTCAGAAACAGTGTACAACCAAATTGTCTTTTCCATGTATGAAACATCCAAAGTGTTCTCTAACCCAGCCCTTGGACAAGGGATGGAAGGAAGAGCTTTGAGTCACCTCCAAACAAAACTAAGAGTTAGTTGGCTGAACCTGGCCGAACCCCTTGGTCTGTTATTTGTGTGGCTCCACTCCTGAAAGAGGAGCATCTCAGGCCTCTGAAGACTTTTCTGCTATGGAGCTGGTAAAGCCATGTTTTGGCGTGGCTGCGAGGCTGTTGATGGAGTGCACTGAGTCCCTTACACTGTATAAATGAGAGACTAATGCTCCTGCGAATCTAGCAAGGATCACCGCGTTAAAACCTGCACCACGTTTATCCTCAGCACTGAGGCAAACCCCTGGCACGGCTGCACGGCAGATTTCCCCAGGGTGTCACTCACTGCTGCGGTGCTCGGCGGTACGGGTGGTATCTCCTGCCAGCCGCAGCCCCGGGCTCGCTGCTCGGGGGCCGCGGCCAGACCCCTTCCCTTGCCGAGCAGCGATTCGGGGGGATCTCGGGGGGATCTCGGGCTGCTTCAGCCCAGCGCAGACCCGGGACAGTGGTCGGGGTCCCGAGGTGGGCAGGGAAGGCCGGGTCCCGGGGGGAGCACCCTGGGCTGCTCCCAGGGAGGCGGCGGAGTTACCGTCCCTGGCGCTGTTT
The DNA here is from genome assembly GCA_013397115.1 of Edolisoma coerulescens. Lineage (NCBI taxonomy): Eukaryota > Metazoa > Chordata > Aves > Passeriformes > Campephagidae > Edolisoma > Edolisoma coerulescens. The sequence continues at coordinate 1,426,268 of VWZW01004014.1, read as the reverse complement.
TAAGCCCGGACGTGTCACTCGGTACCGGCGTGAGGCTGGCGCGGTGGCGTTCGGTCACAGGCTGCCCTCGATGATCTCTGAGGTCTCTTCCAGCCTCCGCGAGGTTGGGATTCCCCGTGAGGG
>VWZW01004014.1:1410852-1425780 GCA_013397115.1 Edolisoma coerulescens | reverse complement strand
TGTTCCCGTGCCCCGCCACATCCCGCCAGCCTCTGTGCCCGCTTCTTGTCCCTGTTCCCGTGCCCCGCCACATCCCGCCAGCCTCTGTGCCCGCTTCTTGTCCCTGTTCCCGTGCCCCGCCACATCCCGCCAGCCTCTGTGCCCGCTTCGTGTCCCAGCCCGCCAGCCTCTGTCCCCCTTGCGTGTCCCTGTTCCCCCCTGCGTGTCCCTGTTCCCGTGCCGCCTGCCAGTGCTTTCGGCACTCCCGGTCTGCTGTGCCTTTTTTCTGTGCTGGAGCTGACATAAGTTTTCGGGAAGTTTTGAGGAGAGGTTGGCGGTCTCCGGTTTAATCTTTTCAGGCTCTAGTAGGACGCTTCAGGCACTGGTGCTGTGAAACTGCAGTTATGAGTTTTATCTAGAACTAACAAACGTGGTTTAATTTAAGGCCTGGGGTTCTTACATCCTGTAATTATTTTTTCGAGGTCTGTTTCTGTTCGAGCCGTGACTCCTAAGAGCTGAAATAGCTGTGCTTGCTCACACCGTGGCTGGGGTGCAGCTGGAGCTGTAAAAAGGTGCTTTACACCTCCGTGGCTGTTCCTGGGGGGGAAGGGAAGCTTTGGTATTAAACCTTGGCTGTGGTGTAACACGTGTGTGCTCCCTCTTGTGAGTGAGGAACACAAGGAAGAGTTTCAGGCTGGGGCTTGGCTGTGCCTGAGCCTTCAGAGACGCTGCTGGCTCTCCTTATTCTGGCCCGAGCACAGCCACTACCAGCAGCACTGTGTGTAGGCTCTGTGTGGATTGCCCTGGCAGCATATTGAGCAATACAAGTGTCGCTGCATTCCAAAAAGTAAACAGCAAAAATGGGTCACGGAGTGGGAATATTCTCCATGCTTACACCGTGGAGCTTTGTGGGAGGAAGGTGTCCCAGTGTGTCACCTCGGGATTTATTGCCTCTGTTAAAAGTAGCAGCTGTATCCTGAGGATTTACATTCTAAAGGATGTAAGTAGAGGTTTGAGTAAAACTGGTGTTCTCAGTGAGGCAGCATGGCAGGTTGGTTTGAGAGGCATTCTGGAAAGTAGGAAAGCAGAAATCTGCTTAAACTCCCTTTGAAGTGCCGCGAAGATTTTGACCTCTTAACTTCTTCACATCAGTAAGAAACGAAGAGCCAGAGCACTCCCTGCTTCAGCTTAGTACCCATCCCAGTGGAGTTTTCAATTTAGCACAGCTGCTTGAAAAGCTGTATCAGAGAGATCATCTCCTGGCAGTGACAGTGACTGTCGGTGGCTGCCGTGGTGCTCACTCATTAAGATTGATGTTCCCATGCCAGGAGTGTGAAGTTGGTGTTTCTCTCCTTCCCGAAGGCAGTGGGAGCCCCACCTGTTTGCCTGGCTGTGAGGGAGGCCCTGAGGAGTGGATTCCCTCTTCGGCAGCCCATCTCCTGCTTTGAGCCCTGGGATTTCATCCGTTTGCCGCATCTGGGTGTAAGAGTTGTGCTGAGGAAGGTTTAAGTTGGTTTGTCCTGTGCACGTGTGTCTGCAGCAGATCCAGGCTCTGGAAGAAACTCGATGAGTAACGTTTCTGCTTCTCCCTGAAACACAGGGAGGAGCGCCTTGAAACCAGGGATGTCACATGGGGCATGGAACCGTGGTGAAAATCATCTTTTTTCCTACTTAGATGTGAGTCCTGTTTCCTTTCTGGGTTGTGCTGCCAATGCAGTGTGCCGCACCTTGCAGGAAGGAGAGGGGTGCCAGTGAAAACGTCTGTGGAGGAGCATGGGGAAGGCTTTGCCTGTGACCCGTGGCAACACGAGGATAATTGTTAACATTCCTGAAATGACAGCCATTCCCGGGAGACTGAGGTTCCCAGGTGGTGCTGCCGGACTGTCTGGTCCCATTGCACCCTGGTGATGAGCAGGACAAAGTCTGGTCACTGCTCACTGGCCAGGTCAGGGTGGCCTGAGGACAGGCAGCGCTGTGAGTGATGAGGTGCTTGGTGCAGTGTCCTTTAGGAGGTTTTGTCCCTTTAATCCATCCAAGTGGGGGTTCTCTGATGTTGCTTTCACCACTTAAAGGAATGCTTTCAGTGAAGTGGAAATCCTTCCCCTGAAGAGCTTTGAAACCAACGAAGGTTTAGTCACTTTCTTGTCAGTGGTGTGATTGCATCAAACCGGGCCTTTGGCTTACTGAGCACAAGGGAGTGTTGCTGTAAACTCCTTTTTGTAACTGACTGATTTTCTGTGTTGTGCTTTGCATTATGTGTTTTTCTGTCAAGGTGGAGGGAGCACAGAGAGGGTGCCAGATCACAAATCCAGTACAGATGTTCCAAAAACATATCCCTGACTCCTGAGGTGGTTCAAAAGGAGTGCAAAAACCCCAAAATGCCTCTGACTGGGGAGTCTGCTGTTTTGCAATAGTTTTCAACAGAGAAAGTAGGAGCCCAAATATTAGGCAGGATTTAGGGGGCTGATAAAGCATCCTGTGGTGTTAGGGGTGGTCAGTAAAGCCCCTGTGCCACTGTGGAATTTGCATGCTCTTCCTTAAGGAGGTGCTGATAACTTTTGCCTCAGCTGCTAAATGGTGATGTGCAAGTTCAGTTGGAGTATCTGAGACAGCTTCTTCTCGTACTTACCTTGGTTATTGTCAGGGCTTCAAAGCAAAACTGAAGTGATGTGGCTGCTTTAAAGTGTACAATTATGATCTGGCCCATTTCTGCCTGGGCAAACCACATCTGTAAACAAAAGCAAGGAACAGGTTTATTGGAAGGTTCAGGCAGGTTTTGTTGTGTTCCCTCCTCTTGTGTGGAACGTGTGCATACAGCTGTGCATTAAGGATACATAAAAACACTTAATACCTTCATAACTAAAACCACTTAATACCTTCCTGTACTTAGGCTGAATAGTGAACCCCTTCCCCCATTAGTAATTGTGAGATCCCATTAGTCATCCCATTAGTCATCCCATTAGTGACTTTGCTTTGGATCCGACCCAGCAGAGGTGAACTACGTTGCCTTGCCTCATGCTTACTGCTGGTGTTTATGCCTACATGTTTATTTAGCATTTATTATAAATTCCCCCCCTGGCTGAGTGAAGACAGGGTGGTCATTTAATGACAGCTTCAGAAATCACAGGTAGCTCCTCAGAGATGTCTGGTTTGCAAGCATTAACCTTTGCATCACACAGAAAAGGCCCCATGCTATTCCCCAGAGATTACATCTCTTGCCCTGTGTTTGGAAAAGTCAGCATCTAATCCAGAATGAAACCTTAGTCCTCTTGGAGGTCAGTGTTTCTCTTGCCATGGGTTTGTTACCTGCACTTGTTGTGTGTTTCCAATTTGAGGCAACTTCAGCAGGAGATCATGGTAAGTCCTGACAGCTCTCAGTGGGTTTCTGGTTTGCTTTGGCTCTCCCTCTCCCTAGGGAGGGTGCTCAGCTGAGAACATACCTTGAGATGTAGGGAATGATGCTTTTTTCTTTTCCTTCCTTTTTATTTCCCCACCTCTCTCTCACAATTTGACCTGTGTGTTGGCTCAGCTCATACTGAAGACAGTGGCTGTTTGTTACTTTTCTGGTAGTGTTTACTGCCAAAATAGTACTTTATTTGTGCTTAAAGGATGGAATTTTCCATTAATAATTCAGTCATCACACTGGATTCACAGTTGCTTGCCCATGCTGTGTATTGCCCTTGCTATGGGCACATACCATTTCCTGGTGTCCTTTAGCTTCCAGAGCACTTTGTTCCCCTGTGACTTCTGCTGTACACGAGGGAAGTGTGCTGGGTTAAAGCTTTCTCCTTTTTCCATTGGCTCTGCTTCTGTTTCTGTTAAAAGGCCAAGATAAACCAATTGTGTAAAAAGCTGATTTCTTTCCTCAGTGGAACTGTATTTAGATACAGGTTTTGCAGCCCATTGTAGGTAAAGCCTTTCTGTTCACCTTTATCATTAATCATAGAATCACAGCATCTGTTAGGTTGGAAAAGACCTCCAAGGTTAATGAGCCCAACCTTTGACCGATCCCCACCCTGTCACCCAGAGCACTGAGTGCCACGTCCAGGCCTTCCTTGGACACCTCCAGGGATGGGGACTCCAAACCTCCCTGCACAGCCCCTTCCAATGCCTGACCACCCTTTCCATGGAGAAATTTCCTGCTGATGTCCAACCTGAGCCTCCCCTGGCACAGCTTGAGGCCGTTCTCTCTCATCCTATCCGTTCCCTGGGAGCAGAGCCTGACCCACCCTGGCTGCCCCCTCCTGTCAGGGAGTTGTGCAGAGCCAGAAGGTCCCCCCTGAGCGTCCTTTTCTCCAGGCTGAGCCCCCCCAGCTCCCTCGGCCACTCCTGGTGCTCCAGCCCCTTCCCCAGCTCCGTTCCCTTCCCTGGACACACTCCAGCCCCTCAATGTCCATCCTGCAGTGAGAAGCCCAGAACTGGACACAGCACTTGGGGTGAGGCCTCACCAGTGCCCACGACAGGGGGACAGTCACTGCCCTGGTCCTGCTGGCCACACCATTGCTGACCCAGCCCAGGAGCCATTGGCCTTCTTGCCCACCTGAGCAGGTATTGGATCATGTTCAGCTGCTGTTGACCTTTTCTGCTGGGCACGTTCCAGCCACTCTGCCCCAGCCTGGAGCAATGCAATGAGGGAGGCAGGTGGAGAACTTGGGAGAGGTTGGGCTGTGTAGTCCAGCCTTGCCAAACCAACATATCTGCTGGCTGTGAGTCCTGTGAGCTCTTGCTTGGTCCCTTTGTGCTGACAGAGCTGATACTTCAGGAGAGTGCTCCTCACTAGAGGTGCTGGCTGGGAGGGATTGATTGTGGTAAGGTGAGGATGCTCCTATTCCCTTCTGTGACTCTGCATCATTAAGCAGTGCAGGTTGTGTCAAGGAACAGGACCAGAGGCCACTTCAGCAGTCTCTGGCTTGTGGTGTTTGAGGGGTGATAAAAATAACAAAACCAGTGACTTTAAGCAGCCCTTTGCATACATTTTGATGATAACCCCTGTTCCAGCAAGCACAGGGTTGTAACACTGGCATGAATAAAATCTCCTTGCCAAATGGTACCTGTGCACAAAAGGCTCCAAGGTCAGGTATGCTGATCCAAAAGTTAGTTTGCACTTGCAGCTTTCTTTATAGGCTTTCCCCCTAAATATTAGTGGAAAACTGAAGGCTGAGACTTGAGCCGGCTGTTGCAGCATCTGAACTCCAAAGTGGAGAATCTCTGTGCTGCCAGACAGCTGTCGAATTGTGTCACAGATGGGAAAAATCTGATAACCACTAGTGTGAATCAGCATCTTTTAAATCCAACAGTTCTCAAGGCTCCAAATGTGATGGATTTGGGAAAAGAACTTTATTTTCTTGCTCTGTTACAGACACATCAAAATAAGGGGAAATGATAATGGTCTGGTCTTCACTGCCTCGTCTCAGACTGATCAGTTCTGAAGCAAAAACATAGGGAAAAATAGGGTATATTTTATATGTCAGTGTAGACTATAACCCCAGATAGTTCATGGGCATTGCAGTGGTTGTGAAGGAAGATACAACACACACAATTTATAGTTGGTAGCAGAAAAATAACTGTAAAAATAACCGTAAAATAACTGTAAAAGCAAACAAACTGCCAAACAACCCCCCAACCTCCTCATTCTCAAATCTTTCCCTTGTTGTGCTGTTATGGAGGACAGAAACAAGCAGTTACCCAATCAGCACCAGGATGTATTTTGGGGACGAGGAAGGGCAGTTCCTTTCCTTGGTGCTGTGGCAGCTGTGCCCACAGCTGTCCATCTGCTCTGTCAGCAGGTGTGGCCACGGGGAGCTGGTTCTCTCCCAGCTTTGTGGTTCGTAGGCCGAGTCTGTCCAAAGAATCCAGAGTAATCCAGAAAGGCTGTTTTACTGAATCTTGACTTGGTATTTTCTCTCTAAAATGTGTGTACTCACTAGCTACAGCCAGGTAAGAAGTTTTGACAGAAATACAACCTTTGTGAAACATGGGAAAGGTGTGAGCACTGTTAAAGGAAATTAGCTATTTAGACTAGTCCAGGTCATGCAGAGTGTAAGGGATGGGGAGAAGAACCTGCAGCCCATTTGGAGGCTGATCTCCATGTTTTTGGGTGTCGTGAGGCTGGCATGTGAAGATGTCTGTAGGATCAAATTAAGGTTCTGCAGAGTGTAATGCTGCTAATTAATGTCTGTCTTGAAGAGCAGGTGAGAAGAGTATCTTTTTTGTAAAACACCCTGAGCTGTTGGTGTGTTTCTGAAAATAGTTATGATTGCACGTGGTTGTAGCCCTTGTGAACCTGGGTTCTGTACAGCTTTGCTGTGTCCTCACACAGCTGCCATGGGTTGGTAAAAATCCCTCTGGCCGTATGGAGACTGGCAGAGTCTGTTCTCTGTTAGGTTTGGATCAGGTGGGCTACTCCTGTGGAAGAAGTGCTGTGGAAACAGGGAAAGGGAGCAAATACCTTGGGATCTTCTCAGTGTGAGCGGGTATTCATAGATGTCAGCTGTGTGGTTGTGTTTTGCATGTTTTGGAGCCTTTTCTTGTGGCTTTGAAGCATCTCCTCTACTCTCCTGATTTAGGTTTTAGACCTGTGCTAAAATTAGGATGGATTCATCTTTGTCCATCCCCAGCCTCGGGGGCAGTGTGCTGTCTCTGAGAGCTGCTGTGTGCAGGATGCAGGGGCAGGCGAGGGCTGGGGTATGGGTGAGGCTGTGGCTATGTGGGATCAGGGAGCATTCCTGGTGCTGGAACCTGCATTCCAAGCTGGAAAACACGTGGGAGGTGGTGGTTTGATGGCCATGATGCTCAACCTTTTTGCTCTCCCTCATGCACTGGAAGCATCTCTGGTAGACTTTTTTTAAATGGTGGGGGAGGGATGGTATACAGAGCTCCCTTTGGAAGAACCAGACAGAAATTTCATCCTCCCCAGGAAAAGCAAGGTGCTCCATCCCAGAGCTGACAAATACTTTGTGTGATCTACACCCTAGGGACCTCTGTGCTGCAAGGGGGGACCTCCACATTGCAGCTGGAGGCTGAAGTAGCTGTCCCTGGTGGCTTCCCTCAAGATCCGAGTTCAAATGTCTGTTCTCCTGGGCCTGGGTGTGCATCATAGGCAGTGTCATTGGGTTGGTGGCCTACAGAGAGTGAGGGGAGGACGTGTTGGAGCAGCCAGGGCACACTGAGTGTTCCCCATTCCAGCCCACAGCTGTTGGCACAGCAAAGGTCTTGCTGAAGAAGAGGTGGGTGTGTTGAGCAGCTGATCTCCAGGAAAAGCTTGGGGCAGCTGGATGGCTCCTGGTGGGTTCAGGTGCTGGCTTTGTTGTAGTATCCTCTGTCCTGCTTCCAAACCAGGATTAAGCCAAGGAAAACATTTCTTTACTCTTAATTTAAATCCCTGGGAAGTTGGTTTTGCATCAGAGCAGACTTGAAAAGGCTTGTCAGTTGGATCTTAGAGCCATCAGCATTTTTTTTCCCTCCACTTAACCAAAGCTGGTTTAATTTATGACAGCACTTTTAATTTGTTATGTTTGTGAAGGAAACATCACAGGGGAAAGTTCAGAAATGCATATTTATATTTTTTGCCTAAGTTTAAATTGGCTCTAAGAACTTGGTTTTTGTATTTTTATAAAGAAAGGTTGGAATTTTTTTTTCTATATCATGATTTTTGTTTGGTTTATTGTTTGTTTTCTTCTGCTCCAGAAGGAGCATATAGTGGCTTACCTTGGTGTACACCTTCTCTTGGATGTGAAACATGTAACTAACAGGTCCTAACCAAAGGCATCTTCTCAGAGGTTTCCACACTCATGGTGGAGCTGATGTAGGACCTCCTGTGCTGGGCAGGGCCACTGCAATCTCTGGTGGTGCTGAACAGAACTGTATTTTCTGGAATAACTTTAGGATGTGCAGCAGGAATTTGGATGCTGTGGGGGAGTTACACCACTGCCTGTCCCCCCCCCCTTGGGAGGACTGGAGCCTGTGTTGGTGAGGGGCCCCAGGGAGGTGTGTTCCTGCTCTGGGTGAGCGGGAGAACTGCTGCTGGGTTTGGGGTGCAGATGTGCCCCCCTCCCTCCCCAGTGCCCTGCGGGGGCATGTAGCCATCCAGCAGCAGTGGCTGAGGCTGGGACTGTGCCCTGTGGCGTGGGGACACTGCAGTCTCACGGCTTGCCTCTGGCAGCTGGTGGGTAGTGTGACCACATTTGTGGTACTGCTCTAAAGCTGGGATGCTGCTGGTAGTGTTGGGGTGGTGGAAACATCTGGGAGCAGCTGGCTGCGAGATGGGGCAAGTCCTGGGGCTTCCCCATGGCGTTGCCTGTCCTCAGCCAGCTTCTTGGGGAGCTTAGAGGATGATTAATTCTTCCTCCCTTTTAAGCCTTCCCACGAGTTAAAAAAGCAGTGTTGAAGATGTGGCTGCCTATCTCGGTAGGCCTTAGGTGGACAGAGCAGTCATGGGTTTGTTCTGCAGCAGCAGCATCTCACTCTCTTTCCATTTGCAGTAGAGCTTGAGAGTGTCCTTTTGGTGAGCAGTCATGAGGCTGTAAATGCAGCGTGGAGATGAGAAGATTGAGGTTTGTTTTCAGGGTGGTGCCGGTAAACTTCCTGCAGCTTGTGGTAGAGATAATTCTCCAGGTTCTGGTTCCATTGTTGTGACTGGGTCTAAGGTGAATTTAAGAAAACTGTTTTGGTTGAACAGGCTTTCCTTTCTGTTTTATCCAAAGGGAAGTATCTGTTCAGAGCCTGTCTGTTGTTCTCATTACTGAGGGAGTTTCTGAACGAGACCTAAATCCATGATTATTTGCACGTCCTTATCTGTGTGACACAGAGTTTTCTAGGTCGGTATCTCGTGTTTCAGACTCTCTTGTCATGGTGTGCAGTCTTAAATCTGCCTATGCAGGAATGATTTATCTTAAAGGGTCAATAAGGTGAAAGGCATTTCTCTCAGCATCATTTTGGGCAGAATCAGCTGCTGAGGACCAGCGGTGCTGAGCTCACAGCAAGCTCTTGGGCTGTTGTTGGAAGGAGAGTGAAATGCAGAGTTGTCCATCACAAAGCTGTAATACCTGGTGGGGGTGGAGAGGAGGCACTGATTACCTGTCAGAGATGAGACTTCCATGTAACCTGCTTAGAGGGAGAGGGAAACATCTTGTAGCCCAGCATGACTGCAAGGACGGAGTCCCACCATGCCTCTGGAGAGATTTGTGTTGGAGCAAAACCACAGTCTGGCCTTGGGGAGGGCCTCCTTTTGTGCAGGGTGATGGCAGTGGGAGCTGGAAATGTTTTTCCTTTTGGAGCTTGTTGGAAGACAATCCCTGTTATGTGTGTGTATGTTTACCTCCTTTTTTGCAGAAGTACCAAAGCAGGAGCAGGTTCAAGGCTATCTTTTGCAAGGAGCCTCCGTGCTGACATCTCCATCTGAAATCTGTTCCCATTTTCTTCAGCTTGTTGCTCTCAGACCTCGCTGTGCTTGAAACTCCCCCTCCCTTCCCCACTCTTCCAAGGAATTTTGTAAAGAAATCAATAGCTGTCTAGTTATGACAGCAAAATGAAAAAGGCTGTAACGTCTCCATAGCTACCTAAAAAGTACTTGTAAAATGCCGGTGGAAGAGAGTGCCCTGGAATTATCCCATGCATTCCTTGCACGCAGACTGAAAATCGTTTGCATTAGTTAAGTAATCGCTGCACGCTTGTCCGGTGAGCAATGTTTGGTTACTGCAATAAATTTTTGTTCCTTAAACCCTGTGAAGCTGAAAAAATGAATTTGTTTTACATAGAAAATGAACTGACCTGAACTCTTAAGTAGATGAACTGATTGTAAACGGACCAGCTTAATCCAGCTTGTTTTTTTTCTCGTGTTTCATGTAGCATCTGAAAAGAGACAGCTTGTGGCAAATTAGCCAGGGTGAGACTACAAAAAGATTGAATTATTCCTGTTTGAACAGTTCCCAGCATGCGAGCACTTGCTGCTTGGCTTGTACATCATCTGGCTTGCCAGGGCTGCTGTGACTGAGGTGAAAGTAAATAACCTCCAACTGGAAATCTTGCTTTTGCTGTAAATGATAATTTATCCTTTCACCAGTGAAAATACCACAGAGATAGGATGAACAGAAACTGTAGTTGCTGTGTGTTTGGCTTTCTTGCGACAAGTGTCTCTGCCTGTTGCGTTTCTGTGCAGAGAAGCTGTTTGACACTGTCCTGTGCTGTCCTAGGAAGTCGTTTTGCTCCTGGTGGAACCTGGCGCTGGTGTGGAAATGCAGCTGTCAGAACATAGGTGTTGTGCTTGGCGTGTGTGCTTGCCTCACTCTGGGGCATGGCAGCAGAAAAACAGGCGGCAGAGTTGGGCCTGCCCCGTTTAGGCAGGGCTGAGCTGACTGTGGGGCACCTGGAAATGCAGGAGGGGTTGAAACAAGGGGGATGTTTCTGTAGGGGCTTGCCTTGATGCACTGGTGTATCTCTGTGCCTCTGTCAGAGGGGAAGGACTCTGCAGACCCACGATATAAGAAGGATTTAAAGCTCTCAGAGAATGTCCAGAGGAGAGACATGAACATGGTGAAGGGCCTGGAGGGGAAGCCACAGGAGAAGCAGCTGAGGGCACTTGGTCAGTTCAGCTGGAGGAGACTGAGGTCAGAGCTCACAGCAGTTCTGCAGCTTCCTCACGAGGGGAAGAGGAGAGGCAGGCCCTGATCTCTGCTCTGTGTGACCAGGGACAGGACCCAGGGAATGGCTGGAGCTGTGTCAGGGGAGGGTTAGCCTGGAGATCACGAAAGGTTCTTCCCCCAGAGGGTGGTGGGGCACTGAACAGGCTCCCCAGGGAATGGTCACAGCCCCAAGGCTACCAGAGCTCCAGGAGCGTTTGGACAACAGCCTCGGGTGCAGGGGGGGATTCATGGGGCTGATCAGTGCAGGCCAGGAATTGGCCTTTGATGATCCTTGTGGGTCCCTTCCTACTCAGCTCATTCTATGACTAAAAAGGGTAGGGAAGCTACAGCGCCTGTGGCAGTAGTTTGGGATCAGCTACCCACTTGTTTAGGACTGTGTATCCAGCTGGACTGCTGATGCTAAATTGGAATTTGGCTGTGATATTGCAGTTAATTTCTCTTCTTACTAAAAATGTTCAATATAATTTTCCTATGGCTGTGGTAATTAGGCCTGGCTTTACTGTTGCACATGGTGAGGAACAACATTTCCGTTCCTCAGATCCAGCTGTGTTCATGTAGCTCTTGGAGAGTGTGCATTTAGGAGCAAAACAAGGGGTCTGTCTCTGTTTGTCTCTGTTAAAAGGAAGAAATGGGGTGCTACCACCTTCCCTCTGAGCCTTACTTTGTTTGTTGTCTCTTTGCCCTAAGACATTTAGCCATTTGTGGGTGAGGTATTACTTGCTCTAAGCAGAGTGAGAAATAGGAGGGCTGCCCATAAAATATCCGCTAGAGCCAATGAAAGTACCACTTCTGCTTCTAGTGAGAGTTCTACTTTGCATTGTTTGACCTGCCACGTGTTTTTGGAAGAGAGAGGTTGTTGGGGATGGAAACCCAGTGATGGTCTAAATGGAGATGCCTTTGCTGATGTCCCTTTTGTCAGGGCAAGCTGTTAGGGGGATGGTGGGGGAAGGGAGGAGACCACGCTGGTACCAAAGGGCTGGTGGGGTCTCTGCTGCTGGAGTCCTTGGGCATGGAAGTGAGGGGCAAGGAAACAGGTCCCCTAGGGAATGTAGGGGGTCTGGACTGGGCTTGTTGGGTGATGAGAGCCCAACCTGAGCTGCTGCAGAGTAGGAGACCCTGCTGGCTTTTGGAGTTGGCAGTGCCACCTGCCATGGGGTCCATCCTCCCAGTGCATGTCCCTGCCCTCCCATGGGCACGCAGGGAAATTCAGAGTGCTGTAATTTGTGGTGTCCTTCCTTCAATCCTTCCTGTCTTGCCTGTGCTGCAAAGTTTTGAGGCAGACGTTTTCCTCCGGTATCTAGATCGTCGTGCCTGGATTTTGTTGATGTTTATACAGAAGTGTGAGGGCAGCCAGAGGTTCTGCGGGGTCTGATAGAAGCCATGCGTGAAATTAATCCAAATTAAACTGTTAGTTGTTCCCTGATAAACAGGAGGTTACAGCACAGACTCAACATGTTGCATAGCTTTGAGACTATGAAAAATGAAATGTGAATCCTCCTCTAAAAGTTGGCTGTCCCTGTTTGGGGCCTGATGAGGTTTTGAGACAAGCCAGTATGCCAAGCTCGCTGTGTAGGCGTTGGTGGGAAATGAGGCAGATTTCTGGGAGGGGACTGTGGGTATAGGGAGGCAGAGCAGTGCTGGAGATGAGCTAAAGTAACTAAAAACCCATGGGGCTGCTCAGGGTGAATCTGTGGACCTGCACACTCCTCCCTGTGGAGGAGGGAGAGGTCAGGTCGTGTGTCCTGCTAGTGTGGGCCAGACTGGAGCTGCTTTGCCTACATGGTGAGATTTTACATGCCAGTCTGTATGCCAGCTTCCTCGTGGTGCTCCACAGCCGTGGAGCATGTGGCAGGGATGTGGAAGGCAGGGGAGAACAATCTGGTCAGGGCAGCTTTCCAGGGGGTGGATGACAGCACTATTCTTGTTGCAGAGCCTCTGCTGGGGCTCAGGAAATGCTGGAGATCGGTTGATGGGCAAACTCTCAATGGGAAGCTTGGCATTCCCCAGGACAGTGGGAAAACGTGTTGCTGGGACTGGCTCTGGCCCTTGCCCCCTTTTCCAAGCACTGGGGTGAGGGTGTGTTGGGCTTCCCAGCAGTGGTGGCATTAAGGAGCCATCGTAGGCTGGGGTGATTTTCCCTGGATGGAACCGGAGACATCTCCCAGAGGCATGGGGCTTTGCTGGCTCGTGTCTTTGGAGTGGGCAGGTTTCTCCCAATGTGGTTTTTAGGCTTCTCAAAGAACAAAAAGTGTACAAAAATGTGCCTGTTCAGGAAGGCGTGCTTGGAGCAGTGGAGGCAAGAGATGGAGCAGTGTAATTTTGCAGATGAGTTCATTCTGGCCTTGAACTGTGCTGCTCTGGAAGGTTTGCAATGCCACCTGCTTCTCGTAGGGCTGGGAGTGGGGAGGGCTGTATGCTGCCGAGGAGTTTGAAACTGCAGGCCAGCCCAGGAATGCAGCAGTGCTTCTCCAAGGGAAGGAGCTGCCTCTCCTGCCCACATGGAGCTTGTGTTGGTCTGGTGGCTGTAAACAGACCTATGGCCTTTCTGCAGAGCTCTGATGGCCGAGGAGAGGCAGCTTCTGAGTGGGACACTGATTCATAGCTGTGACCCTGTGTGCAAACAGCGCCTGGAGAAAAGCAGCTATTCTGTATTACAGTCTTTAAGTCATGGATATGGATCTCTTTCAACACTACTTAGGAATAAAGGATCAAGGAAATACTGCTGGTGGCGAGGAAGGAACTTTCTAACTCTGCGCTGTGGGTCCTTCCTTCCCATGGGCTGTGTGCTTGGTGCTTGGACCATATCAACTGCTTGTGTTAGGAATTCCAGAGAAGAGGCTTCCCCTCAAGACTTCCTATTGTAATTCACATCTGTGAAGCTGAATGCAGATGCTGCCGGCCAGGCTGGGGAGATTCATGTCCAGCTGTGTATGTACAGAGGGGGAGAGATGTTCTTTTGGCATCTGCAAAGGCAGCTTGCTAAAAATAGGCTAAAACCCATGAACCCGGGAGTGAAAGTAGTTGTCCCATAAGTCTCACTTGATGCATCTTTGTTTTTTTTCTCCCCTAAGGAATATTTGTTTGGAATATGCTCCATGTCACAGCATTTGCAGAAAAGCCAGTTGTGCTCATGCTGGAGCTGCTGCTGTATGGACAGGGCTAGACTGAGCTCTTAACTCCACCACTCATTCCCTTTGAAGCTGGGATAAGTTGCCTTCCTTGTTTTCACTGCTTTCCTGCTATCAGGGCTTTTGTCTGGCTTCCTGAAGCCCTTGTGCTGTATGAGGGCAGACAGAAATCCTGTCTGAGCAGGAACAGCACTTTTTGGGGAGGCACTGCCAATCAAGTGGCACGTAAAGAGGTCGGTGTGTCACAGCAAGGCCTTTCCTGTGGTTTGGGCTGCTGGCCCTTGCCATCTTCTTATGGGTTTGGTAGGGGCAATTCCTCACACACACGTAGCAGCCTTTGCCCCTGAGCTACTTTGTGGTTTCGAGTCCTTTCCCTATCTTGATGCTGTCTTTCCCTGCATCTCTTCCTCCTGTGTGTGCATCCTGTGAGCTGACCTGTACCAAGGAGTCCCTGCCAAGACCTTGTGCAGGTTTTGGGAGTGGAACCACCCCAGGGTCCCTCCTACGCAGGGCTGGGGCCTCCGGCAGTGCAGAGCTGGCTTCGTTTTCAGGAAAACAGAATAAAGAAGGTCAGTATTAACTTGTCATCACAGAGCTGATCCTGGCTGCAGCTCAGTTGGGTCGTAGCCGGTAGAGAGAGAGACTTCCAGATTTTAATGCTGTGAAGAGAGCATGTGCTTGGCTGTGTCTCATAACTGTTTTCTGTCATTGACTGCACGCCTGGAATAGTAGGAGGTGGTGTTACATTTCTGGACAAGGCTTTGAACAAGATCTGCTGTCAGAACAGCTTGATAAACTGCTTACTGTGATGCAGAATGCTGGTCTATCATTTTGCAAATTGAATTGCTGGAAAGCTCTTATGATTATTAAAAGATACTTTGTGTTAATTTAATTTCCTGTAAAAGACACAAGCTGGGTGATTTACAGAAACAAAGCAAATGCTCAATCAAGGTAAAAGCAAGAATTTCATATCTGTACATATGCAATGCTTAAATATTGCATGCTTCCGATGGCATCCTGTGTAGGGACAAAGTAAAAAATTATACATAAAACCCCTATACTTTAAAATTTGCCAGTTTTAAAGAAAGCTGGAAAATGAGTAATGAAACTCAGGAAAAGCAGGAATGAAGAAAACATTGGTTTAAAATCTTCTGAGTGATGAGAAGCAGGAAATCCCCCCC
>VWZW01004014.1:1284669-1410832 GCA_013397115.1 Edolisoma coerulescens | reverse complement strand
CCCCGGTTGTATTTTAAATGAGTTTAAAACTGTGTTCCAGACAGCTTGTGAACAATCAAGATTCAGGGGTGGTTTTGTGAGCAGAAGGGCTATTATTTGGTCTTTCTGGCTGGGATCCAGCTCAAGGGATCTCAGTTGGGGTGAAATGCCTCCTTGCTATAGGCAAGCATAACTGTTGCCTCCCCCTCCTGTTCCTCAGGGACCGGCAGCCTCTCCTCCCATTTTTTTCATGCTGATGTCCTTCAGAACTGAGTTAAGCTCGAGTGATCTCGCCCACATATATTGAACTTGACTCCTGCTAGCAGTGAAGGGCTTGTGTGCCCAAAATACTGAACGATCAGCTTGCCGCTCTTGCTGTGGTGAGCGGCTGAACAGAGGTGTTCCCAGCTGCGTGTCCCTCTCAAATGAGTCAAACAAGAGCGATTTTGGGCATCCTTTGAAGGAAGGATGCTGCTCTGGATAGCAATAGCTGTGCTTTTAAGGATGCCAAGAGGTCTGAAAGCTCTGCTGTGATTATATCTAGCACTAAACTTTTAAAACAAATCAATATAAATATATATACAAATGTTGTGTTGCTTTCTGAGTTTGTCCACAGGGTATGATGGAGTTGTGTTGAAAATAGTGGGGAATACTTGGAGGGCTTTGGGGTCCCTGAGTGTTGCCTGCCTGCAGAAGTGCTTAGGCATTGCTTAAACATGCTTAATCAAACATTTGCCTGTGTCTCCTGCCAACTGAAATTAAGCACCATGCTCAAATTCAAGATGTAGGTGGGAGGGGGAGTCAGGGACAGTGCTTGAGTTAATTCTTCAATGTAGACAAACTCACTGGTAATTAGTCTGTTTATCTAAGTCCTGCAGCAGCTTAGCATTCATGTTCCGTCGTTCCCTTTGCCTGTACTCTCCCCTCCTGCTGCAGTGCTGTTCAAAGTCCGTCTTGCCTCAGAGGTGGCTCTGCCTGTCAATAATACATCAGGTGATGTTCCTGGGGCTGTGTGTGCTTAAGTGTGTTGTGTGGATAGCTGCTTGTATCATTTCCAAATGCTTTTCCTTGCAAGAAGCCTGCTAATGCAGCATGGTTCATCATGAACTGAATTTATCACTTAGTGATATTTCTCTTACAAACACCCAACCTGCCCAGCCCTGGGAGCAAGGTTGGTGTGTGCGTATCCAGGTGATGTTTTATTAACTGTGTGTTGTTAAAGAGCTTTGCTGTCTCCTGCTGCTGCTGCCTCTGCTCTAAAGGAGTCATAGAATGGCCTGGGTTAGAAGGGATCTTAAACATCCCCCAGGTCCAACCCTCCTGCCAAGTGGACACCTTCCACTATCCCATGTTGTTCCAGGCCCCATCCAGCCTGGCCTTGGACACTCGCAGGGATGGGGCAGCCAAAGCTTCTCTGGGAAACCTGTGCCAGGGCCTCACCACCCTCACAGGGAAGAATTTCTTCCTTATTTCCAATGTAACCCTGTACTCTTTCAGTTTAAAGCCATTCCCCCTTGCCCTGTCAGTACATGCACTTGTCAGAAGTCCCTCTCCAGCTCTCTTGTAGCCCATGAAAGTGCTTTAAGGTCTCCCTGGAGCCTTCTTTTCTCCAGGCTGAGCAACCCCAGCTCTGAGTGCTGAGAGAATCCTGCTAGCACGTGTGACTTGAGCGGGTGCCCTTTGCAGGCCAGCTCCCAAGCTGTGTGGTTCCCTGCCCCTGCAGCCCAGGGTGTCTCAGCTGGTGTGAGGGGTTCCCGTGCTGGGCGCTCTGTGTGTGCAGCGTGGCTGTACCGAGCTGTCCCCCGGCCGTGACCCTCCTTGTGTTCCCAGACAGAACGCTGCAGGTCACAGGAAATACAGCTGCATTGCTTGGAGTCTCCTCAATTCTCTAAAAGGATTTCCTGGGAACAAAGGCTCTTATTGCTCTTTTTCTTCAATTTGGTTTTTTGGGGTTTTTTTCATTCTTCTGACTGCTAATAATCTTGGCTTCTTGTTCACTGTTCTCTCCCTTTTTAAGGAGGCTGGGGAAATAATGGTTTCCTTGTTTTTTTAATTCTGAACTAAGTTTGCCGTAGTATCTTTAGGGCAAATAAATCTCCTTTTTGCCTCTTCCTGGCATATGAATATCTTTCATTTAAGAGAAACTATAAATCTAAAATAACAAAAATTACAGTTTGACCTTTATTAGTTAGGAAAATAGTGATATAATGAAATGGCTACTGAGAAGGATCAGTGGGAACAATCATATGGGCCTTTACTTGTCGTTTTCCTGGCTCTGCTTTCCAGAAGGCCCCATGCTTTGCCAAAATTGGTTCTTAGCCATTGCAGCTATAATGCCACATGGGGCTTTGAGTTTGCTTTGACATCTGCACTCACCCAAATGATCAGTTCCATCAAATTTAGATTGAGCAAAGGTGGAGGGGATGACTGGTGAGGGGTTGCAGCAGAGTTCCCTGCTGCCCCATCTATCCCAGAGCAATCTCACCCCACTGGAGCTGGTGGCTGCCCATGGGAGCTGCCTACCAGATGTGCTTGCCTGCAGCACAGCCCTTCTTCCCCCTGGCCAGGCACTCTGGAGCAGGAGGGCAGTGGGATGCCATGCCATGGGGAGAACCTCTCCCTGCAGCCCAGGTTAAGGGCAGCATCCTCGGGGAGGGCTCTCAGGTGGCCAAACAGCCACCTTCCTTCCCTTTCCCACCCCACCCTGCCCCTTCCCATCATCTTGGGGATAATTACAGCTGTTTGGGGGAGGAGCAGAGAGCTCCAGCAGCTGAATCAGTGGGCACATGCATGTCTGGATCATTCTCCCTCGGGCTTTGGGACTAGACTGTGCCTTCACAACGCCGACTATAAAGGATCTGTGACTGACATGAAAGGACTTGGAAAACGTTAAAAATTGGTTTAGCCCTGCCCTGGCACCTTCTCCCTCTGCTTTCATGACGTGCAAGCATGAGCATCAGGACTTGGCTTTCTGGGACTAATCCAGCCGTGGCTCAAGGGAATGGGTATTTAGGCGGTGCTCCATGAAGTCAGTGTTATAACTTTGTAAAAAGTGCCCTTTGAACCAAAGCTGGTTCCTTTATGCTCAGACAGAGAGAATGGTCGGTGTTGGCCTGGGTTAGCAGACTCCCCTGCTTATCTTGTTCAATGCTCTCTTCTCTCCTTGACTTTACAGTGCTGTTGGGTCATACTTCACTTGGGTCCTGGGGTTTGCATGGCTGCCATGTGGGAAATCAGCTGCAATCCTCAATCTGCTGCAAATCTGATGGAAAACTTTGTTGTTCAGCTTAACCAAGGAGTTGAGGAGACTTGTAGTGGCTCATTGATCCTTTGAAAACACACTAGGATGGATTGTGTGAAGTTCAGCCTTCAAAACCATATCCTGCACTCTGGTGTGTTTAGTTTTATCTGTACTAACAAAGCTTATTTTAAACTCTGTATCAGCATCCTTGTATGGAGGCTCCAGTATTGCCTCTGGGTTTATTAGACCCAACTTCACAGTGTTGGATTTGCATAGGCTTAACAAGGTTACAAAGTACAAGTTTAATTAAAAGTAGTAGAGCCTTTGGATAGGAAGTCAAAACCTCAGTTGTTAATACAGTACAATTAAGTTTCTCAGTACCTAGCTGGTAATTGCACAAAATTCATTGCAGTATGGAAAGACTGTTTGGAAACAGAAGCGTAGGGGCATGTAGGAGGCTTTTGCAAATGCCAACTGCCTGAATTGTTCTACTCTTAGAAAACCATTTTCTCCCTTTTGTCTTACATAGTACTATTTTTGCTGTTTGGAGTTTGTAACTGCAGCCTATTCCTTTGCTTGGCGTGGGTGGTTTTAAACAGCTAAAGCTTTGAGGTTTGTGTGTCATGAGGTGCTGCAATCTAGTCATTCATTTTCTCTTCCTTGGTGAGTGTTTATGGAAATTTTGATGGCTCAGTGAGCACTTGGACTCATCCAGAAGCAAAATAATCTGTCATGAACAGTCCTGGATTGACAGGGAAGGCTGGATACAAATCTGTATTCCCTGTTTTCAACTAACTTGTAGGGAGTGGTAGTCAGTGCAAGACAGTGATTGTTTCAGCAGTGACCTTTTCAGCAGCCAGCATATTTATTGTCCAAAAACTGTTGGAAAAGCTATAGTGAGATGGGCCTTTAAAGCCTGGATTGCACGCACAGGACTGGAGTCTAAGCACAGAATAACAGCTCTGGGTTTAGGCTGTCTTTTGTTCCTTTCCCTGAGGGAAGCCTGGAACAATGAGGTGAAGAGATGCACTGGAGCCCCTGAATGGGTTGGCAGCAGAGCCCTGAACCCGAAGCCAGAAGCCAGACCATGCTGTAGTGTGATCACCAGACAGTAATTCTGGAGCCACAGCTCTGGGCAGACACACAAGTGCATCGCTCTCCTGCTGCATGTGGTGCAGGTGTCTGTCCTGCTCTCCTGTCCTGTGCTCATTCTGCACGGGTACAGCTCCTTCTGAGCGTTAGGTAAACTCCATTTACCCTGCTCTGTGTGGAGAGTTGAATTCTTCAGTGCTGCAGTGGTGGTTGTTTTTTTTTAAGAAAGAAGTTCATGGATTTCTTTTGGCAAGCAACTCGAAGTAAACTCGGAGATGTAAAGCTTCCTAAATTACTCATCTTTTCCACACAAAACTGGGTGAAACATAGGGCTTGTCTCAGACATTTTCTAAAGATCAAATGTATCTGGCTTCAGACTGAACATCTGAAAGAAACTTCTGGGAAGGAGAGCCTTGGAATAAACAGCAACTGAAATCACTTTACAGCCCTCTTTTGTATTACCAGGAGAGGAGGAGAGTGATTACTTCTTAGCAAATTAGGCTACATAAAAGAACTCTATATAAGGATTATAAGTGCCCTAATGAGTAATAATCAGTGATGCAAGCAGAAAGGGGAAATGCATTATCACCAGCTGCATTATTGCCATGTCTGTGAGGATTACTGGGGTTTAATGAGGACCTGCGGGAAGCTCTTTTTGTAATTCCATCTTGCAGGAGGTGATCTCTCAGCCTGCAGCTCCCCATCTTGCATGAAGAGCGGGGGGGAAATCCTGAATTAAAAAAGAATGTGGTGTTGCATGTTGGGAGCCCTGTGCTTGAGATGTCTTCTCTGCAGAAGAGAGCTAACAGGCAAGCTGTGGCAAGTTGTGCAGTGCTGCACACACAGCTGGTACAGATTTTCACAATTTGTCCTTCTCTTCCCTGCACTTCATTTCTTGTGTTCTCCTGGTTCATCTAGACCACCCTCTGTAGAGCACTGTGTTGATGTAGTCCTCTCTTACGCTTGTCTTGACCTGCAGAGCCCCAGATTTGGAAGAGGATGCCAGTTCAGCATCTCTTAGACCTTGTCTTTGCTGGGTTAGAGAGGTGCTACGTACCTAAGGATGGTAAACAAGGAATGTCTGGGAAGTGAAGGTTGTGTTGCAACTCAGCAGCTAGGGGGTTTCATGGAAATCAAAGTTTTTGCAATGTCTTTGCAAAGTGATTTGCCCTGTAGATAAAGCAGGAGCTGTGTTTCACTATTTGGTCAGGTACGGAAGGCTATTTTCTCCCCCCATAATTTTATAGGCTTCTTAGAGGGAATTTCAGGATAAAAGGCACTGAGAAAGAAGCCCCATCATTGAATCAGTCTCTCATGTTGTGTGTGGAGGGGTGTCTGAAAAGACTAAATGACTGTACAGTAATGAGGGCGGGTTTGGATTGCAGGAGGTGAGAGATATGGTGGTGACTTTCCCTGAAAAGACCTCTTGGAAAAACCTTCTCCCATCTCTGTTGTTTCCACCATCCCCTCCATGGGACAGCAGCACGTGCTCGTGGGTATGGCTCAAAGGGACAGACCCTGCAGCCTTCCACTGAGAGGCTTAGGTTTCACCAGCCCTTCTGCACAGGGGATGGATCTCCCTGTGCTCTGCTGCCTCTCCTGATGGTCCCTTCCCCAGTTTCCCTGGTGGGAAATAATCAGTTTAAGTGATATTGAAATCTTTTTTGCTGTCTTCCAAATTTTGCACAGCAGTTAAAAACCTGTTTGGCTGAATTACTGGATTCTAGGAACATCTGTTTGTAGGATGTTTAATAGAAACATTCTTGTTTGGGATGTATCCTGCTTCTAATATTAGCTCTTCCCTGTGGGAAAGATGGTTATTAGGTGATTTCTAAATGAAGATATAACAGAACAAATACTTAATGGTGCACTTGTTTCCCCTCAGCATCTTCTAAGTAGTTCTTTCACACATGACCTTTCATTTTGGAGTCTAAGCAAAGTTCACCTCTTTCCTTAAAAAAAACCCCAACTGCTCTTCCGCAAAACAAACCAACCAGTTAAATATGAAATATTTATGTATCTGTATTTCGTGCAAAATATGAAAGTGGCTCTCACTGAGCTGATTTCTGCTATGGTGGCCAGGGTTTGTTCTTCCACGAGAGTGAAAACTGGGTGGCTGAAGTAGGAGAGTTTATTTGGACTAAGTTGAGTGGAAAGGTCATAGGTGAAGATGCTGCTTTCTGGGGTCAGATATACAATCTGATATAACCAGATATACTGGTTTGGATTGGAAGAGACCTCAAAGACCATCCAGTTCCAACCCCCTGCCATGGGCAGGGACACCTCTCCCTAGACCAGATTGCTCAGAGCCCCATCCGGCCTGGCCTTGATATGCCCACCTGACTCTGTTTCAGGATGTGGTACAATGAATTTTGTTGGTTGAAATTCATTGTGATTTAAGTCTTATTGTTTTTGTGGGGTAACTTTACTTTTATGCCCAGGTTCTGTCTTGTTCCCAGGCCCAGTGTTTGAAAGCTCTCTTCCATAAACCTCACCACCTTGCTCCTGACACACTGCAGTGCTTGGCTCAGAGCCCTGGGCTGGGGATGCCAGCGCCTGCTATTAATAAGTGGAGCCAGACTATCCCAACTGGAGAGAGATCCTCTCATCACAGGACACATCTGTGCTCCTGGTAGGACCAGCATTTTCTCCATGCTGCCATCAGGACACGTGCTGTTCTTGACCTGGGGTGTTTGCAGGAGCAGTGGAGCTGTTGTGGCTGTCCTCCTGTCTGGAGGCTGGCTAAAGTGCCCTCTGATGTGTGGTTGACTTGGTTTTGCATATTATGACCCTGGAGAGCTTGGGGGGAAGCTACTGCTGGTGACTTTTTAACTTGCTGTGTAATTGGTCTGCACTTGGAGTGGTGGTCTAGAAGTGGAAAATGATTTTGCATCTTGTTTAGCCCTTGAGTCTTGTACTCTGCCTGCATCTTTTCTGTGTCATGAACTGCCTCCTTGCTATTTTCCCTGAGAGAAAAGCTGTTTTTTCTGTTGTTGCAAGACACTGACCTCTTTAAAAAAGGGCAGACTGAAAGCTAATGAAGTTTTTCCTCTGAGAATAATGCTGTCTAATTGTTAGTGAAAGGGTTTTTAATACTGGTGGCAACATCCTTGTTTGTTCCTTAACTAAAGTGCTGTAATAGGTTAGTTATAAAGCAGATTCCTGAATAAAATTAGGAAGTGGAACTAACTGTATTTGCTGCTGGTGGCCTTGGGACTTGCCCTGAGGTTGCTGATGGAGCAGCTGCTGGGCCAGCCAAAGGAGGGAATTGCTGAGTTCCTGCAGCAGAATCTGATCCTGTGAGAGGCTGATTTGGATGTGTCTCCTCTACCTGCATAATAATTTCCCCCAAAGGTGCAGGAATGTGACACCTGTTTGGATCTCTTTGCCTTCTGCCAAATGTGGTCAAAACTGACAAGCAAGTTGAAAATTTAATAGGGTGAGGACTGACAAACAACACTACCACATAAGCTTAATTTCCTTAGGAATCTATGCCAGAAATATGTGCTGAGGGTTTTATTCTGCAATCATGTGCTTTAAAACTGTGTGGAACAATGTGATTAGTGGAAATGGTATTTTCAGGATTATTTGCAGTGCACATGAAAGCACGACAGCTGACTCCTGTGGCGTGCAGGTGTATTAGCATGTAACCAATTTAAAAGGGCTGAAACAGCCCAAGTGTCTGCATAGAGAAAAAGCAAAATACATGTATAAAACTTGTTTGTGATGATGCCTGAGGGGGCCACGTAAAAACAGAGACCAGACAAAATAAGGGAATAAAGGTAGGTATTTATTTGAAGGGCCTTCAAAGGTACACCTTGGGGAGTCAGAAGCTACACCCAGGATGGACCCCGAGTCACGAGTTCTTCACACTTTTATAAGTTTGGTTCATTTGCATTTTAGGGTTAACTCTCCAATTAAAATTTCAGTTAATGATGCAATTTCCCCAAGTTTACCCCCCCTTCTTAAGATTTTAGTTTGCACTTTTTAGGCCTGGGACAATCGAGGTGTCCTTGAAGTGCAAACCTGGAGAGGTTTGTTATGTCTAACGAGCATGAGAGAACAGCAGCTCACAGGCCACAATGAACTCCAGAGTTACACACTAGGCAGTATGGGATTTGAAAAATATAAAAGTTAAAACCTAAGGCATCAGCGAAGCTGGCAAGACATCTAGTTATGTTGATCCTAATTTCTAGGGTTTTCAACTCTAATCCTTTGGCTGCCTCTTCTTGACAGCAGCAAAAGGATGTTATTTTGTTTCTTTTCCTGGTAAGTGCTTTTGGGTTTTGCTTCTTGCAAAGTTTCCTTCTCTCTTCCCAGCTGTGGAAACACAGAGTTGGGTTGTGTGTGCTTCAATAATAGGATTCTGTAAGTTTGTGGTGATTGGAGCGATTTAAGCTCCTTTGAGGAATGGCAAAGTTTTGCTGCAAATGAACTTCAATGTGAAAGATGCCCAGAACAATTAAGGGCAATTGAAGGGCAGGCATGTTCCTGGAAAGTGTTATGGGGACCCTTATGTGAGAGCCTGATGCCTTTTTGTCAAGGAATATCTTGTGCTTATTTTGAGCAGAGTTGGGAAGGGAGACAGGAAACAGCATGTGGCAGCACCAGTGAGGTTCAGGAGATGAGCACCACTGATAGAGCAGTGCCTTTTGCGTTTGATGGGGTGTGCCGGGGTTGAAGGGATGAGGGACATGGAGGCTTTTCCTGGCTCTTTTGCATATGCAGTAGAATAAAACCAAACTGGTGCCTGAGAGAGAAAACACTTTGATAATCTTCCTGTGTTAATTTACTGATAGCAGTGCTTCACTGTGATCTCTTGCCCTAAAAAAAAGCAGTCTCCTCTAACAGAACTCTTGCAGCCCCTGTGTGCTTTGGGTTGCTGTCTGATTAACAGGACCCATGGCTTTAGTCACCTCAGTGTCAGCAAACGTGACACAACTATGAAGGGAGAACACTGACAGCACCAGCACTTGGTGCTCTCAGATCTGTCATTCTCTCATACCTGATTCCACAGACTTATCATCACCCTGCTTCAATAACATGAGTTTTGGGGCAGAAGATCTTCAGTTGAGTTAATGAAGTAGTCATCTTTGTCTTTCGGTCACTTCTGCATCTTCCATCAACTGACATCTGCATTTTCACAGATGATGAACTGCATAATCTGTTGCTTTGGCTTTGGCTTGTAGAATGAGAACAAAGCACTAGCTGACAGAAACTGCATGCAGTGGCACTCCAATCCAGAGATGGACACCGTGATTAATATAAAATTAGTCATAGATTAGTCGTATTTTTCCTTTGTGTAAATCATGTCTAGTTTCACTTAATATCTGGTAAGTTAGTGATTTAAAAGCTTTTATTTAAACCTTCTGCAGTTTGTTCTTGCTGCTGGTCTTACAAGTACTTCATTGAATGGTCTGTCTCGTGTTATTTATCTCTGACTCATGAGATTATTCAGAATTTTTTATTATGCTTCTGGAATGTGTTTCTTTGCTGTGGTGATTGGCTATATTGTCTGTATCCTCCAGTGCTGCCGTGTTGATTCAGTGACTTTGTGAGCGTACATTGTTCAAATGTGCTGTTTTGTGGTAGGAAATGTTGTGTGAGCTATCAGCTGCTTGGGTCACTGGAGTTAATGATGTGGTTAGTTTTGTTCAGGCCCCTTTAGTTCTGCCGGACCTCTGGGTTTTGATCGAAACTTGTTTTTTAAGCACAAGGCTGGCACTTGCAAATGCACGAGTTTTGGGTTTCAGCTGTGGGTGCAGTAAGACCCAAAACCAGCCGGACTTGTTACCGTGGATGCTGTGTGATTTTTGTCTGTGTCAAAATGTCTGCGGCCTTCTGGAAACCAAAACCAAAAGATAAGAGCTGAAGCATCTGTGTTTTCTGTTCTTGTCTAATTTGTCTGAGTGCAGCTAGCCTGTCCCAGCATAAATAAGAGATCTGCTGCATGGTCTGCAGCAGCTGAAAAATGCATCCTGGGACAGGGTGATTTAAAGGTGAAAGCGGCTGTGTTGGTGGGTGATACTTGGCGTGGATGGATGGTGTATACAGATGTGAGGAAACCATTCAAGCTGCAGTCCTGATTGTTTCCATTCAGATTCAAACCAGCCTTTGCCCAAAGGCCTTTTACAAAAAATTGTGCCATTAGTGTTCCAAAATAAGACATGCATCAATGGCTTTTTCCATGGAAAACCATTAGCTCTCCAGATATTCAAACTGTTAGTGTTTCTTCATTGCTTTGCTTCTTGGCTTTAAATCCTCCTCCCGACCCTTCCAAGGCGAGATAGCTGGACACAATCAGCTTGCATCAGCGACTTCCTTGGAAGTGTATATGTGAATAATTTTTCCTTAGTAATTTTGAATCCTGTTGCCTGTGGAAATTTCTTTTAAAAACGTAGGAAGAATGTCATAGTAGCTTTTTAATTGAAACACAAACAGGCAGACATGAGGCAAGTGTGTGGGAAGGAGCAGTAATTGGAATTGTGCTGTGACTACCCGGGTCCCATGTTACAGAGTCATTTTTTAGCTTTTAGTAGAGAGGAGGGGCTCTTTCAGCTCTTGTACCTCAAAGCCCTGCTTTTCTTGATCAGAGATGATTAGGCAAAGCAGATCTTTGTTTTTATCTAGTAAAGAACAGACATGAATCAGACTATTTGCTTGCAGTGCTCTTGCATTCTTCTGAAAATGTTCCTGAGACAAAGCTCGTAGGAATCACAAAGCAAAGAATTAATGCTGCACCTTTCTTGTTATGCTGTGCCCCTAAACACAGTGCAACATATGAATTTTTCAGGTCTTTGAGCACAGGGCTGTGTCCTGTTTAAATTCACATAGTGTGTAATGAATTGCATGCAGTTGTGCTACTTGAATTTGAAAAAAAAAATGGGTGGCTATTGCAGAACACATTTGATTGGCAAGATAAAAATATTACTGCTGAACATGCAAGATTGTGGGATTGCATTTTCTTCCTGGTTAAGAAATTAGAGTCTGGAAAAGAAAAAGAAAATCATATTGTGCACTTTTCTTTCCTGGGGTTACTGGAGAGGTTCCCCTGGCACATTTATACATTGTGATGTTCTCTCTATGAAAGCAAAAACCCAGTTAGCTCTCACCTGGTTTGCCTAGTCTTGCTCTTCTTAAATGACCATTCCTAATGACTGGCTCTTGGTTATGAGTGTGGTTTTTTGGGAGGTTGTTTTCGTAATACTGAAAGTGAACTTGGATTGAACTCGGTGGAGAGCTTTGCTCTTGCTGTCGAGGCTGGAGAGCCCCCGGCCGCCTGTGTTCCTTCAGGTCGGGGCTGTGTGTGACATGGGAGCAGCTATTCCCTCAGTGGCTCTTCTTGGGTGATAAATTACCCTTCCAGTTAAACCAGGAAAGCCCCACCCTTTCCCAGAAGTTCCAACAAGTCCCATTTTTCACTCGTGTCCTGAGCTTCAGACTTTCCCTGGGGGCTGTCGGCCTTCCTGGCATCCCAATGCAGGGCACGGGGTGAAGCCCCCTGGATCTCTGTGTCCTGTACCCTGTTCAAGCTGGAAAAATGCTGGGATGAACATTACAGCCAGTCCTATAGGAAATACTTCTCTAACCAGTCTTCAGAGGTGAGGGTGTGCAGGAGAGGTTTCATTAGCTTAGTGTTAGAGGGTGTGTCGTGATAGTGTCTGGGTTTAACCCCAGCTAGCAACTAAACCCCAAGAAGTCACTTGTTCACTCCTTTCCTGGTGGGACTAGGGAGAGAATTGGAAGGGTAAAAGGAGAAAGCTCGTGGGTTGGGATAAAGATGGTGTAATAGGGAAAGCAAAAGCTGTGCACACAAGCAAAGCAAAGCAAGGAATTCATTCCCCACTTTCCATGGGCAGGCAGGGGTTCAGCCATCCCCAGGAGAGCAGGGCCCCATCACAGGTAACAGTGACTTGAAAAGACAAACGCCAGCACTCTGAACATCCTTCCTGAGCTTTATATACTGAGCATGATGCCATGAGGTCTGGAATGTCCCTTTGGTCAGTTGGGGTCAGCTGTCCTGGCTGTGTCCCCTCCCAACTCCCTGTGCACCCCCAGCCCCTCACTGGGGGTGGGGTGAGAGACAGAAAAGGCCTTGGCTCTGTGCAAGCCCTGCTCAGCAAGAACTAAACCATCCCTGTGTTATCCCCACTGTTCCCAGCACAAATCCAAAATTTAGCCCGTACTACCCGCTGTGAAGAAAATTAACTCTATCCCAGCCAAAACCAGCACCGGAAGTTCATTAGTCAAAACTAAATTGAGTTTGAGGAAGGAAGGAAGCGGGGGAATGGGAAATGAAGCCCACTTCCCTCGCAGCGTTGGGAACAAACTGAGGCCTTGTGTTGCCAGGGTGTGAGGCAGTTGGTTCCCTTTTGAGGAATGCAGGGACGCGTTCCTTTCCTCATCAGACAGCCAGTGGCCGTACAGCCTGAGGTGTGGGCTGCGTGTGTGTAACTCTGACTCTGTCGAGAAGGAAATGACTAAACTTGCTGTCAAACCACGGTAACAAAGAACATCTTTGATTTACCAAAACAGTGGTGGTGGAGAGGCTTGGGAGTAGCTGCGGTGCTGCCACCCGTGCTGGGAATAGCAAATCAGTCTGGAGAATGGCCCTCGTGGGGAGCGCGAGTCTCCCGCGGTGATGCAGGGAGACAGACCCGGCAGGGAGCTTGGTTCTGAGCAGCTGCTGGGGCTTCCCTGTGCTGCCGAGGACGCTGAGGGAGTTGGGGCAGGACTGGTGGCCGCAGCAGGAGGGCCAGGCCAGCTGTGACAGGCAGTGGTGGCCAGTCCCACGCAGCAAAGGTGCAGCGGCAGAATCCTGCGGCTGCCGCGCTCCGTGTCTCCTTCCCCCTGCGTGTCCTGGCAGCCCGGGCAACGGGAGTCCCAAAGGCCCTGTCAATCTGTGAGCCTCAGCTCCAGTCAGATATTTGTAATGAAGGGGAGAAGCTCCGTCTAATTATAGGTTTTCCATTTTGGCCCTTCAAATTACTTTAGGCAGGCTTAAAATAACACCGTTAACTAACTTCTTTTCCCTGGCTTTGCAGTTTCATACATGACATTCTGCAGTGCCCTTTACAGAAACCTCAGATATTTTTTTTTCCCCGCCTACAACATTTTGTGTCTTTTTCCATCTGGCAGATGTTTTTTCCCTGTGTTGCACAGGGCTCAGTACATAATTATTCTGTTGCAATAGCCTGGAGCCCCAGTCCTGTGACAGAGTGTGGTTGCACAGGCTCCTATGTCCTGCTCGGTTCTGTGCCATTTTTTTTTCCCCTGGTGGTTTTGTTCAATCTAGTCTAAAAAACTGTTCTGAGAAGTAATGAGCACCCAATCATTTGTGTGCCTTGACATCATCTATTATAGCTTTATAGTGTATAGCCCTGAAAATGTTTGGGGTTTTTTTTCCTTCCCAGTCATACAAGGGCTGAATTCTCTCTCTTCCAGTTTACAGCCTCTGGATATTTGCAGTTTGTTGCCACAAGTCAACAACTAGTTAGTCATTGTGCCTTTATTCCTACATTTTTGAGCTGATTCTTTGCTTTCTGATCATGTTACTCACTTGTCTTAAACTCCTGCTCTTGCTCTTGCCATGATTTTTGTTTGGAGAGCAGTGTCTCAGTGTGCCAGTGGAGTGTCCCAGGTGGAGGTACACTGGGGTGTTCCCAATTGTTTCCATCCTTCTACCAACCATATTTCACTGAGCACTTGTATTTGAGTCACTGATTCTTAAGCCTCTTCTAATGGGAGCCCATGTAACTGCATAGGTTTGGAAGTTTTTAGTTTTTAGCCTGCAGTTTTATTCCCCAAACTTCCCTTTTGCATTTCAAATTCAAAGCTTACCCAGAACCTGCTCCTGAAACGGTTTTGTCAAACTTCCCATACCAAATAGCTCCTCTTTTGTCCACAGTCTGTAGATGGGAGTGTCTGAGACTAAAACTTCCTGTCAAACCACGGTAACAGAGAACATCTTTGATTTACCAAAATAGTCGTAGTAAAGAGACTCAGGAATAGTTGGGAGTGAGTTGTGGGGTTGGTTCAGTGCTATGGGCTGCTCTGACTTCCACTGGCTTTATTTCACACCCTGATTTTCAGCAACATTGAGTGCTTGTTTGGGGTTTGTTTAGGTCGCAGTAGTGAGAAGGAAGCCTTGCCAGGCATTATTCACCTTTGTTTTGTGCTGTATGAGTGTGATCAGCTGGAGAGGTCAAGGGCAGGCACAGGCCATCTGTGTAATGTAAAGATACTGAGAAATAATGTTGCTGGGAATTACTTGGAATTAACAAGCTCATTTCCTTTTTGTACATCTGTTGTCATCCTTTAAATCTCCTGGTATTAGCTTTTTTTAAATGCTGTTATGTATCTCATCCACAGTGCTTCCTGTATCCTGTGTCACTTGATAATAAACTTTTACAAGATATCACTGTTAAGTCATCTCAGACTTTGAGTGATTAATCAAAATCTCTGTTTCTCTTTTTCTCAGTGTTGGAAGTTTATATGGATCAGTGGTACTTGCTCAGGAGCAACACTGGAGATCAACACTAAGTCTGCTCCTGTGGGTGAGTAATCTAAACCCACTGCATTGCTGATGTCTATTATCTACTATCTGCTGTTTTTTTGGTTTTTGATATCTTACACAACAGCTCCTTTGGGCTTTCATTTCAAATGTCATTCAAATGATGCTGTAGATGACTTTCAGTAAGAGCTGTAGAAGAATGTCAGTGTGCTTCTGCAGATATCTGCTGATTTTGTGTATTTTAAAGGATGGTCCTCACTTAACACAATCTAAGCTGTTGTTTAGAGTCAGGGAAATGTGGAAACTGTGTTTCCACATTTTAATGACAGTGGATTTAGGGTTAATGTGTGGACTGTGGCAGAGTAATGAAGTATATTTGGATTATCCAAGAACCAAAACTGAAATGAGCAGTGGAGCTGTTCTGTGGCATATGAAGGGTTCAAGCAGTGCCAGTGCACCCCAGTTTGAAGGGTTCAGCTCCAGCACAAGATCCCCCTGGACATGCTGTGACTGTGTGATGCAGCAGTTGATGTGACTCAGCAGGTCTGTGGCAACATGCAAAGAAACTGCCAAGAGCTTTCAGATTACTGGGGCAAGTTTATGAGAAAATGCATTCAGCAAAACAGAATATGTGTTGTGAGATCCTTTGGAAATGGCCCAGTTCTGATAGCTTCAAGGAGCAGCATTTTGCATTCAGTCTAGACTGATCTGATCCAAGTAGCCTCGTGCATGTCAGAGCTGGCAGTCTTGTTTTGGGAATGGTTATCCCTCATCTGCTTCGTTTTGGATGTTATGGTATGATTTAGCATCCTAAATTCCAGCTGGAGAGCTGGGTCAGATTGCTGAGCCTGCACTTGATCCATGGACCCCGTGGCTGGGATGTGCTCATCCCATAACTCCACAGCTGGGCTCCCAGTCCCACAGGATGTGAGGATGGGTGTCTCATTTGAAATACCATTTCCCTTCTTTGACTCTCTTACCCTCTCCATAGCCCTTGGAGTGCTTCTTCGTGGCTTTCCAGCCTTTCCCACACTAAATCACTGTGCATGAGCTCTCTCTGGGATTCACAGCTGCCCAAGGTCTTGCACCAGACCTGGAAAGAAGTGAGTGTTGCTCCTTGTTTGTCAGAAGCCCTAAACTCCACTGCCAAAAGCTTTTATTCCCTGGGTTTTTAATCAGAGCTCTGCTGGCTCTGGGAGTGGTTGTCACCTATCGTCTCCCATCCTGGTCACATTTGTTCAGTTTCATCACTGCTGATCAGGGTTGGTGGGATTACACTCCAGCTGGATTTGTGTCCATTGTGGCTGTAAAAACATGGTTAAAAGTCTGATGCTGGCTGGCAGCCACGTTCTGCTGGATGTGTGTTTGGAGACTTCCAATCTGCTGGCATCACCGTGCAAATGTCTTGCCTTTTCTAGAAGTCTCTCCCTTTTTGCTCCCCAGATGCTGTGCTGATTCCCCCTCCCTGGGAGCAGCAGAAGGCCTGGGACATAAATCTGCCTGGTTTTCCCTGTCACTTGTGCTGCTGCTCCCTGGGAGGGGATGTGTGTGTCCGTGTCCATCCAAGGCTGTAGTAGCAGGTGCTCAGTCCTCCCTTCTCCATTCCTGTGGCTCCAGTGCTGGCAGGTCTCTGGCATTTGGAGGATTCGGACCTGTTGCCCTCAGCAGTTGGTCTGAAAAGCCTGATTTCTCCAGCTGCTGCTTGCTTTCCCCATTAAACAGATAAATAAGAGCCTCTCCTAATGAGATGGCAGGAAATTCCTGTGCCTGACTCAGCGCTGACAGGGGCATGGGGCTGTGTTTTGGGCTGCTGGCTGCTCCTCCCACATGGGGAGGAACACGGGCTTCTTTGCTGGGTTGCCACAAGTTCGGCACAGATGTCTGACCTCCAGTCTCGCCACACAGAATACTCACACGTGTTCAGAGTGGGGTTTCAGTGCCTCTGCCCACGGCCTCTATTTATCCATAAAAGCATGGATTTCCATCCCGTTGTTCCCTCCCTGGCTCGCTCCATGTTAAACATGCTGCTGTCGGTTCAGCCTTGCCCCACAGTAAGGGCACATGTATAAATAATCCAGAAAAGCTAAATAAGGCTTTTAAAATAAGCCTTAGCAGAGACAGCTGCTTCAGCGTGGTGCCGTGAAGCACAGAAACCTGGCTAAGTCTGTGTAGCCAGAGTCAGTCGTACTCCCTGCAGCTCCTGCTCTTTCCTAGCAAAACCCTGCAGGTTTGCAGGTGTGTCTTCACCCTGCTCCACCAGCTCTGAGTTAGGTCTGTGCTCGGTGGCAGCAGATTTTTGGTGTGTCTAAAGCTGAGACAGAGCATCACGTGCAGCACTGAAATAGTGTCCAGTCCACCCTCTTACAGTGCCTGTGCAAAAGGCAAAAATCAGTATTTGTTGGGCTTCCCCACCCTTCAATGTCACATGGAATACAGGAGGGAAAGAAGCACAAGGCTACTTCTATGTATTCCATTTATTGGCACTTGATGACTTGTCCTGCAGGGCCCAGCCCACACACAGCTTTTCTTGGGCTTTTAATAGTTGTGCTAAACTAAATTGTGCTCAAAATAGTAATAATTTCAAACATTTCCCCAGAGCCTGTGGCTGCTCCGCGTGTTTATGGAAGGTGCAGCACTGCCTGTGGTTGGGGCACGGGAGGGTCCCCATGCAGCCTGTGATGGGGGTTTTTCTGGTGTCTTTTTCCTCCCCTTCTTCTGAGAGGAAATAGTGCTGCTTGCAGAAAAGAAGCATGTTATTTATGTGCTTTTGCTCCTCACATGTTATGTGATGTGGTTTGGGTAACATTAATGTAACTTAGAGTTCTGCTCACCGACAGTTCTGATGGTGGCTCTCTAATAGCCATATATCTCTGCAGAGAGGGGGGATGTGTTTATCTGTAAACAGTGAGCAGCCTGCCCTGTTTATCCAGCATGTGACCCCTCTGCTGCACATGGCATTTTCCTGCCTCCCTCCCATCCGGTTCTTCTTATTTTATTGACTTTCCCAGTCCTGGCAATTGCTTTATATTCAGAAAACATTAATTCATCCTTCACAAAGCTGATTTCAGTTCTTCCCTTATTCTTTGAAAAACTCTTTTTGCTCTCTTTAAGACCGAAAATGTACATTTTCCCTGTTTATTTAGACAAGCTTATTTTGTCTGCAGAAATCTTGTCAAAAGCTAAGTTTCTTTGCTTGCATTTATAATCCTCTGAGGTTTATGTATTGGGAATAATCTTTGTGAGCTGGAAAAAAAGATTGTCCAATCTGTTTTAAGATGTCCCACTTTTTGAGTATTGCATCTCATTAGGAATACAGTTGGCTGTTTGCATGGCTTTTTTCTTCCTCTGTATCGCTTGGGGGAGAAAATATATCATTTCTTCATCTAGTAATAATGCTTGGCACTTTGCATCTTCAAAGAACTCTATGGCTTGAATAATTCCTATAACGTTGTGTTGTAGTTTATCATTTCTCCCGTTTTACAGATGGGCGAAGTGAACAAGAAGTCAAGTGAGCTTAGGCCATGGAAAGAGAAATAAGATCAGTTTCAGTTCCCAGCTTCCTGACTTGTACTAGAGCAAAAGAAAGTTTGATTCAGGTTGATGCAAAGGAAAATGTAATGATCTTTCCTAACCTTCTTAACTACTTATTTAAGTGCATTTGCTGGTGGTGGTTTTTGGTGGTTTTGTTTTTTTTTTTTCCTTAAATAAGTTTTCTCATTGAGGGGGTTGTCCCTTCTCAGGGAGTGGTTGGAGGTGTGTGAGGAATTGTCTGAAGTTTTATAAAGGTGAAGCAGCATGTTATTGGGGTTGGGTTTGTGGGGTGTCACTCACTGCTGTCTGGGCGATCTCTCTGCTCCTTCCCTCCTCTTTCCTCTCAAACCAGAGGCAGGGGAGACCTTCTCTGTATTATTTGGGAATATTTTTTTCCCCATCTTGTTTTCCATCTGAGACGAAGATGGGAAGAGTGAGCCGTCTCAAAATGGGAACTGTGTCAATACATAGAAGCTGATCTTTTCTTGTCTCATCCACCACATGCCATGCTAAGATGTTTTTTTTCCCTCCCGTGGAGTGTAGTGGAAGTTGTTGGTTCAGAGTGGTGTCTGGAATTATGTCATTTGCAGAAATAATTTCATACAACTGCACTATGCTATAGGCCTTGATTTACAGCTGCTTGATGAACTGACAAGACCCCCAGATGTGTTGCATGGCCTGTAGAAAAGGTGAGTGCTGTAGGCAGTGAACTGTGGAATTAGGCACTGTGTTACAGAGGAAGTTGTGGTAACGATTTTGTTGTCTACTTGGTAGAAGTTAGTTAAAACTTCTTTTTTTCAGGAATTCTGGCTTTTTGCAAAGTTGCTTCGGAGCACTGGGCAGTGTTAGGGCAGTTTAGTCCTCTTGGGAAGAACAGATAATCTGCTAGGAGCAGAGGAGCATAGAAATCACATGAAGAATTCCTTCATCTTCCTTAGGAAAATCTTGTGGCTGCTTCTCTGCAGGCTCTCAAGAGGTTCCCTGGCCACCTTCTGACTGGCTTCAGATGCCTTGTTTGATAAACTTCCAGGCAAAAAGCCTTCCATGGCTTAACACAGCTTTATTCTGGGCATGCCCTGCTAGGGAAGGAGGTGGAGAAAGCAGCTGTCTCCAGCCACATGCTCTTTTTGGGGATGCAAAACTTTGCAGAGCCTTTTTTAGGGGCTCAAGATTTAGTTCCAAGATTATATTTAGTTTTCTGTTTCTGATGGGTAGGACAGATATCCTGATGCCTTAGATGACACCTTCAGCGATGGACAGCAGCACCAAGGTACCATAGCCAGTATTTTTAATTTTCATTGTTCTTTGACTTTCTTATATAGCTGATACCTCGTTTGTACATGTTCCCTCCCAATGTTGGGCAGAGCTGTCCTGAACCACTCCATGCCCCCAGGGCTCTGGTTTCATCCTCTGTTTCTCATGATACCAAAATTGCTGGTTACTTGTCTGCTGACTTTTAAAGGATCTGAATGTGGCTTTTCATGAATCCGGATGTTTTTCCCTCGCTGGGCTTGGGAAGCCCTCAGGGCTGAGTTGAGACCTGGACTTTGCAGCAGTGAGTGCAAAGCAACTTTCATGCCTTGCTTGCAGGGTGTGAGTACTTGTGGTGGGGTCTTGGTGTCTCTCCTTTGTCATCTGACAGCTTCTCTCACTAGGTTTTGATTTCAGCTGCTTAGGAAAATTGTCAGCAGCTCAGCGTGTGGGGAACTGCATGCGCATCTGGGGCTCTTCTGCTGTGTTTGTTTTAATTTTGTGTTGTGGAATTTTTTTGCATCCAAAAGTGGTGAGTGCCTCCAAAAATGTGTCCAGGGCGAATTGCTCGGATCATGCTGATACCCAAGGAATTTTGTTGAGATCCTTTGGGATCTCTGGGTGTTCCTTAGATATTTGAAATTGAGAGGAAGGGACCAACTAGGGCATCCCTGGGCTGGAAGGTGATTGCCCAGGGAGGGTTGGATGGGGCTTTTTTTTTTTTTCCTGGGGCATCAAACCACTGTCAGAAAGCACTGAGGTCTTCAGTGGAAAACCAGCTGTTGTCATCTTTTCAGCTCTCCTCCCGGCAAATTGGCGAACTCCCCATTTCTTCTGTGTTTGAAAGGCTGAGGTGGCGTGGCCCAAGTCTGACAAGTGATACCCGGAGAGCCTGGCTGTGTTCTCTGGGGGGATTCCAGCTGTAAGCTGGCCCTCTGAAATGAGCTAGGAAGTGGCTTCCAGGCTGAGGTATCTGGAAAATGTCAAGGGGTAGGTGATGAGGTGTGAAAGGCAAGGGCCACTCTGAGCAGTGGGAGCACTCCAGAAACCTGGCAGTGACGGCAGTAGGAGCTGTGCTGGATGCAGCTGGAGATGGGCTGGAGCAGGAGCTCTGTGTCCAATCTTTCCCTTCTTTCTAAAGGAGGCTCAGACCCACTCTGCATTAAAATGGTGTTTGTCTCAGCCTGCTTATCTGCTGGCCAGCCCGTACACTCGCTCCAGATGTTCTCTGATCTCAAAACTGGAGATGCACCTGAAATTGTCCTTCCGGGATTTGGAAGCTTTTTTGGTAAAGCTGTCTGCCTGCCAGTGTTTTCAAGGACACGTCACACTTTGAAATCGTGGTATTAAAATAATTGCCTTTGAAATGAAGGGAGGGTCATGTGCCCTACATCAGAAATTCCTCTTAGTGCTTATTAATCTGGTATATAAATGTCATGGCTTACATCCACAGGGTGTTTATATTGAATTTTTAGCTGCATCAGTATCTCTTGCTCCTCAGAATAAATGCCATATAATCTTGTAATGAGCAATATTCTTAATTTAGAAACCAAAAATAGGACATAGACAAAACTGAGTTACTGGAAGAAAGTAGGAAATAGCCTTACCTCATGTGGGGAGAGCAAATTCAGTTGAATCATCTAGTGTTTAGTGTAATGGTAAGGCCAGAGAATTCCATCTGTCTCCCTAGGATGGCACAACAATTGCCATATTCCAAAGGCCTGATCCTCCTCTGGTACACCTGTTTTGAGGTGTGTAACGGGGTAGTTGGGAAACACCCTTCTTTCCTCACCCTGAGTAGGTCAGCGCCCACCCACTGGAGGTACATTGAGCAGTAGGGATTTAGGCTTATGCCCTCCAACACCCTGTCTGAGGGAGATGAAGTTGTTCCTCTGAGACCTGCAGTGAGCAGCACTGGCCGGGACAAGATGAGAATTTGGGAGTGGAATCATCCTTGCTGTGGCAGGTGGGCATCATCCAAGATCTCTAATGACTGGAGCATCTTCCAAGCCAATAGTCCTACACCTGGAGGAGGTGCTTTTTCTCATGCCCTTAGCAACTGTTCTTAAGGAGCAGTAGTGGAACCAATAGTCAAATAAGCATCAGTGGCTGATAACAGTCCCTGATACACTGAGGATAGTAATACTGCAGGCTGTCCCCATGGGGTGGTGACTCAGTGGACAGTGTTTGTTTTCTCCTCACCATGAGGGGCACAGGCTGTTAACTTTTAGCTCAGGTGCTGTCTGTGTGCTGGGCAGGTGGGTGAACTTTGTTTGGTGGAGGCTTTCCCTGACTCATTCCCTTTCCCAGACACAGCCTGCTCTCCCACCCTGTGAACTCTCTCAGTGCAGCAGAGCAGCACTTGTTTGCCCTGATTCACTGAGTCATGTTTGGTTTGTGTTCTGTATGCAGTACCAGTGGCTCTGTGTAACCTTACATAAATTTTGCCTTGAAACATCTTCGTGAAGGAGTTACCTTTCTGTGTGATGGTGGTGTCAGACTGCACCAGAGTGATGTGGAACAAGATCCATACTGGAAATGAACGTGTCTTTGTTGCGGACTTGATGTGTGTTTTGTAACTTTGGTGTTTCCCTTGGTCCCAAACAAACACACACAGACACAGCTGTGCTCTGGTGGTGCCTCTAAGTGGAGAAAGAAGGCAGATTGTGGCCACAATGATCAGGATGTTTGTGGAGATTTGCTCGTGTTGTGTTTGTGGCAGAGGCCCCATCTGGCAGCAGATGGTCTGAAGTCAGTCAAGGTGAGGAGAGCTGGTGTTTTACTGGGGACCTTACATAGAGGGCTGCTGTTTATTACTGATAGCACCCACAGGTTGCACAAAGCTGCCAGGATCTATATTTTGAGGTCCTGTTTTGGTCACTTGGTCAAACAGGCAGCCAGTGTTAAGCATGTTCTCAGTAGCATTGACTTCAGTGGCATTAGAAGCATGCTTGACATCAAATGTGGGCTTGTGCAACTTGCTGATCTCAGGCTGGGTGGGTCTTGCTGAAAAGCTCCTGTGCCGACAGAGAGACTGTCGCTATTTCAGGCCGTGGTTCTGCTCGGCTGTCAATCCAATTTAAGGGGACCAGATTATAAACACTCTGAAATGCTGAGCTGGTGCAAAGCTGCTTTGCTGATAAGGAGCTGTTCAAAATATTTGGAAAGTTCAACTCCGCTGCGGGACTGGGCAACCATTCCTGGCTCCGCTCCCAGGGCTCAGTGCCAGCGGTGTTTTGGCTGCTTTGCCTGCTTGGCTGGATGCCCAGCGGCCGAGGCTTGATGTGCCCTGGGTGTCACTGTGCCTGAGGGACACTGGGGGATGGCATTGGTAAAGCAGCCATCCTGTTCTGCCATCTGGGCAGTGAACAGCTGTCTGTCCCTGTGGGGACAGAAAACAGTGTGGTGCATCCCATCAGGTGCTGCAGCATTGCCCGGAATGCCAAAACGGAGCTGACGGCAGCTCTGGTCCCCTTGTATCTGTTCCTGGCTCCCAGCAGGAGATGAAAATCTGATAGGTGGGAATGCCACATCTCTGTCTGGGGAAGAGCTTTGTTGACTGTCAGTGTTTCAGCCCCTGAATAGTCTGGCAACACAGCAAATTGCCAGCTTGCAAGTGCTTGCAGGAGCCTCTTTGTGGATTTGCTTGCTTTTTGCTCCAAGACCTCAGCAGAGATTTCCATGGTTCCTCCCTTGCCCTTGCCCTGGCCCTTGCTCTTTCCCACCCTGTCGCTTGCAGTGCAACAATGTGCTAGTGTTTATTGCTTCCCTTGCAGATGTGGGCACTGATGGAATTTATAGAATCATAGGCTGGTTTGGGTTAGAAAGGACCTCAAAGATAATTTCATTCCGACCCCCGCCATGGGCAGGGACCCCTTCCACTATCCCACATTGCTCAGAGCCCCATCCAACCTGGTCTTGGACACTTCCAGGGATGGGGCAGCCACAGCTTCTCTGGGCAACCTGTGCCAGGGCCTCAGCACCCTCACAGGGAACAATTTCTTCCTAATATCCAATCTAAATCTCCTCTCTGTCAGTGTGAAGCCATTCCCCTTTGTGTCTCACTCCAGTTCCTAATGAAGGCTCCCTCTCCAGCTTCCTTGTAGGTCCCCTTCAGATACTGGAAGGCTGCTATGAGATCTGTATGTAACCTTCTCTTCTCATATTTTTGTTGTCACGGAGGTGTGTCCTGTGTAAATGTAACACCTTTGCATCCTGTTAGTATCTAGAGTAGCTACCCTTGCATGTTCCCACTCCTCTGTAGCCTATCCCATAATTTCCCTTAGGGACCTTCTTTGCAGCTGTGCTGCCATTCACAGAATCTCTGCCAGCTGTGCTGCAGTGCTCTGGGCAGGGAATTAGGAGGAGTGATGTGCACAGTCCAGCACGAACGTGGTATTATGTGCTCTGGATAGTTCCTGCAAGCGCTCACCTGGATCAGATGCCTGTTGCCAAGGGGTTTCTTGGTGCCTGGGTGCGATATTAAGGTGTGTTTTCCTGTTCAGCAGAGTGTTGTCAGCTAGTGATAATCCCCCTGTCACTAAAGGAAGGGGCAGCGCTGCTTTGAGCAACTGAAATAGCTGCCTGGTGGGAGGATGGGAAAGGGAAGCCCAACAACATTGCTACATCAGGAGAAACTGTGAGTGCAGTCGGTTCTGACAGCGAGAAACCGTGTAGGTACACAACAAACAGTAGTAATGGGCTGCGTCTGTCTCCTCTAATGCTTCCCCTATCTGATCAGTTGTCAACATCTCTTAATCTCTGCTGCCACAGAACACGGAGACAGCTCTGAGGTTTGTGCTGTTAAGGGTGTGTACTGTGTGTAATTTACAGAGTGTTGTGACAGCCGTAGCGAATGCCGTGATCCACGCCGGGGAGCGCTGGGATACGGCTGCGTTATCTCCTGTGTTATCCAGGAGGAGTTTGGAGCCTTGCTGGCGTTACAGCAGGAGAGGAAACCTGTGTGGTCATGTTACCCTCATTAGACATTTGCATGTGGCTCCTTGGAGCACCAGGTTGCTGGCCCGCAGCCACACCTTGGGATCTTGTCAGATCTTGCAAGCAAAGGAGCACCAGGCTGGGTCACAGTTCTTGAACACGAAGTTTCCAAGGAACAGGCTGCTCATGCAGAGATACCACAGACGTCCTTGTGGTGCCCTGTGTGTTCTGACATGCATGCTGGGTGTGTTTCTCTTTTTTCTGTTGGTATTTTCTGACTTCAGAAAAACACTACTACATTCTAGTGTCAGTGAGAAATAAGTTGATTCTCCTCTCCCCCATACTGTGGCCAGTTGTAAAGGATTTGAAATGAGTGGTTTGAAATCTGCAGAGGGGTACAGCATTGATTGTTTATGAGATAAAAATTGCTCAGGCACAAGTTGAATATCCGCTTGCACTGAGCTTGGCTTTAGCAGCAGTGTGGAGCCGTGCTTCAGATTCCTGGATGCTATTGCCACTTGGAATGCTCTTTTTTTCCTCACTGGTCAAAGTTCCTATGAGTGAGAAGTTCCCACTGGTGAGAATTTTGCACTAAGTTGAATGTGTGCTCTACCTGGCTAGGCTCACCCCTGAAAATAGCCATGAAGACCACAGTAACAGGAGCCCCCAGCTCAGGTGAGCAACTTTTAACCTAAGCCCTTCAGGGTGACTGGTTTAGCCAAGCTGTTTCTTTTGATTTAATGCCCAGTTTACTTCACCTTCATGTCTGTCTTCAGTCAGATTAGCTCTCTTGAGTTTGGCAGCTGGAATTACAAATAATGGCTGGTTTATAGCATATTATTGGCACACTACTGTGTACAAGTTCAAAATTGTTGACCCCGCCTAAGATGGAAGTTTCCTACCTTGGCCTTCAGTGCTGCAGTACCAGGAGAGCCTCTTGGGCAGGGTTGCCACAGGTTGAGGTGTTGTGTGAGTACAGAGCAGGTGGTCTCAGCTGCCAGAACCACTGCTGAGTACAGCCTGAGGAGTGCCTGTGGTATGGGAACTCGCCAGCAACCATGTGGAATTGTTTCCTCTGGCTGTCAGGAGGATCGCAGCTGTCTGGCCATGGCCTGGCTTCTCAGTATTTGTTTCAGGCCTGAAGAAGTCCTCTGTCCCAGGATCTGTTGGTTTTCCTCCTTCCCCCTGCAAGCTCCCTGGGCAGCCCAGGTAGCCAGAGCGCTGCCCTCCGGGCACAAGTCACTGGTCCCTCACTGCAAGGCCGGTGGTAAATGTCTCCTCCCGAAACCCTCAGGTGCATGGTTGGATCAGCTTGGCTTCATTACCTGTTTACTCAGCAGGCTGCCTTTGGACACATCCCAGGTACCTTACTCACACCTCTTTCTTCCCTGCCAAATGCACACTTGTGCTAAATCACTTCCTTCCACTCCTCATCAGTGGTCAGGAGTGTGACTGGACATCAGCTCTTGTTTCATTGATACTGAGACTTAGTTTAGAAAAACAGGATGCCATGGAAGTAATTGTCTTGTTCATGTTATTTTCCTAAGTCTTGATTTTTTTAGACACAATAGTGCGACAGGGAGTTGAACCTCTACTTTTTGGAAGGATTTTAATCAGCTGACAGTATTGATTAAGATCTTGCAATCTGTAAAACACAGCACATCACGCTACTACATCTTGGGCAACGCTCCATTTTCTTTTTAAAGACAATTTAAATAGAATATTAGGGGAGAGGAAAAAAAAACCCACCCCAAACCAGAGCACAGAAATGGCAATTTAGTATTCTTACATTTCTCAGAAAGCTGCTTAAGATTATCTCCTTAAAATGGCAGATTTTGCCTGCAAGTCAAGTAGAGGAGCAGGAACTGATATTTCATTAAAAGACTAGGAGAGGCCTGAATGTATTTATGATCCTTGAGACATTTGCAGGAAACAGAAACTTGCTATTTAGAGCTGCCAAAAGTTTTAATAAAGGGAAAAACACAAATCCCAAAATCCAACAGCGTGACTCGGATACTTCCTCTGCCAGAGAGCGCTGCTTGTTACCACACAGAGATACCTGTTCTGGCATTTTTTTCCCTTCTTTTTCTGCACGTACTTGTAAAATCCCCAGCCTAAACTTCCCAACGCAGGTCCATGCTGCTCCCTTGGGTCCTGTCCCTGGTCACCAGAGAGAAGAGATCAGTGTCTGAAACCTACTAAATAACATTTCAGTAGCCCAAGATTTCCAAGGTATTTCAGTACTTCCAAAGCTGTAGTGTACCAGGAGTGAGCACACTTGTGTTGAGGGATGCATCNGAGCAGGTTTAGGTTGGATATTGGGAAGAAATTGTTCCCTGTGAGGGTGGGGAGGCCCTGGCACAGGTTGCCCAGAGAAGCTGTGGCTGCCCCATCCCTGGAAGTGTCCAAGGCCAGGTTGGACAGGGCTCTGAGCAAGCTGGGATAGTGGAAGGTGTCCCTTCCATTCAGATGGAACTGAATGGGCTTTGATATCCCTTCCAACCCAAACCATTCTGTTCATTCTGTGGTAGGAATTGATTTGCAAAACTAACAGTTTATCAACAGGACCTGAACCTCTCTGAGGTAAATCACCATGGTAGCTGTGTCTTTCCAGCAAAACCTTGCAGTGGATGAATCTATGTAGGAAAGTGGCAGTTTGGTGCTGTAAGGAGGGTGGTGACCGAAGGGGTTCTGTAGCACTGCTGGAGGGGTGGGTGCAGCAGTGGGTTTTTCTGTGAGCAGTTCTGTGTGCTTGTGATGTAGAGCTGTCCCCATTTCTGTCCAGTGACTGAAGTGGCAGCCGTGCAGAGCTGCCCAAATGCCCCTGCTGCAGCCTGTTTCCATGGAGTGGTAAATAAATGTTGAGCTGTCCCTCAGAGGAGCTGTACTGTGACACGAGCCCTGCGTGAAGATGCGCAACAATTTCCAACCTGAAATAAGCTATGTTTCTTTTCCTAAACAGGGATGAAACGGTAGTTCTATTGTATATGTAAAGCAAACATTCATGCCAGTTTTTGATTTACTTTTCCCGTTTTAAGCAACAGGATCATCATGGCTGAGGCCTTGGCATCACCAGTGTCTTCTGCAAGCCCAGACTAGACTTGTCTCAGTGCTTTTGTATGTTCAGCTGAGTTAGTGTAAGATCCTCCTCTAAGGGAGGATCCCTTCCTAACTTTAGCCAGGGAAAAAACATCTTTAGTCCTTCAGAGCTAAATATAACCTCCCAGAAACTGTCCCTCCAGCGATGGCTCAGTAAACACATGGAAAAACACTCAGCCCCAAAAAGGGAAGCACAGGAGGCAATAGTTCTAAATGGTTATTTGTATAGATCTGTTATATATGAAGCAAGAACCAACATTTAAAACTTATTTAGTGCTTGAGAACATGCAAGATTATCTCCAGTGTCTCCACAAAGGATTTGGCCCCAGATGTTCACATGGTTGCCGAGGAAGCTGCTAGTTCATAATGAGAAAATGCAATGATTTGTTTACTTCTGTTATTTGGAGTAGGGTTTTGCATTCTTCTGGTTGGTATGTTTTCTGTGGGGTTTTTTTGCATGGTGGCAGAGGACAGTTCTAGGATCATCCTTTTTTATTCCAGTGGTTCCAGAGAGGTCTTCGATTGAAGCACAAAACCTGGTACATCTTGCCAGCCACCGCCATCCCTTTCCCTGGCAACTTTCGCAGTGTTTGGGAGTTGGTTGAGTTTTTCCCTTTGCCTCTTAAGAAAACCATTGGACTTGATCAGCTTACCCCAATTAAACCACTTTTTTCTTTTGCCAGTGCTGGTGTACCTTGGTTTTGTCCCTGGCACAGCCTCCTCTCTCCTGTTGCCTTCATGCACTGGGCACTTCTATTAATCACTTGATGGCAGCAAGTCAGTTTGCATCCTACAGGTTTAACCTGTGTTGTTCTTTGGGATCAGGATCTTCAGCCACAGGTGGGGACTGGAGGTGTACCCTGGTTCTGTTTGACATTTGACACATGAAGAACTCCTCCTCGGCCAGCTGCTATAGTGAAAATCAGCCTATGGTCAATATATGCCTTTCTTTCTCTGACACTTGAGTCTTGCCCCACCA
Source organism: Edolisoma coerulescens (assembly GCA_013397115.1). Taxonomy (NCBI): domain Eukaryota; kingdom Metazoa; phylum Chordata; class Aves; order Passeriformes; family Campephagidae; genus Edolisoma; species Edolisoma coerulescens. The sequence goes on along the minus strand of VWZW01004014.1, from coordinate 1,382,209 downwards.
CCCCCAAAGGTTGGGAAAGTGGGAAACACTTTTAGTGTCTGCTTCTTTTAGCATCAGATGTCTAATTTGATTTGTATGTCAGTAGGAAAACTTTGAAGTGTGGTCGAAATACAAAGCGAAAAGTACTTCAAAGAAATGTAACATTTTAAGTGTATCTGATCCCTCAAGGTTTTTGAAGTTTTATCATGAGATTATGTATTCAGAGGAAGATTTGTATGGAAATACTGAGGGTCATTAATGCATTCAAGCTTTTATGAGTGTTGGCCTTGAACTATTCTGTGCTAGTTTTGCTTTCACATGGTGGCAGGCGAGTGGTCCTTCGCCCATCTGTCTGCACTGCCAGTGTGCCTGACACAACAAAAATTAATGTGGTCCCTGAGGGGGAAACCAAAGCAAAAGATTCTTACAGAGTGAGACTTGTTCAGCTTGGTTATCCCATGATCAGCAGAGATCTCTGGTATGGCTGAACAAAACCACAGTGTGTTAAACTCCCCAAACTTCTGATTTGCATCAGTCGCTCTGCTGGAGTGGAGTCCAAGGTGGTCCAAGGTTTATAATAAATACCTTGAACTTTGGGAGAGTTCAGATCTTGGAGCTGAGCTTTGTTTTAGGGTTGGGCATCCACTCCTGTACAAACATGCCCAGCTGTGCTGGAGGAGAGCCGTTGTTGTTTTTCCTTTTGGCAGACAAGGATTCTGGCATTGAAGTTTTTAATTGCAGGAATTATATATTAGCAGTTCCCAGTGCTCAAGGGGTGTGTGTGTGTGTGCAGGAGTAGCTAATTAGATGTGTATAAATAATGGGCTTGGGAGCTTTTAATCCTGGATGTATTGTTCCATCCTTGCTATCGTCTCTTACAGTGGAACTGTGGAAAGTCAGAAAACTGTGAAGTTACACAAGAGCTGCCTTTTCCCAATACATCTTTGAAACAACTGTGAGGTTACTTTTGGTCTTTTATGTCATAAAAACATCTTTGAAGTTATTCAGTGTTTTAATAAAAACATCTTAAAATATTATTAAATTTTTTATATTGTTTTTGAAGGTTTATTTTAATTAGATCTGTAGGTCGAGGGAAGGGAAACAGTTAAGCAGTCTAGGATTTTTTTTCCTCTATTACAGACTTAAAAAAATAAAAATTCAGGTGATCCTGCTTCCCCATGCCTTCCTTCCCTTCTATGCCTTACTGTATTTCATGTCAAATAAGGGCCTTTCTGTGTTCAAACCTTCAGGATATTCGTAGATCACAAAACTTCCTTCAGCAACCATGTGCCTCAGTAATGCTGTTCTTTCTTAATGAAAACTAATATCCTACTGGAATGACTCCTGTGGAAGACCTTGAGTTTTGAGAGAGTTTGTGGGGTAAAACTGGCTTTCCAGAAGAGTCTGTAAACCTGACTGGCTTAAACATGTGGCAGATACTTAATAATGGAGAGGGGCAGTTCAGCTCTTGCATGTGATGATATTTCTACATTATTGTTGTTGTTTTGTGATTTAGCCACACCTAAGTTTGCTTCAGACTTGTTACCTTGGATCGTGGCCCCACTGGTGGTGTGTGCTAACCCATCCACTGCTGATCCTGTGCCTACAAAGAAAGTTTTGTAGCCCCTTGCTTCAATTAGACTGGTCTGGATACCCAAACCGGGTGATTTTTAGGTGTATTCACACTGAACTGCTGCAGTTGAGCTGTAAACTTCCTTGTAAACAAAGAAACTTAAAAGTTATCTTGTTCTCCATTTTAATGTATTATAACTCTGTCTGCTAAAGGCAGCCCGCTATTGGCAAGGTCAGTAATAAACCACTGTTTCTTGCTTTATCTAAAGAAACAGGCATTTTTCATTGTTCTATGTAAAATTGTTTCACGCTTAGAATATCTGTAGTAAGTAACCTCAGTCTCAGTGCCATGTTATCCCACAGAAATCCAGGCAGGTTTGCAGAAGCTGCAGTTCTGCCCCAGCTGGGCATCAGACATATCGTGATGCAAGCATATCCTAATTTTCTGAGTGCTAAGATTTGTGTTCATCTCATGGGCTGCATCTTCCTCAGATGCAAAGCCAGCATGTTCTGCTCATCTTGCTGATGGGGCGAGGGGTGGGATATTCCCCACTCCTGCATATGCCCAGAGGCTTGGCGATGGGATGGAGAGTGGCTGTTCCCTTCCATCCCTAAACCTATCTCTCTTACAGGGGAAGCAGCAGAAAGAAGACACTTTCTTCTTTTCTGCCCCTATTTTCCCCCAGTTTCTCTCCTCTTCTTGCTGCAGAAGAAAGGGGTGAGTGTAGGGCTGGGACCAGTTGTGTTTAAAGCTCTGTTCCTGCAGAGGCCACAGCTCTGGCTTGCTGCTGATCTGCTGCCTCCCTCTGCCTTGCTGCTGAAGCCCTCCTACCCTTCAGTATCAACCCTGAACATACTGTCCTTACCCGTGTAGCCCTCCAGTCCACCCCAGCATTGTTTCCATTCCCCTAGCATTGATGTCTTTGTCTTGTGAGCTCCTCTGAGCCCCAGGCACAGCTCAGCCCCTGCTCCATCTGAGTCTTTTACCCTTGGGTGATGCTGGAAGCTGCAGGGCACCAGGACTGAAACCATCTTTCTGCAAGGGATGGTGAGGAGGTGTCAGTTGTGCAAGAGGAGGAGAAGTCGAGATGGGACGGGGAGGACAACATCTCTACCCCGAAGAACCATCTATAGGCTTTCAGGAGAAAGGAATGAGCAGCAAAAGAACTGATTCCTGTGTCCTGGCTGCTAAATTGCCTCTGTGCTGGGGAGCAAAGCTGGCACAAGGGTAGGCAGGACAGGACACACAGCTCCCCAGCCAAGCAATGGTGTGGGCAGCATATGGTTCTTTAAAGCTTCACTGTAGTAGTAGTGGGATTTTTGGGATTTATTTGCTTGCTACTCACCATTCAGCAGAGAAAGGCCCTCTCATGGAGCTGAGACCACACAGCTTTTGTCCTTCATCTCTTGGCACTGGGACTTTGGTGTTGAAAAAGCAAGACAAAATCAACAGCACTCTGCTCCCTGGCTGAAAATAAGAAAGAATAAAAAACTTTGCTTACTCCAGCATTACTGAAATCCCTGGGGCTGTGCTTTCCCTAGGGATTGGAGAAGGGATGTGGGGAAGAGAAGTGGTTGAGAGAAAGTGTGAGAAGGGCAGCGCCAGGAAAATGCCCTGTGTGTGCGTCTTCTTCACCCTGGCATCAACGCGTGGCTCTGGAGTTGGGCAGTGAGCACAGGCTGTGTCCCGGAGCAAGGAGAGGATGGTCCTGAGGGGATGAGGGAGAGCATCCCAGCAGAGCCACGCTGCCTGGGCAAGAGGCACCCCCTTATTCTGCAGCCGGGCAGTGCCTTGCTCTGGCTGGCTGTGGGTAACACACTCCGCAGGTATCAAACATCAGAGGTCACTGTTTGAGGAGAACACATTACAGAGTGTTTTGCCCATCAACCACTTGTACCTTTTCAAAGCTGAGAACCAATGCAACATTTGAAGTCTGTGGTTTGAACTCACATCAAGTATTTCAGGAATGTCAAAGGTAGAAGGTCCATTTTTAATAGTGATTCAAGTCCATGTGCTTCCTAAAGCAGCTTGTCTTGATGTGGACTCTCTCAGATTCCCAGTTGTGCTACCTAAATAAAGGCTGTTGGCAAAGCTCCCGTGTGAGTTATTGGCAAAGGGCTTTAGTTTAGGAGAAGATGAAGAGGTCCACAAGTTTTTGAGGAGAAAAAGAGAAAATCGGAGGGAAAGTTGGCCTACAATTTATTGGTTTTCACTTTTCCCCTACTTTTTACTCATTAAAATTCAGTCCCACTCTATTACACGGCAAAAAAAAGATTCTTTAACCAAGTTGAATTTTACCCTGCTTCATTTTTAAAATGCCAGGAGAGTTGAGATGGCAAATCGTGTTGTGGCAGTGGTGCAGTGGTGGTACTGGCAGCCTCAGGTTCTCAGAGATGGTGAGTCTTTGAGAAACAAAAGTATCCTCACGCACGAACATGTGCTTCAGATATCACACTCCTGTTTTACATATTGCTCCTGAAAGGTAAATCTTAACACAGCAAAATCAGAGGCAGATAGAAGGGGGAGGATGCAATATATACACAGATTTTCCACGTGGAACAGTTGATGCTGCAAAATTACAAGGCATTGGATTTTTTGTTGTTTTCTACAGGCACTTACTAAAACACTGTTCAGGCTAAATATCTTTTATTTATTTATGGACTTTTTATGGCTGGTGCCCTCTACTTCTGCTTTGTGCAATGTCAACACTGAAGGTGTGCATCTGGAAACTCTTAGACCTGAAGGTGCAAAATCTAGAGCCAAATCCTTTCAAATCTGGAGGCTTGTGAATTTGACCTTTGCATCCAGCTCATTGAAAGAAGAGTGGCACGAGCTATGAAATGGTATCTAAATGTGGGTCAGTGCTCAGGACTGGGTGGGTTTTAAGGTATTTTTAAGAACTACCTTTTGGCGTGTCGCCCAACAGTGCCCCTTTTGTTTTGTAGCCTGTGTGGCCACAGCGTGTCAGTAACAGGTTGCTGGGGAATGTGAGGCATTTCCTTGCTTGCATTAGCAGTCTTGGAGTCAGGGATGAATATCTCATTTGTTTTTCTAATCAGTGGACCCAAGCAAAACAAGTGAGAAAATAATGTATTGGTTCTCAGGCTCTCTGAGGTGAGAAGTTGAAGACTACTAAACAGTTAACCAGTAAAACAGGAACAGCCTGAAGGGGTCTGTGGGGTGTTTTGTGTTGTTTTGTTTTTTTTACAAGACTTCATTTGACCTTGGATTGCTTGTGAGAAAAGAGTGAAAGTGAGTCTGAACAGGCTGTGCAGACAGGTATTAGCATCCCACAGCTGCTGTGCAGGTGAGGAGCTGCCTCCCTGTCACCCAGCACTCACGGAGCCCACAAAACATCATCGCCTGCCAGTGTAAAACCCGGGTTTTTAAATTTCCTTTCAATTGTAACAACAACAACAAAAGAGCTGCCTCAGAGCAGGGTAGCAGAGATAAGCAACCAGAGTGATTTCAGTGCTGGAGACCCAAATAAAGGGTTTGTTTTGTGATTGGATATGAATCTAAGCCATAAACCTTGACTCAGAGACTTTGGGTGTTTACATAAGCCGTTTGCTGTGTACGCATCTCTGTCAAAGGATCTCAAGGATGCTTATCTTGTCGAGGCTTAGCTTTTGATTTATGACCAGAGTGTTCAACAAATTTTAAGGCAAAGTGCAGAATGCAACTCAGCTGGTTGGTAGTAAAAGTTGTGTGATTTGAGGTAAGTTTTTCCCAGGTATAAACATTTATATTTTGGAAGGACTTCTGTGTTTTGTGCTCTTAAAGTACTTTAAAGTAATTTCTACAGCTTGAAACCTTTTATCTCGAGATGTTTCTTATGTACTAGGGGATGGGCTTTTATCCTCAGTGTGCTTCCATTCATTTTTATCAGTTAGAGGAAATAAATAGTGTTTGTTGTATAATAAAGAAATGATGAAATTCAGGGAACAAAGAAAGGATCTAGACTTAGGGAACAAAGGGACATTTGTTGCTTTTTTGTAGTCCTGCGTAATAGGAGAGCAGTATTGCTTTGATGTCGTTGACTAGAGCTCAGCAAATTCAAAAAGAGTTTTATTTATACATATAAAAATAAATAGACATTATCAGTTTAAAGTAAGCCTTTGTCAACATTTGGGTTGTTTTTATCCATAATAATGTTATGGATACACCTGGCTCCACGTGGTGACCTCGGGTAAGGGGGGCAGTGTCTGAATTACTTGGCCAAAAGCATATCTGAGACCTTACTAGATTCCCATCCCTGCCTCAAACTAAGATATTTCTCTATATTATTCCCATTAAGGTACTCTGGCATTTCCTAATTTGACTTTTTAAATTTAATTTGTTCTTTTCTTACAAAACACCAGAGCAATATATTCCACTAGGATCCATTTTCTTTTTTAGTTTCTTCTTCCAGGCCTGGAAGGAATAAAATGGAGTCATCATTTACATTAGAAGAAATGTTAATGACTCTAAGTGTAAATTACCCGAATATATTCATTAGTAAGTGTTAAGCTGCTGCTGCCTGGTGGCACTGTAGTTGAGCATCTTCAAAATATCCCATGAGAAACTGTGCCAGAGATTTGGATTGAATTCATTTGAAACTGTTTGTAATTGTGATTGAAATGTATTTTGTAAATAAGTCTCTGTGTGTTTGTGTTTCTCTTCTGGCCTGCCAGAAAAAGCAGAAATTGATGTGTCTGAAATGGCATTTGTCTTCATGAAATAGAGCTTCATTTTGTAAAAATTAATTGCTAAGAATATGTTGTTTTAGTGTGAGGCAAGAGAGATGAATTCAGAAGTTGCTTTAGACCTCTCATGCAATCATCTGGTACATGCAGGACTGAGAATGCAGGACATGGATTTTGACAGCATTTGGGGTCTTACTTCTGCTGTGGAACAGGTTCTTTCCCTCCACCCTCCCCAGAAAAGATGACTGCAACTTCTTAGCTTTTTTCATTTTGCTTTCGTGGTAGGCTGCTCTGGGGTGACAGCCAGCTCTTGGGGGTCGTTTTTCTCACTCTCAACAGCTCTCAGAAACAAACCCTAATCAAGGTTTTTAATTTCTGTGTATCGAAATTTCTTGGCTTAAGGAGTGTTACATGTGAATGGGAGAGCTGGGAAACCTAAGTCATCCATCTTATTGCATCATGTCATAAAAAATAATCTGTAGCTGATGCTTTATTTCCCAGCGCTGAGCATTTGCAGCCCATGTGCACAAAGAGGAAGGTGAGTGGGACAAAAGGCCAGCCCTGCCTTCCTCAGAGCAGTGACATCCAACCCACAGTGTGTCCTCTGGGCCTTCAGACCTGCCAGCAGGCAGCTGATTCCCTTTAACTCTGCGAACCTCTGGGCTTTAAAGTGTGGTGTGTTTTGCAGGTGGAGATCCAGAATGAGACCACCCCCAAAACAACAAAAAAATGGGCTCGAAGATGTTGCCCCTCAATGCCTCTGTGTGTGCTGTTTGATCTAGGAAAGAGGCAGCCTCTGGGTGGGAAAACTATCATTTCCTACATATGTAAAATGCTTAAGCACTTTTTTTTTCCCCTTCTTTTTTCAAGTCTGCCATCTTAATTAAATATCAGATTTTGAAATCCACATCCAGGCAGCTTTCCTGTTTGCATCCAACAGACTGCAGTTCCATTCACAGAGCCCCTTGTTGGTTTGGTTTTTTTCCAGCTTTCCTTGTGTTTATTTGCAGGGCAGCGTTTTGTTTTCTCTGTAAGCCGTTCGGAATACGTCTTCACCAGCGCCGTAGCCAGAGGGTTTGTATGTCATTCAAAAATAAAAATAAAAAATCTCCACCTACTGAAAAGTGAACAGCACAGCCCTAGCAACCGGCTGGTGCGTTCGAACCAGAGGAGGGACATTAAACAAGTAAGACCAAATTTTGTCTTCTCTGTTGCCGCCAGGGATGTGGTAGAAATGCCAGATAATGATAAGATTAATCATAAATGATAGTGGAGAGAGCTGCATTTGTATTTTATTTTTGGGTTTTTTTAATGGTGGGCTGTAAATACGGGCTTGACGAAGCGATGCTTGTTCTTGTCGGCATGAGCAAGGTATTCAGCTGGGAGCTCTAAAAGGGGGATCTGCCTCTCTAAAAACAGCCCCCCACGCCCCACCTGGCACTGGTTGTGCACACAGGAAGGTAAGTGTTGTCATTTTCTTGGAAAGCAAGAGAAAACTTATTTTAAATAGTCTGTCAGGCGGGGCACTGTCAGTACTTTCCTCTCAGGTGTGTTGTCAGTGATGTTATGCCAGGGGTGGATTTCATGCATCTGCCTCTCTGTCTCCTCTGTGCACCTTGATACCTCATTCATCTGCCGTGCCATTGATCCATCTGTGTTAAAATGATGACTTTTCCCCTTCCTGCTTTTGTGGATGAAGGGAATTTAAACTGCTTGTCATCATTAACTATGCATTATTTTCCTAAGAAGCTCCATTGCACTCCTCCAAGATGGATTTTTGTTCATGTTACCTGCATGGCTTTCCTTAATCACTGCCAAGAAACAAAACCCAAAGCCTTGAGTTTTCTCTTAGGTTTTATTTGTATTAGACCAAAGCCATAAAGAGGAAAAGAGTGGAACATACCTATTAGAAAAGCTCTGCTGCGTCAGTGGCCAGCTGAGGCTTCTCTCAAAGTTTGTGAAGTCAGAGGGTGCTCTTCAGGAGGCACAGGGATTAATCTGTTGGTGTTTTATTGTTGTCCCCTTTCCTATAGTCCACAGAGGGCTGTTGATTGCTGATTCGTGTTTTTCTGGCTCCCTCTGCACCTCCCTTTTCCATCCTCTTCCTCCTGGGGTTTGTTGTCTTTTCTGGTTCCATGCAGTTTGGTCCCTTGCTCCCCTGGTGTATGAGGTCCTCTTTGCCCTCTGCCCACCCCTTCCCCGCGTGCCAGTGATGGTTGTGCAAAAACCAAAACCAATTCAGCACCTTTGCTAGGGAAGGATACTTCCAGTATTATTTTTCTGTCACAGCAATTTTACTTCCTGACTGCTGGATGTGCTGCACTGTGCTGGGAAGGTGGCCAGAGCAGGATGTGCTGTTCCAGGCTAGTTTTCAATGACCACTTTTAGGACCAAATAACCAGGGAAATGGGATTTTGTTACGTCATCCCCAGCTGTTCAGCTCGGGGGCTTTTTGTTCTTTTTGATTTCACCTCTTCAAGTTTCTCAGCTGTGGGCTTGGTCAGGCTGCTAACAGATGCTCCATGAGTGATGGAAGGGTTTTTGGAGGTCTGTGTGTTTGCAGGGTCTTGCTTCAGTAAGTTTTATCTTAAAATTTCTCCCTGCTGCTCTCAGCAGCGCAGCTCTTTTGGGAGTAGCAGTGGAAGAAGCTCTGTGCAAACCTATGTTGTCTTTCCTTGGAGGCAGAGCCAGGTAACCTGGAAGTCTCTTGGATGCTGTTGGCACCACTGTCTGCTCCCACCAACAGAGCTGTCTTAGGGATTTCTGACAACCATGGACAAACCCCTTGTTTAGAAAAAGCAAGGAGTGCTGTTTGCAGACATGAGGGGTGGTTGTACCTGGGTGAAGCACAAGGATGATGATTTTTCTGTGCCTACGAGCCATGGCTATATTGTGCAAGTACAAATTAGCAGTTCTTTGTCTGCAGTTCATGCATTTCCTAGCCAGAAGGTGAGAATCAAGGGCTGCACTGTGAAAAAATGTGGTTAGGGAGCACTCTGCTCCTTTGTGTGTTTTTAGCCTACTCAGGCTTTTCCTACCAGCCTCCAGTACTGTGTTTAATGCTTGATCGTGAGCTGCACTGAGCTCGCTGATGCTGAGGTGGGAGGGCACCACTGGAGGTCTCCAGCCCAGCCCCTGCCCAAATCAGGGATGCCCAGGACAGGCTGTGCCATGGAGAGTCCAGTTGGGCTGTGAGTAGCTCCAAGGTTGGAGACCCCAAAAGGGCAACCCTTTCCATTGCTTGCTGTCCTCTTGGTAAAAAAGCTTTAAAAAATGATTTCTTTTTATTTAGGCATTTTTTTTCTCCCCCCTTTTTAATTCTAAAGTGAACTTCCATGTGTTTTCATATGTGCCCATTGCCCCTTGCCATGTCACTGGGCACCACTGAGAAGAGCCTGGCTCTGTCTTCTTTACACACCCCATGAGGTGTTTATGCACTTTGAAAAGCTCGTGTGCACTTCTGATTCCGTAGCATTGATTGGCTGCTCTGGGTTTGTGGTTGCTTTGTGCTGTTGGTCTTTTTCCACTTAGAGCTGTGAGGAATCAGTGTTTTGCCTGGGGCTGCAGAAGCCCCGGGCTTTCTCGTGTGTTCTTTGCCCTTTGAGGGAAATCTACAGCAGATTGTTCACACTCTGCCTTCATAGACACCCATATTTGAGCAGGACTGATATCAGCGCCAGGAAATCTTGAGTAGAAAAAAAAGAGACTGTCTTCAGTGTTGTCCAAGTGAATGTGTGTGCAAAAGCTGCATTTTCTGCTCATTTTTATCAGATGTGGAGGCACTGAACCAATTGTCTTGTAGCGTCTGCATATTCTGGCAGGTCATATACTGATTGAAGCTGAATGTTTACATTGTGTTTAAAACTGGGGTCTTCTTCCTTGAAGGCTGAAAGTCTTCAGTTATGATGCTACTGCATTTTTTAAGATTTGCAGCATCTTCACTTACAGGTATTTTGACTGTTTAAAGTTCTCTTGGTTTTTCTGACTCTGACAACCACGTAATAAAACCAGGCATTTGCCAAAAGCACAGCAGTCTTTGTGCTGTCATTCAAAGGTTACCTTAGGGTTTGGACCTACTTCATGTAATAAAAATGTTGTTGTGGAAGATGAAATTTGTTGGCATTTTAAGGATAACATTTCAGCAAAGCTGGCTGGCAGCCTCCAATGAGAGCTACTGCCCAGCTGGGTCAGGCCAGTAAGGTGACTTGTAGGAGGGAAAAATCAGTTTATAATGGGGATTTTTGTTTAGGTTTGTTTTTTAGTAGACTCTTTTCCAGGACTTATGCCAGAGGTACTGTGAACTACTTTCTTAATTGCTCATGTTGGGGCAAATGTCAGCAGTGGTGCAGCCTAATACAAAAACCAAATGGCAGGGCATGCAAAGGTTAAAGCGAGTTTTCCTTCCTGGTGTTTGTTTAGCTTTGTTCCCTAGCTGTATTTATAGCAGAAGCAGTCTCGTGTGTATTAGATTAAAGCCAAGGCAATCTGGGCTGTGTTGGTGGTTTGTGTGTCCCTTGTGCTGGGCTGGAGGGATTGGGAATGCTTCTGACCCCTGCAGCTCCACTTCAGCCAAGTTCCTTAACGCCTTCTTAAATTAACTTGTAGCCCATCAGGACTTCTGGTCTGCTAGTTCACCTATGGGCAGCATGGTGGGCAGGCTTGCTTTTCCAGCCTGCTGGAAATACTCCTTTGGGGACCGCTTCTGGCTTGTAGAAGTTTGAGAGTGAGATCAGATTGCGTTGTTACGATGTGAATCTGCTAAACTCAGAGCAGGGATAGTCTGTGCATGCACACTACATCCAGTGAGTCGTGGGCATCTGAGAGATCCTGCCTGTAGGCAGACAGTTCCATGCCTGGAACTTCTGGATTGTCTGACATCCAAAAATCTCACACAAGTGGTCAGACTTCTCTTTCTCTATTTCTTGGGGAGAAAATTACAGCAGACACACACGTGGTTTATTGCTGAGTTGCAGCTCCCTTTTAGTGATAGAAGGCCTGTGTCTTCTCTGTGAGTTTCCTGAATTGCCATGTGGGATTTCTGAGGTGTTCTGAGGGATGCCCTGTCAGTGGCATGGACCTGTGGGCAGAGCAGGCCATGGGCCACTAGAAACTGGGTCATCAGGTTGGTGCATTGGTTCCTCCATCCCAGTCCATGCCTGGTGGTGAACACCTCTGGGTTTTGTTATGGTCAGCAAATGGCCCCAGTCTTCTTGCTGATCTGACAACAGTGATGCCTGAATTCAGAGAACATGCAGTGAAATTCAGTTCTCTTTTGCAGATTAAATTGCAGACTTGAGGCTCTGGACCAACTCACACCATCGGCGTTCTACTGCTCCTTATGGTGTAGCTGGTGATTGTTTCCGAGAAGAGAGAAGATGATGAGTGATGCAAGTGACATGCTCGCTGCGGCCCTGGAGCAGATGGATGGCATTATAGCAGGTAAACACCTGGGCCAGGGGTTTATTTTGCTTTTTGGGTCCTCCTTTCTCCCGCTGGGAGGACAGAGTTCCAGGCGGAGAAGGGAATATGCTGGGAATTGCTCTTGGTGCCTTCCATTATAGCTTAGACTTAACAAATAATTGTAGTGGAGGGATTGCACAGACCCTCACAGGCTCCATGGGTTGGGTTTTCTCCTACCCTCTCTCAAAGGGCTGCTGGAAGTGGCTGAGTGATGCAGTTTAGCTCCTGCATGGAGCATCAGGAGAGTTGAGGACAATAGTGGCTACTCTGAACTTCCCTCAACTCAGAAGAGTTAAAACATGAATTGAATTTTCTTGTTTTTTTTTTTTTTTTTCAAAATTGGAATGCTTTGGGTCCAAACATCTGGTTTGGACCTGCCTTGAACATTTGGATTTTTTATAAGTACCTGTAAATTCTAAGTTGCCCAGGGAGAGGCATCACAAAGAATACAACCTCTGCTTTTAAGCAGTGAGTTAGAAAATAATATAAATACCCAACACATAGGAGGGAAAGAGCAAGAAGTCAATAGTCAAAAATACCCTCGCAAGTATAGCAACACAGTGATAAAGTTTTTAGTAGTTCCACTTAACCAATTTTCCTTAGGGAAAGAATAGTCATACAGTGTGTGCTTTGTTTGAACAATGACTCTTCTCTGCTTGAAGATATTAAGGACACATAGCAGGAACACATGTAAAGGGGATTCGGTTTGATCATGATGATCTCTAAAAATACATGTAAGCTGTGACTTCAGTAATTTCCATAAGTAGACAGTGGTATTTGGATCTGATCATGTATTTGTGTTTCCAAGAGCCCAAGCTGGTTATGGCAGCATGAGGTTTAATATAAAAACAAAATGTGATGTTGGAAGATTTAAGTCACCACAGACTTCATTTACGCATGTCTTTGAATAGATCTATAAAGGAATATAACAAAGGGATATCAACTCCTGTGCTGTTGAGGTTATTTTTTTCTCCTTATTGTTTTCAGTGGGAATTAAACAGAATACTTGGATTTTTGTGGCTTGCCAGATGAGGTGAATGAAAGTTCATGGAAGTGCATATATGGCATATCCTTGTGGTTTCTAAAAGTTGACAGCACAAATGAAGGGTCTGTCATGAGCACGTCTCATTGTGCCGAGGTATTACAGAATTAAGGTCACAAATCAGTGTACTGGAATTACAGTTGGAATTAGCTAGGTTGACTTAAATCAACCTTAATCCTAAATTCATAGTTTCCTTTCTTAATATATAGCAACTTCTAATGTAGGTCAAATATGCATCCTGTGAGTTTATGCAAATGAGAGATTTTTCTCTTTATTAGCATGCAAATGTCAGTGCTACCGTGTCAAATTGCTGGGTTTAAAATTTATTCCCGTGCAGAAGCTATTTGGTCTTTTAATTTATCTTCATCTTTTTCTTTATTATTTTAAAAAATTTCCGGTGCCTTGGAGCAGCATAACATATTCCTGCATGGAAAACTCAGGGCATGGTTTCCTCTGGCCACCATCACTGGAACGTGACTTGGATCATTCAGTGCCTGCAGGGTGACTCAGGGCGTTGGCAGAGGATGTTCCATCCCTGGCAGCACTTTCTGCCTTGGGAATTCATCCCGGGGAGCAGGAGCCCAGCCCACGCCTCGACCCCATGGGCAGGTTGTGGCATTCCCATTCCCTGGGGACCAGCCCACCTCCTTCGTGCTGGAGCTTCCCTCCCCGAGCACCAGCGCTGAGCTTGGTTGGGATAAACCCTGCCAGGAACAACCCCTGCCCTTTCCCGGCCTCAGGGTGCGCCTGACCCACATCCCGCGCTTCACCCCATGCGGTTTTGCTCCCTGCAGGTTCCAAGGCTCTGGAATACTCCAATGGCATCTTTGACTGCCAGTCCCCCACCTCCCCCTTCATGGGAGGCCTGCGGGCGCTGCACCTCGTGGAGGACTTGCGGGGCCTGCTGGAGATGATGGAAGCGGACGAGAGGGAGGGGCTGCGCTGCCAGGTCCCGGACTCCACGGCGGAGGCTCTCATCGAATGGCTCCAAAGTCAAATGGTACAGTCTCACCTTGTTTTACCTGCACCGGGCTCATTTTGGGTGTTGGCTAGACTGGCTCTGTTTTACACAGCTATTTATAAAGCTTAGAGTGGGTATCAGGAAAGAGATTTTGTTTTGGAGATACGGCTGTGGAGTCTTGGAAAAGCTGTTGCTCAAATGCCTCGTGCAGTGGGTTGGCCTTTGCTGTCTTTGGTGTACCACTGTGCCTCAATCTAGGAAGCAAACAATACTTGGTAACTGCAGTTTCATCTCAGAGGCCTGGGCTTTAAAAAAAGACTTTTTTAAAAGAGTCAGATGCTGAGGTGGAGGAAAAAAGTTGTTTTGAATACTTTTCAGTAAAAAGTATTTTCGGCAGCATTTTTTCTGTGGGGACCAGTGTTATTACTGACCTTCCTTACCTGATTTATAACATAAGTGAGTGGTGTAAGCTCAGCATCCCTTTAATCTGGATATCAACCCAAACTTTTATTTTCTGTGTTTGTGAATCAGCCAGTTTTTGTCACCTTACTTTAAGAATACACAGAAATATAACTGACGACAAGGCAGTTCTTTCCCCAAGACTTGGTTTTTCCCAAAAAATCAGTTTTCCGAGTGTAGGTTACCCAAAGACTGCCCTGGGAATAAAATGGTGTACTCATCAAAAGGTGAGTTAAAACAGCATCGTTTTTGAAGGAGCTGCTGGTTTTGCCTCCAGGTGCCCTGTGACTGGTGATTTCCAAGCAGGGCCAAGGAAGAGTCCTTGTGCTCGTGGTGTGTGGCAGGGTTTGTGTGGTGGAGGTCCAGGTGTGTGCAGGTTTTGGGGAAGCTCCAGCAGTGGAAGTCAAAACTTGCTCCCAAAGGCCACGTTTTAAGCCAGCCCCACGGCAGCTGTCACAGCAACAGTGGCGGGTGGGCACTTCTGCATATTCTGTCAAATCCATCCTGCAGCCGTGGCCAGGTCCTGCTGTCTCACACACTGGCTGTTGGCCAAGGTGACACCCTGCTGCTGAAATTGGGGTGCCAGCCCTGGGGAAGGCTGGGGCTGCTGCAGGACTGTGGTGGCTCTGTGGTGGCTCTGTGTGCTGCTGCCGTTGGGACAGATGGCCACCATTGCCTGCTCCCTTCCCAGGATGGGCACTGCAGCCCCTGGGAAGGACTCAGTCTCCCTGGAGCCATGGCTGATCTGGCAGAAAGTGTTCTTATCTCGACAAATGGATTTATCTCAGTGCTCAGTCGCAGCCCAGAGGACTGCCGGGTGCAGGGCTGTGTTTGCTGCGGCTGGCGCTGGGCAACCCTTTGTGCCATCTGCTGTCATGGGGGCTGAGCACAGCAATGCAGGGACAGATGGGCACCTTGGACTTGCTGCTGTAGCCCTTGCAGAAAGATCTGAAGGGAAGGCCTTCTTTTTTCCTTTTTTTTAATCTTTGCTTTGAACTACTCATTTGGAAATGCCTGAAACTTAACCAAGCACGTGGGAGCTCTCCCACTGCCTCCAGTGGGATTTGGATCTCGCCCCCACTGTCAAAGTGTGGCAGCCAACGCTGAGATCAGGAGGAGGAGACAGGAGTGACATTGAAGTCAGATCTTTAAAACAAGCAAAGTTCCTGCTAACATCAGCATTCCCTGGCTATGTAACATACAGCCGTGAACATCGCTGTAACTGCTTGCTGCTCTCTGTGGGCATAACAGGTTTCATGCAACTATGGCCTTTATAAACAAAAAAATATGCCATGTAAACAGTCTTGGAAACTGCACTCTCCCATGGCATTCACAGTCATCTGTAGTCCATGTTTAGTGGTGCTGATCCCCTGCAGGTTATTCTGGAGTAAAGGGGCCCAGCAGCATGGCTGAGGCTGCAGTGCCTGCTGAGAGTCATGAGGTGGAGACCAGTTATTGCCCCTTGTGATGGCAAATGTGTGATTTAGGGGTGCCTGGCTGGTCTGGAATGGGGTCCTTCAGACCCGCACGTGGATCACCTGATGGCAGTGAGACAGCAGTGGGATTTTATGGCATCCATGGGCTCAGTGGGAGAGCAAGGGCTCTGTTGTGCCATTCAGTTTAGTGCCTCCCAACCACTGGAAAAGATGTGCAGGGGTTGTGAGTACCAAAGATTGCAGAAAATAGCTATTCCATCTATGCCTCAATTACTCCTTATTCTGCCTCAAATTACTCCCCTGTATTCTCTGTCATCCTTAAAACCCCTTGTAGGAAAGACTTAATATTCCACTTAGAGTGTGCTACAGCCACGGGATTTGCAGGTGTCACCAGTCCCTGTCTGAGCAGGGAGGTGTCACATGAAGTGCCTGGATGATTTGCAGGAATGTTTTTTGCAACTATGCCCCTCCTTTCAGAGGAAGGGCAGACACCTTCTTTGTTTGAAATTGGTTTAATCCTCCATGCATGTAGTTGCATCCAGCAGGATGCTGGAACTGGTGTGTGACATCCCATGCGGGGCTGTAAGCAAGCCTCTTGTGTCTCAGAGGAAAACAAAAATAGTGTTTGCTGCTGCCAGACAGTGTGTCACAGGAGAAAAATCCTCCCCTGGCTCCTGCAGCCAAACCACTGGTGCCCACATTGGGAAAAGGGGATGACAGCAGTCTCCCGAAGTTTCTGTAAAATAGGGCAGAGCATTCAGTCCTGCCGTGCCAGAATGGGTTGCCACGTGTCCTTGATCCTCTTCCTTTCTGCTCCTCTCAGTGTGTCTGTGCAAGCACTCAAAAAGGGCCAGTGGGTTAAAGCACCTCGTGCTGCTTTTTGTTTTTTTAATGGGTGGGTGCCAGATGGCCACGTGACACCAGAGCACGTGTACAGTGCCCGGACATCTGGCACGGCCCTTCCAAGGGAATCCACCATGTGGTCCCCATGGGGAGCTGGGAAAACTTGTACGTGCAGCTCTCTGCTGCACAAGGAAGTCAATTTAACTATAACATGTCACTGCAGCTCAAAACTGATCTCTGCTGCTGAAACCCTGCTCACGTCTCCATGTGTATTGGAGGGCAGGTGAATGCCATGGGTGAAATTACAAATGAGGCCATTTGTTCCAAGTATGGAAAGGGACAGAGACCTTTCTGAGCTCAAACACGCTTGGACTCCATGCTTCCACTGGGAACCAGGCCTGAAATCCATAGCCAGATCAGAACTATTCCGAAGTTCTGGAGTTTTTTTGGAATACTCTTGATCACCAGAAATGTTTAGTGTATTTCAGTGTGTGCCTTAATAAAGCATGTGCTGTACTCTGTGAAAATGGAGCTTCTGGCTTCAGTACAGGCAATGTGTGAGTAATCTCTACCATCAACACCAGTAGCAAAACCATTTTAAATGAAACTCCACATTTTGCAAGACGAAGGCAGCCGTGTTGTGTCCAGCTGGAAGCTGATGGATCCATCTCTTGAAGAGTAATTCTCGTAAACCTTGCTCCCAGCCGTGAGCATTGCTCCAGTTTTTCTTCAGTTGAAACAAACAAGAGACAATTTTCCTTCTGGTTATTACTTTTCTTGAAAGTGGTTGGGGGTTTTTTTTGCATTTTTTTTTTTAAATACATCTTATGCAACGACTTTCTCAGAAAGAAGAAACCAACTGTGTCTTGTTAAAAAGAAGAGTGAAGGGTAGGAGTGGGTGGACAGTGCCTTCCCACACCTCAGAGCCATTTTCCCCATGCTCTTAATCTGAACTTGTGTATGTGGGTCCTGGTGTCTGCCTTCTCCTCTCTAAAGGATGTGCCCCTTAAGTGAAAGATCCAGGATAATGCAATATTTTTTCTTTAAAACCCACAGCAAGTGCAGCTGTGGCTTTAGATTTAGAAGTGACTTTCTGAATTTAAATGTGTGTATTATAATGCATATTTTAATAACTATTTTGACTCCATAAGTGAATTTCTGAAATTGACTTGAAGATCAAGCAAATATTTATGGCCTCCAATGGTTTCTTGAATCATATAGAATCATAGAATCATTAAGGTTGGAAAAGACCTTTAAGATCATCATCAAGTCCAACCACAGAACACTTTCAGCTCTTCTGAGGATGATGGTTGAGCTGTGGTATCCATAGTGGCTCATGCCATCCAGTGTGTTGCTGCTGCCTCACAGACCAGCTTCAGATTTTGACATTTTTTCTTTAAGTTGGTTCTTCAAGGCAGTAGCTGGGAGTAAAGAGAGTTAATATGAGGGGATATTAGCTTTCAGAGAGAAATTTTCCTTGCTGGATAGACATAGCTTGTAATCTTACAGAGATATGCTGACCTATTTGGACAAGAACGTGATTCCCAAGTGGAGGAAGCGGTTTGGTTAGCCAGAAATCATCTCTTATTCATGGAGGGAAAAAAAAATCTTGTCTTCAAACCCAAGTTTGTTGTTTGATTATCCTGGTGTGGGTGTACAGTGCAGTCATTTGATTCAGCTTCTGCTTATGTTGAGTTTAGGTATCAAAAGGTCCTATGCTAATGTGTGGCACCAGGGTGTTACCGCCAAGCAGTTTGAGATCTCTCCTCGAGTTGCAGTATGAAAGGAGTCTTGTGATACTGTGTCAGCCTGTCATCATCCACTCCCTGCTGGCAATACATTTTGTCCCCGAGAGATCCACCTCCCAAAGTTCTGGAAACACAGGACTCTGCTTCTTGCTCAAGGTGATCATCCAGATTGGTGTGTTTTTAGCACTGGAAGATAATACAGGCTCATTTATGGTGCACCTTGGTGTGGCATCTTCATGCATCGGGGATGAGTTCTTTGGCAGTAAGAACAACCCATCAAAAGTCACCGTTCCCAATCCAAAATGAATCAGTTTGGCTTTAAAAGCACAGCTTCTGCTTGTCCTTTGCTCTCCTGGTATCTCCTGGGTTATTCAGCATTCATGGTTTTGAGATTTTTCTCTATCGATGGTAGTTGTAGATGTTTCTTTTTAATAGTAAAACTGGTTTTTGAGATAATCACAGGACTCTCGGAGCTGGGCTCTGTGGTCAAAAATACTGAGAATTTGTCATGCTGCTGCTGGTAGTGGGTCAATTAAAGCTTGAACCCGAGGACAGAGCTTGGTTGTTGTTGTTGCTTGTTACGTCATTCTGAAGTGTGACATAAACTTGGGACAAGCCACTTGTGAGAGCTGGGACAGTTGAGTCAACTTTTTCTTCCATTTTCTCTTGGCGTCTCCAAGTGAATTAATTACATGTGTTCTTGCAGCTTTTACAAGTAATAGGAAAGCCCCTCCTGTTTACTTTGTGGTCAGGTGAAGGGGTGCGAGTTGCTTTTTCCTCCTGAGTTGTTGGGTCGGATGCTTTCCGGGAGGGTCCGGAGGAGGGGGCTGCGCTGGTGACAAGAGCAGGGAGGGTGGGGATGGCCGGGTGCCACCTGCGTGGGGCTGTCCTTGCTCCCGGTCAGGTTTACGCTGCTCTGCACCTCCCTGCCTGCATCCTCCTCCTGTGTGTGCCGGGTTGGAGGAGTTTCTTGCCGGGCTTTGATGTGTTAATTCCCCAGAGCTGCTTGCTCCGCCTGAGGAGCGCTGCTGCTCCGCGGGCTCCGCTTCCCACGTCTCCCACTCCGCTCGCCTCCATCCTCGGCTGGGCAAGGGGACCTGCTGTCACTTCGCCTTGGCTCAGAGGAGCCCGGAGCCCTCAGCCTCGGCTTCTGGCGTCCCTGAATGCATGAAAATAGTCATGACCAGCATGGAGTATAGCTGGGACATTCACGGGCACTGCGTCTGGCTAAATAAGGTAAGGAGAGCTCTGCCTGTGCTGGCTCCTGCGTTTCTTCCAGTGACAAGCCATAGCTGGGCAGCGCTGGGAATGAGCCTCTCATCCTTCTCTTGTACCAGGCACCAGCTGGGCTGCTGTTGAGGATACGTAGTGTTGTGGAAAGGTTGCATCTTCCCTGTTCAGCAGCGTGTTATTTATGCTTACAGAATGCTTCAGGTAACTGCCTCAGAGTGAAGGGCTGTGTTCAGCTGCTTTTCTTTCAGAATTCACTTTTATTAGTGAAGCCTTTAAAATATAATGTGGGGGCTTTGAGTGGCTTTGTGGTTGTTTTTTTTTTTTTTCCCCTTCTCATTCTGTGAGGAGGAAGTAACCTGTAAACTTTAGGAAAAGCTTAGCAGCAGGTCTGCTGCTGGAGTGAGTGGAGCAGGCTGCAAATATTCCGAGCAGGGAAGCGGGAAATGCAGGAGAGGCTGGTTTGGGAGGGCAGAGGTGGGCTCCCCACACAAACTGGTTACACACCAGCTCAGACAGTATGACCAGTATGGATTTGGGACGGGATCGATGCTGACAGAGGGTAAAGCTGTCACGGGTCTATATCACAGGTGGTGGATATGTGGCTTGGGAAACCCGGAGGCTCTGCCCAAGGCACACCAAACGATGCTGAGGCAGATGAGGCTGGAGGAACCCTCTTGCAAGGGACTCTAAAGCTGAGGGAACAAGCAGAACAGCAGCAGCTTTGTTTAACTGAGCATAGGTAATGTGTATTGTAATGATTGAACCACGTAAGCATGTTGATGAGCTCTAATTTAACTCCAGATGGTCAGGAAAGAGGTGTTGGGAAGGGCTCACTTGCCCAACTGTTGACTTGACTGTGGTGGTCAAAACAGTCAGTGCAATCTGCTGTGCAGGGAAATGGTGCTGTGGAGTGGCAGCTCCTTCTATACGAACCAAACTGCAGATACAGCAAGAGCAGTGTGATTTGTGCTGCTTATTTCATCTCCAAAGCAGAAGAGAAAATGAAGGAAAATGAGGGTATCAGCTGTGGTAGGCTAAAAATGAGGTTTATTTTTGAAAGGAGAATTCAGCAACTGAGAGGAAGCGGATTTTTAATTTTTTATTATTATTATTATTGTTATTATTATTATTATTAGGAGGTTTAAACCAGCAGCTATTAGAAACTTTCCTGTGGTTTGGAATGCTAACTCGCTTCCAGGGAAAAGGATTAAAGACTGAAGGCAGGCAAGCTGTGAAAGTTTGGTGATGCATCTACTTACTACAGGAATAATTCCCTCCAGAGCAGCGTGGATTTTTACACTTAGATGATTACAGACAAAGCTGTACACATGTGTTTAACAGATTAGCTGTGGATTGATCTTGCAGAGTTTATAAGTGCACTGGGTCTGATCTTACAAGGCATTTTAAGTAAATGCTTGACCTCAAACTTCTGCGAAGCCTCGGTGGCATTGTGACAACTTTTCTTTTGTTTTTAGGATTAAAATTGGTATTGGTAAAACTGCATTCTCTTCCCATATAGCATTTTGCAATTAATCCCTACAATTGAAAACACATATAAAATCTGGCTGCTGAATTGAAGATAGATTTTAAGTTGCCGATGAAAAGAGCCTTCTTTGGAAAATGCAAAGCTTTTCTTACACAGCTAGTAAAGTATGTTGGTCCTTTATTGACTTCAATGATACAAATTTGATCCAGAACTACCAAGTGCTCTTAATATGCTTGCAGTTGTTGTTCAATCAAATATTTGCTTTTCTTTTTTGCTTCTCTTATTGTTTCTTTCTTTCCCCCTGAAGCGGAGCTGTTGCTCTGCAGGGTGAGTAGTTGCCGGGCTCAGTCCCAGGGGAGGATGCCGGTTCCCAGGTGGAGAGATGCTCCTGAGGAGCACACTGAGTGTTGCTCACCCAGGTTTTGCTCACACCAGGTCTCCTGGCATTTTTCAGACCTCCCTGCAGCCCATTCCTTCCCGTTGGGGCTCCCTCCACCTTAGGTCCTGATGCACTGCTTTCCTAAATCCAGTGTTTGAGCATATTCCCTCTCCATTTCTCTTCAATCCTGCCCACTACCATCATTGCTCTGTTCTTTTCATATGTTTCATCTCCCCTCTTCCTTCCTCATCTCTCTGGGAAGAATATCATGCCCGGAATCAACTCTTTGCCTTTGAAGACAGTCCAGAGCAAAGATCTGGGAAGGTGTCGTGTGTCCAGTGCCTGCAGGTCCTGTGTCTCTGCACCACTGTAAGCAATGCTTAGGCTGCTGTTCTTGGAAATAGCTGCCATGGTCTTTCTCTATCACCCATTCTCCAACTATCATCATTTTCTCCACTGAAACCAAAGTCGGGGTCTTTCTTGCTTTTTCATACCTCAAATTAAGAGTCAGTCCCAGGTATTATACAGAAGTTACAACACTTCAGGCAAAAAAGTAAACAATTCTTGTGTTGTACACAGAATTTTCTGGGTTTGGCGTGCTACACGTCTGGTTTTATGCAGATTTTAGAAAATACTTCTGGCTATAGCCAGAAGAAAGATCTTTGCACCCAGTACACACAGCTTGCAAAACTAAGACATCTCTGTAAGGTTTCTCCCAAAGAAGAGATGGACTGCCCTAAGTGTTTGACAAGATGAGAGGAAATGGCCTCAAGTTGTGCCAGGGCTGGGATTGCGTCAGATATTATGAAAAATTTCATTTCTTTCCTAAAGGAGTTATTAAACATTGGAACAGGCTGTCCAGGGATGTGGTGGAATCACCCTCCCTGGAGGATTTAGAAAATGTGTGGATATGGCACTTGAGGACATGGTTTAGTGGTGAACATGGTGGTGGTGCTGGGTTGGTGGTTGGGCTCGATGATTTTAGAGGTATTTTCCAACCTTAGTCTGTGAGTCTGTGATTCTGTTAGCACTAATTTTTGTTTTGTGGGAGAGCAGTCTTTGCCCTTGTCCTGTCTGGGGTTCCCATCACCTCTTAGTGATGGCAGTGTGCAGCTGCAGCCTGAACTCTCCCTCTCCAAACGCTCCTGTTTTAAAGCCAAGGCTGATGTGCTGAGCCAAGCGGATTTTTCCTGAGAAATGTGAACGGAGTTTAACAACAAAGGTGCCTTGGCAAGATGCTGTGCACAATGACTAACGTTCTTCTTTCACACCTCGTTGGTTTTCACAGCATCCTGAAGACATTTTCATCGTGCTGTGAAACCAAGACTTCCCTCCCCACATTTTCTCCCTGCAGTCTTTGGTTTTAGTTAATTTGTGTCTGGTTTCGCTGACTGGACATGGTAGGAGGGTCAGTGGTTCGGGTGTTGATGTGGTGGCCGGGAGGCAGGGAGTTGAGTCTGTGCTTTGGCAAGGAATTCCTTGTTAGCCCCAGCAGCATGGAGGGGTGTCTTTGCAGCTCTGGTGACTGTAGTGAGGGATGGATACCACTTTCCTGCATCAGATACGTGCACTGGATTGATAAATGTTGTATTACAAAATATGGATGCTCTTCTTATGGAGGCTGGGTAAGTGCTTGAGATGTGCTGGAGGACTTAAAGGACAAGGGAGCTGCAGAGCAGCAAAAGTAGACAAAACCCTCAGTTCTGTTTTCACATACAACTCAGGTCACAAAATCTGAGGCATAATCTACTAGTTGAGCAGCTAAAAGGTTTATTTCATTTTGAGTTCTTTCACCTAAATTAAAGTGTTACAAAATGGAAGATCTCATTGATCTTGAATAGCATGAGCTAAATTGTGGTAGAGGTCGGGGGAAAGTATGGCAAACTCAGGAGTTTAGAGGAATTTTGCCCTAGGGCTTAGTGTCTCAGTGGTCTGGTGGCTTGGTGTTGTGCTGCTACATAATTCAGATACAGGGTCATAATTCAGATTGTTGTGATGAGGTACTGGTACAAATTACTAGAGAGCATCCTTTCTTAATCTGCTGGAGCAGATTTTGGGGGAGATACTGTGGTCACCAAGTGAAATTTAATGCTTGGGAGACACTTCTGGTACTGCTCAGTGATTTAAGACTTGCCAGGACGCAGCCTGATTTCTTGAGAGCACGGAGGTGAAGTCACTTTTACCTCCTCCTGTTTGCTTTAGGTTGGAACTTTAAGTGATGCTGGAGGGAGTTTTATTCTTTTAGGCTCAAACAAGGCAGTTTCTCCCACCACCCAAGGTCAGACATGTAACTTAGAAAAGGAGTTCTAGCCAGGAGGTTTCCTGAGGCATTCTCTGCAATCAGGGGAGATTCAAAGCAGGAGCTGGAGGCTTGGAGCTCCTGAGTGGTGGTGGCCTCTCAAGGCAAAGTTGTGCTTCAGGCTCACAGGGGCGTGAGGATCAGTCACCCAGTTTCTTTTCATCACTTATTCAAGAGGAAATCAGGGCCCCTCAATGTTGTTGAGTGTCTCTGCTGAGCTCCCTGGATTTCAGAGCAGCTTCTCAGACTCCTCTAAGCGATTTATGCCGTGATGGGAACAAGACTTTCTTTTCTGAGCCGAGATCTGATTGTGGCGTGGATCACGGAGTGCTTTGAGACAGCTTTGAATATGGATAGAATAAAATCCTTCCCGCTGCTCAAGAGCATTGAAGTTATTATGAAGAAAGTTGCTGATTCCTCTGAACTCTCTGATAGCATTAACATGTATTCTTGTTTCTCTTTAGCCTCAGGCAGCTTTACAAAGAGATGTTTTTAGAGTGCAGACGTTCACCCATACCCAGTAAAATGTGCCTGATGTAAAAGGATGTCTCTGACTGTGTGTATGACTTGCAAGAAGCATAATACACATTTTGTAGATTGTATGTTTGGCTTTTTTCACTTGCTGAATGTCTCAGGGTATTTGTCTCTTTGGAAGTACGGCTTAGTGTTGTATAGCAATGAGTCCAAGTTTTGTTAGCAAAATGCTGAATGCACAGTAAGTGAATTTTGCAGAACTGGGTCACCAGGAGGTTCTTCCTTTCTCATCTTTTAGCCCCTGAACAATTCTCTCCTGAATGGTGATCATGTGTCCTTTGTTGACAGTTTATTTGGTTTGTAACCCTTAGGGGGCTGGAGAATACTTCAAATCTGTTCTTAAACGGTGCAGACTAAAATGCTCATTAAGTGTGTTGATAGCATTGGATGACACTGTGGTACAATAGCTGAGTATGCAATATTTGTTGTCTTTTCCAGACTAATGGACACATATCTGGGAATGGAGATGTTTATCAAGAAAGGCTGGCTCGTCTGGAAAATGATAAGGAATCTCTTGTTCTGCAAGTGAGTTGTCACCCAAATTATTTCTTTCTGCATTCATAAGACTTTCTGATAGTATGTGATAAAACCTCTGAGAATTTGTTTGCAGTTGTGATGTGTTGGACAGTATTCAGAAGACTTGCTGGTACCTGAGAATTAACCCAGATTAGGGAGAGGTGTGAATTTAGATTGCAGGAAAAACCTAAAGGCCTTTCTGTCTGTGTATCTGTTCTCTTTGAGTTTTGTTAGCGGAGCAGGTCTGCCGAGCAGCCACCTACTTACATCCGTGTGTATCCTTAAGATCAGCATTTTCCAGGACCATTCACATGATGTCTGCATCAGGAGGCAGTTGTCCTGTCCTTAGGAAAGGTGGCAGACTGGCCAGCGGGCAGAAGGAGCGAGCAGCTCCTCGGCGGTCCTGCTCACCTGCTGCTGGGCTGGACCGGGTCAGCCCTGGCTGCTCTGGCAGCTGGCTTCCTCTTGCTGTTGGAGCTGGGAATACCTGGCACCCCTTGGACTGCACAGGTGGCATTCCCTGATGTGGACCCAACCTAGGGGCTGTGACAGCGCTGAGCTCTGCTTTAGGCAGCTCACCCTCCTTCCCAGCAGTACTGCAGGAAGAGCCTGTTGAAAACAAAAAGGCAGAAAATTCAGAAAAGGCAAAATGGGAATCTGTCTGCAGTCTCAAAGGTGTTGTCTTGGTCTTACCCAGCCTCTGACTGTGTGTTTTAACCTCCTTTGCTTTTATTGTTCTGAAAAGGGGAAAGTGCTTGTTATGGTACACTCTGTGCAATCACTTGGGAAGGAGAAGAAATTATAAGCAGAGAGGTTTATGTGGTGGTTAAGGTAGGAGCTAATGGGTTGAGTTAATATATTGTCACAGCAAAGGCATAATTATTGGTAGTGAAATGCAGCAGCCACCCCTTGTGAAAACTTCCAGTCAGGAGGGGAGCTGCAGAATTGCAATGTGTGTGCCAGAACTTCGGCTGAAATTCTAGTAAGTGTGAGGGGAGAGCTTTCCCTCCTCTCCTGTTTCCTCTGCCAGGTGTTGTGTCCACTGCAGACCTCTGCTCCTCCTTCTCCTCCTCCTCCTCCTCCCTGCATGGTCCCAGTTAATCTTTGGCCTGCCCAGCACTTTTGCTCACCTACAGTTCTTCAGCTGACACGTAGGGCACAGGTGCAAGGTGCTAAACGTGCCTCTTTTTCCCTGCTGCCCAGGTAAGTGTGCTTACGGACCAGGTGGAGGCCCAAGGAGAAAAGATCCGGGATCTGGAGTTCTGCCTGGAGGAGCACAGGGAGAAGCTGAATGCCACGGAGGAGATGCTGCAGCAGGTATTTCACAGCTCCATGTCTGTCTTGCTATCTTGTCTTCCTTCTGTCTTAACAAATTTTGGTGAGAGCAGTGCCCTTCAAGGTGTTGCAGCCCTTGATGTCTCTTAACTAAGGGATCATTTTCTACCATATTTGCTATAAAGTCTTTGTACTTAGTAATGTCAGTGCTGCTTTATGCTGCGGGAATCCAGTCCTGCTCTCCTTCGAGTCCTTCCCCACTGAACTTCAAAGAGCCTTAGATTAAAGTCTCTGACAGGATGGGTGGATTCCTCTCACAGCTCCTTGCTGCCCAGAGCAACTGTGATGACAGACAGGCTTTTTTCTCATCCTGGCAGCCAGCCCGTGATAGTGCCCCCGTGATCCCAGATGCACCCTAGGTGCCTGGAATCTGTCAGGTGGATAATAGCTGTGTCTCAGGGCTTCAGATAGCGTGAGGATGAGGGTGATGCTATTCCCCATGAAGGAGACCTTTAGCTGTCAAAAGAAATTACTGATTTCTTCCCCTTGGGTAAGTAATTCCATTCCCTTCCTCTTTATCTTGAATCAGGAGCTTTTAAGCAGAACAACCCTTGAAACTCAGAAGCTGGATCTTATGGCAGAGATTTCCACTCTGAAATTAAAGCTTACATCCGTAGAGAAGGATAGATTGGACTATGAGGACAGATTCAGAGACACAGAGGTGAGTAAACCCCAGCAGGATAAATTGTGAAAGTTGTTTGTGTCTTCACATTACCTGAACATTTTCTGGGATTTTTCTTTTTTTTTGCCAGGCAAGAAGGGGACTCATCTTTAAGGTTAGAACATGTTCCTTTTAAAGTAAAAAGTGTCCTCTTTGTTAAATTCTGGTTTTACAAAGGAAGATTTCCAAAGGCAGTTTTTGATTCTGGCTGTCAGGTCTCAGGAGTATTTAGGTTGGATTTAAATAAAATCATGAACATACTGCACTCTCCTGACCCCACATGAAACTTGTCACCTTCTGAGTAAGGCAGGACTGAGGCAAGCGCTGCAGCCTAGTGCAGGTACAAAAGCATCCATGTGCAGGGACACAGCACAGTAAAAAACAGAACTTTTGGGGTTGGTAACAGAGAATGAGGTGACTTGGTGTGGGGCTGTTGGGCAGCCTGACTTCGGACCCCAGCCTTGCAGGAGCCCAGGACCAGAGGCCAGGGGGGAACAGTGCCAGGCGGAGCTGCCATCCCTGGCAGTGCTCTCCCGAGGTGTTTCCCCCTGTGCTGCAGGTCTGTGTAGCTGAACCTTGGTCATGTTGGAAGCCAGAAAGCCTCAAAGCAGGTGGGCAAACCGAGGAAACCCCAAGTATCAGCTGAGCTGTGCTGACAGGATGATAGAGCCGCTATCAGAAATGCCTTGGAGTCTGCCTATGAAGCAGAATGAAATTTCCAGTTCCGGATTCATAAGTGAGCTGAAATGTCAGGTGTTTGTATGATTGTGGATGTTCCAGATGTCATTCATTTCTGGAAGGAAAGAAGCCATGTTGCCATGACAGGAGACAAAATTGCCCTTTCCACTTCTGTCAGTGGTTTCCCAACTCCTCAGTTTCCAGTGAAGCACCATTCCCCACTTGTATTGCAGGCACAAGAACAAAAGGCAGTCTTGCTTTTGAATTGCTCTTTGGGCCTGTCTGAAATAATCTGCAGACCCAAAGAAGTCCACAGGTTGAAAGCTAATGACTTGTATCACTTTCAGATTTGAAAGTGATTCTTTAGGTAGTGACAGCAGCGTTCATTCCTGCAGTGCAGCACATTTCCTTGGGTGCTGCCAAGCTGTGGGAGGGACTCGTGTTGCCTCCTGTTACCTTTCCCTCTAGTTTGGTGTTATGTACCTCTAGTTAGGTGTTATGTGAAGGATCACAGCACTGCCTTCAGAGCAGCTGATTTTGCAGTGCAGATGAGCTCTGTGCATGGCACTGCTGAAGAAATTGGCGGGGGGAAGGGTGGAGGGAATCGCTGAAGGTCTCCTGCATCCGTGGGAGGTGTGTGTAAGGGCTGGCTGCTCTCACAGCTCCCCTGGGACTCTGCCCACGCAGAGCTCGGCTCTTTCATGAATTACAGCACACAGCAACCAGCTCTCTGTGGACTGACACTTACTCCAGGCAGCCCAAATGAGGGATAAACGAGCTGGCACCAGCAGTAAATGGCTGTGGGGAGGCAAGGTTTGGTCCAGATGACCACAGGGAGCAGGTGCTTTCCGACCTGGGTTCTCTTGTATCTTCATTTGCAAACACCCTGTGGTTTCTTGTGCTTTCCAGAACTGGTAACAGAATTGATTGGGCTTTGAGTGATTTGCCTCCTCTATTTCTATCCTTATTTTTACTGAATATCGTAGAGTTCTCCTGGACTCCCCCTTTCTTTGTTTCCCCCCTGAACTGCAGTCTCTCCATAACTTCATAGCACAGCTCAGCATACCAGGAAGGTGGACAAGGAGCTACAGGTTCCCAGAAAACTGGTTCCAGTGTGGGGAGTACACCACAAAATCTATCATCTCTGTGCAAGAGGCTTATCTGCTATGAAGACTTTTCTCTTTGAAATATCTTGAAATACACTAAATGCCTTTGATAAAAATAGCCTAAATTATGTTTAAAAAGTAGTTACTGTAATTAGGGACTATATGGATTTATATCATGGGTATTTATGCCAGAACTAATGAACTATTAGTAAAATGTTTCTCCCTCCATTTGAAAACCAGAATGATGTAGTTTAGCGTGAAAAATATTATTACATTGTTTCTTCTTTATTTCGACACTTTATAGCTGTAAAAATGCTTAGGCTTAAACCCTGGAAGGGATAACATGTCTTAATTTCCATTTGGTTCAGTGAAAATATGAATGTCTAATTAGTTGTGAGGATCTCAGCCCTTACGAAATTTCTAAGAGGTATTTTGGAGGTAGTACTTATTCAGAAGTATACAGTATTTTATTCAGTGGTGATCTAATTATATTGCTGTTTATCAATTATTTTAGAAGGGCTGAGTATTTGAATGAATATTTAAAATATTTGACCCTAAAACACATTATGGCATTTATGTGGAGTGATGGAAATGGAAAAAGATACATACTCAAACAAGGAAAAATAAACTATGAATAATGCTTCTGATTTTACTTGGGGAAAAAAAAGGAAAAGAAAAAAATTGATGTCTGACAACTTGTGGAGCTACTGTCTCATACAGAATTACCATTCTGATTAAATCCTTCATGTTATCCATTTGTTACTTATGTCTGTCATTGCAACTTCCCATTCCAGCTTGGTTGGTTACTCATATTCCCCATTCTTTGTCTAAACAGATGCCTTGCTAGATCTTTGTGCTCTAGGATTTGCTGTCTAGCTGTTCACAAACACACAGCTTTTTCAAAGCTAATTGTGTACTTCATAGAGATTTGTAATTGTTCTGTTCTTTGAATCATTCCAGTATTTCCACTTTCTCAGCAGACACCAGCATTATTTTCCTTGAGGAACACGGGTGGTCTGAGTTGGGCTGAGTTTATGTAAGAAAATACCCTGCAAGGGAGTTTATTGAGGGAGGAGTCCGTAGCCAGACAGGGCCTTTGAAGCAGCAGCCAGAGGGTAAAACTGGCTCACTCACAGGGAATTCTTTGTCATTTATCCACCACCACCTCCAATCTGGTTGCAAGATTGCTCTGTTTTCTGTGTCACACTGAGCATTTTAAAAGTCACATGGTTCCAGTGACAAATACGTGGACAGCAGCCTCAGCAGTGAGTACCACACGGCGTATTTTGACATGGGATCGTGCTGTGGGAGAGAAAAGCCCCAAACAAATCAATTGTTGAGGAATTTCAGGTGTACCTGAATTAGAAAGTCATAGATTAGAAGTAGTAATTACTAAAAGCATTAAAATGTTCTGTATTTTCACTTTCCTCGTAGTTTTGATAATTGAACTTGGATCTTTCTGAAGAAATACAGATGCTGCTCTGTTAGCATCGGGTTCATTAGGCACAAAATAATAACCAGAGGCTTGTAAGCTTAGCAAGTGTGGTGTGGGGCTGGAAGGCAGGTGTTATCAGGGACCCATGAATACCCTCTAAATGTCAGCTGCAGGCTTGTTAATTTAGAAATATAAATCTCTATTAATTATATTATTAGCTCTGAAAAATTGTGCTTAGAGCTGTTAGCTCAATGTACAGCACTGCTTGACATGGATAGGGTTTGCCTCAGATGTAGGAAGGAAAGCAAACATGAGGACCATAAAAATTCCTTATTTGAAGGTGCTGAGGCCCTGGCACAGGTTGCCCAGAGAAGCTGTGGCTGCCCCATCCCTGGCAGTGTCCAAGGCCAGTGGATGGGGCTCTGAGCAACCTGGGACAGTGGAAGGTGTCCCTGCCCATGGAAGGGGATTGGAACTGGATGGGCTTTAAGGTCACTCCCAACCCAAACCATTCTCTGACGTAGAGGATGAGGAGGCTTGGAGGAAGAGTGCCTTGCACCTTGGTGGAGCAGTCAGACTCAGGGTTTGTTTGACCAAGGGGGCTTGAGGGCACTCAGGTCTGACCCCCAAACCTGGCAGGATCCATCAGGATGGCCAGGAGGTTGAGCTGGTCTCCTGAAGAGCTCAGATGTGAGTTGGTGATGGCTCTGAGTTTCTTCCAAGCCAGGCTGAATCTGCAAAGCCCAGATGCAGTGGTGCTAAAACACAGGTGCCTTTGCCTGTAGAAACCTGTGATGGCTCCTCTGTTCAGCCCTCAGTGAGAGGCTCTTTTAAGTGGTGGAAACATGGATTTTTTACACTGCAATCACTTCATATTTTGAAAAAGCAGGTGATAGCTGGTGAGCCTGGGGCAGGAGGGACTGCAGAGAGGAGGATGTGGCTGCTACGCATTGAAGGATGTGTGCCACTGTTTTCCACTGCCCATCCTCAGTATCGGGCTCCAGGCAGCTGAACAGAGGAGCAGGAGGCCTTTCCTGGCCCTCAGCACAGGGAACACAACTTCAATTTATATCTCCCTTTGTCCTCTGCCCTCTTACATTCGTTGCAGTAACAGACACTGAGAAACTCAGTCCCTGGATATTTAGGAAGCTCTGCGTTGCTTGACTTAGTGATGGATTTGCGTGGTGTGGTTTTGTGTACTGAGTTCCTTTTATGCCTGCTTTTCTTGTTGTTACAGTCCTAGCTATTGTTCTGTTTTGTTTATTGAATTTCTTTGTTGTTTCTGGTTGTGTTTTTCCCTCCACTCAGGATTTGATCCAGGAAATAAACGAATTGCGGTTGAGGGTGGGAGAAATGGACAATGAAAGACTGCAGTATGAGAAAAAACTCAAAACAACCAAAGTAAGTGAGGTTGAGGGGAAGAGGCAGGGATGGGTGTAAATCAGGCTTTAGGAATTCACTCTTTTCCCTAATCCTTGCCTGCACCCTGCAAAATCCTGAGCACTCTCAGGCCCTGGGGTTTCATGGTTCTCCCTTAGCAGCAGGGGCTATTCCCAAATTTCATGCTGTGGTTTTCAGCTTGAGCATTGTTTTTTATGCAGGGTAACTTACCATGCTGTTAACAGTAAATTTATTACCTGTTTAGACCTTTGTTTCACATGTGTGTTAAGAAACACCCATTGCAGTATGTAAGGTGTATGCCATAGGTTAAAAACAGTGTTTATTTTCTCCTAAATGTGCTAAAAATAAACCACTTCTGAAGAGAAAGCATTCACCTAAGTATTTCTAGCAGCCTGTTTCTCTAAGTGTCTAACTTCTCTTTGCTGTTTAGCCTTGTCTCTTTTCTACCTTTAGCTTTCTCTCACTCCTCTGTCTCTGTTACCAGTCTTTAATGGCCAAACTTTCTAGCATGAAAATCAAAGTGGGTCAGATGCAGTATGAAAAGCAGCGGATGGAGCAAAAAAGCCAGATGCTAAAGGTGTGGTAGTTCCTGGGTAATGCTGGGCCTGTTTTGAATCCTTCATGTTCCACCCTTTACTGGTGTGTCCTGCATTGTGCTGTCGTGCTCTGTTCTTCATTAGTTGCCATGTGTTGATATGCAGTGTGCCCTTCCTCATTAGATGTGGAAAGCTCTTTATGCAGATATTCCTTGTAAACAGCTTTAATATTGCAGGGGAGAGGATTTTTGTGCTGTGAACCTTGCAAAGGTTACACAAAATGGCATTAGGCTTGGGTTAAAATCACTCCCCTTCCAAGGGAAGATTGCCTCATCTGTAGCTTACATCCATTATTCAAACAGAACTTTTTATCACCCTTTTAGAGAAAATGTATTCATGAAAACTAGCTGGGAAATAGTGATTCTTTTATGCTGTCCCCTCTCCCACATGTAAATTTGCATATCATGTTTCTAATTCAGGGGAAGAAATACACATTGACAACCACATGCAGCTCTAGTTGCCTGTGGGTATAACAGCAGCTTCTCAAGTGACCAAGAAATGGTCTTGTTTTGGAGTAGCACGGATCCTACACTGGCAGGAATCCCATCATAATCAGTGCCAACTTGCAGCATTGCAGAATTGTAATTATTGCCCGGCCGCTGGTGTGGAAAAATCTTTGATTTCTTGACAATTTTAAGATTGATCTATTTTTTTTAAATGATGCTTTAGAGCAAACAGGAACCAATTTCAGGAGATTCCGTAGCTGGGCCGTAGTTTGGGTTGCAGACATCGCTATGTATTTGCAGCAGATCTTCTGAGGGTAGCTCAGAAAAATACCTAAGCCACAGTATTCTAGTTTGGTTTATTCCATTAAAGATTTAAAACGTCATTTAGAAGCTGTAAATGCCAAAATGATGAGTCTTGCCTTGTTTTGCTTTGTTTACAAACTGAACAAATTAAATTTTCAGTGTTGGGTACAGTTGCAGTGAGGGTCCTGTCTTGATGATGCTGTTGCACAAGATATCCTCGGACATCAAAGAAACATGTTACTAAACTGGGTAGGATTTGACTCAAATTTTAAAAAGTTAAATGCATGGATCTGTGCCAGTCACTTGCTAGTGCAGATGGTTAGATCTAAGTTAAAACTTGACAGCATTTTTCTAATACACCCCAACTCCCCCAAACACCATCTGTCTTCTTCCCAAGAATCTCAGCTCCAAGCTTTCTTTCCTAATGCTTGATCAGCAAACCCAAACTGTGGCAGAGGTACCACGTTTTTGTCTGAACTGCTTTCCAGTGTGTGTGTCCATGTGCTTGCTGGTGTTGTGAGTGATTTTTCTTCCATAGAAGCAGTGGTTATTTCTGAAACTGTCCTCGGCCTGGTATAAGCACAGTTTCAGAATTGTTCTGCTTTGAACATGCAAAATGCCCTATAAATACCAAAAGAAATGTGTGGAAATGTTAGCATTCAGCGTTATCACCTGCACTTTTTTCTGTCTCTGCAAGGTTAAATAAATTAGAAAACTGCTTTTTTTTTTCCTCCCTTTTGCTCTTCTTTAAATTTCGATGTGCAATTTCTTTCCAATTATA
The DNA here is from genome assembly GCA_013397115.1 of Edolisoma coerulescens. NCBI lineage: Eukaryota > Metazoa > Chordata > Aves > Passeriformes > Campephagidae > Edolisoma > Edolisoma coerulescens. The sequence continues at coordinate 1,348,834 of VWZW01004014.1, read as the reverse complement.
CACGAGACCGACAATTTCAGACCACAGGCCCCCTGATTTTGCTCTGTTATGGGCTCAGAGGTCTGTTGGGATGTTCAGAGTCGCTTTGGTGGGTGCACCCTCAGGCAGCATTAAATGTCAGGGGCCCTCAGTCATTTCCACCAGCTGAGGACCTGTCCACTGTGCGTCCTAGGAGGGGATTGTGGAAACATCTCAGCTGCCTGTGGAAGCTGTCACTGAGTGGCTCTGTGTCTTTACAGGATGAACTGTCAGCTCTGAAAGACAAACTGGAGCAGAAGGAAGCCGAGGTGAAAAGGTTGCACGAAAAATTGGTTTGCAAGCTGAAAGGAGAAGGAATTGAAGTCCTGGACAGAGGTAAGAAAAAGGGAGGCTCTGTCACTGTGTCCTCCTCAGTCACCTCATCTGAGGTCATGTTTCCTTGCACAGGAAATAACTGATACAAGCCTCAATTTTCCTAAACCTTGTCTTCATGTTTACCTCTTGAAATATATTTAGAGGGTGTTGACGATGCAAGTGCTGAACTTTCTGTCACAGCAAGCTCTTGATCAAATTTAAACAAGACAAAAAATCCCGAATTAGCTCCTTATGTGGTTTGCATGGGGCCTCAAAAGATACAGTTTATACTGGCCAAGAAATTTTTTAACCATTTTCAACAAATGCCCCAAAAACATTGTGTTGAAAAGGAAACTTTCTGGTAAGGAAGGGGAAGACCGTAGTGCAGACCAAAGTATGATGTGGACCTAGCTGTGAGTAGGTGAAATCAAGGATTGATTCTGGATTTGTCTGCTGGTTAAGTCTAAATCTTAATTAAGCTTGAATTAGCACAAAAATTTTACATGCTGGGTAATTCCTTTTTTGGCTTGTGAAGAAGAAACTGAATTAGTGTTTATTTGAGGGAATCTTAGATTGAGGATTTATCTTACTTAAAACCAGAAATTTTTTTGTTAAAACATCACAGAAATTTTCCACAGACTTTTTTGACCTGATGCAATTTCAATCCTAAATGTATCTCACTGATAGTTATTGCTGGTTTTAAGATTGTGCTTTTAAAATATGTTTTTTAGAAAAAGAAATGCACAAGAGATTAATCTCTTCCCCTGACCTGAGGAGGAAAATGCTGTGTGTAGATTGTCACATTTTATTTCATGAAATGGTGTTTTCAAAACCACTGCCTGAGATCACTAAAAAGGACCACAGAGCTGTGATTCCATTTTTTTGAAAGAACATTTAAATGTGAACAGAGTCTGACTGTATTGCATTCATGACTACTTATATAGGGCTTTTTTCCCTGGGGAGCTACTTGAACTCTCATTACCCTCTGGTCCCCAGCTTTATGGTTTTCAGTATAGCTCAGCAGCAGATCTTTTGCTGTGATGAAACATGTTTTATCTGCCTTGGACTGATATTAAAAAATGCTGTTTGCAGATAACAAGTTATCTGCCTCATTAGCTGAATGAAGTGAGGAAGAGTTGACTCCTTAACTATCAGTAATGTCTTAAAAAGTTATTTCATGTCATAACCTTCATGCTAATTTCCAATCCAATGGATTTTCCCTGCACAGATGAAAGTTGTAAAAAGAAGCTCAAAGATAAAAGTAAGGTTCCTGGTGTCTTTCCATGAGCATTTGCATTCCAGAAGTGCTTTCCAGAATAGCTTTCTGCATGTGTTTGCAAAACTCCTTTAACAAACGTTGTTAGGTTGCATCATCTATAACCCTTAGTTACACTTAGAGTGAAACTGGAGAACAAGGGTGAGTACATCACACTTGAAACACAAAGTTTTCTGAAGAAAATCTGGTAGATTCGGGAAGATTGGGTCTCGGGAAGGCTCACAAAGCAGTTGCCTCTCAGTGAAATGCAGTTGCAATCCAGTAGACCAGATTTTCAGCCAGCATAACTGAGGGAAAATCACTGGAACTGGATCAGTTGCTGGTTTAGCTCGATGTGTCTTAAATGTCTTTCATCTAGAAAGCCAGCCAGGCAGACTCTCTTCTTCTTGCATTTCATTAAAGAGGAGAATGTTCTTCTTGCTCTGTTTGCCTTCCATTAATTTTTAGGAAGTCGAAACAAGGCTTTTTTGCCTGTGAGTTTGGCCCCCTGCCTACATTTGTACTGAAATTTGAATTTTACTTCATTTATGCAAGGTAGATCTTTAGGAAAAAATGGAGATTATTTCCATTCTTTTTGAATTCCTGGTCCAGAACACCTCCAGAACATACATGTTCCCATGTATTTATACTTCTTGGTAAATAAGGATTATAGATGAGGCACAGAACACTGTTGTCTGTGTTAGGAACCTTTCCCAGGTCTGAACTGCAATGTAATATTCCAGCATGACTGCCCATCACAGCAAGTACCTGTATCATTCCACTGTGCCCTCCTCATTTCTCCATCCATGCTGGATTAGGGCTGAGCATCACTGCACGGTGCTTCCTTCATCACATCCATTAATCCCCTGGCTTTGTTGGGTGGGTTTGTGAGATGCCATTTGGGGTGGTTGTTGGCTGTTGTAATGAGGATGTGTTTCATTGCATTCCAAATGTAGTATTTTTTTTTTTTATTTTGAACTTCTTGTTTTGCAGGTATTTGGTTATTTTAAAGATGGAGATAGTGGAAGTCAAGCAGTAGTTTTACTCTCGAGTTTTCCATTCTTCTAGGGCTTGGAGAAGGGTGGGGGGAGGAAGGAAATTTCCTGAATGTCATCATTTCCTTGATAAAAATGTCAGAGAAGAGGTTTTGAAGAAAAATAGCTTTCCTCTTTGTGTTTGCATCTCAGATAGAATTTAAGTGGCTTATGTTTTGTCTGTAAATTTGTAAATCTACTTTCAGATATTACTGAGTTGCTTCTAGGTTTTTTGTTTTTGTTTTTCTTATTTCCTTACACTTATTTGACTTGGAGAACTGTATTGTGTTTTTAGATATAGAGGTACAGAAAATGAAGAAGGCGGTAGAATCTCTAATGGCAGCAAATGAAGAGAAGGTAGCAAAGTCATTATTTTTTCAGTAATCATTCATCAGGTTGATTTAAATCTCTTAAGGAAACCTTCACGTGTGAGCTTTTCACAATTCAATTAAAAATCAGATTTGTAAGAATCAATGACTTTCTGCAGTCAGAAAAATCAGATTTGTACGAATTGATGATTTTCTGCAGTCAGAAGCACTGCAGTGCCTTTAAGGGGCTGTGAGCATTTATGAGCTCTGTGCATGTGCCCAGGATCTGTACAGAGTCCTTACACTCTTGTTTTGTTGAATTCAGTGTGATTAATTTGCACTGTGTTCTGCAAATGCAAAGAGCTCCATACAAGTGCCAAATCACAGGCTGCATTTCCAAAAGGGCTTTTTCTGTGAAGTATGAATTATTTTCATACATGGTTTTGTTCTTTCATGTGCATGTGCATTTTGTAGGATGTTTCCTTTTGATCACCAAAGCCCTAAATCCTTTGTACATGGCAAATTTATTCTGCTCTGCCTTTGACTTAACAAGGGAGCTGAAATCCACTTTCAAGGCTGGGACAGTTCTGGTGGTTAATCAGATGATAGTTTTTGCTAAATACAATTTTTGATGTTTCAAAGCCTCTCAGCGTTCTGAGTCCTGTCCCATCCACACTTCCCATTTCTTTTAGTCTCACAGCCAGTTAAACTAAAGGATCTAGTGTTTGTACTTCTTATTTCTGGGGGAGGAAGCACAGTCACAACTTCCTTTTATTTTAGGATCGGAAGATAGAAGAGCTTCGGCAGTCTCTGAATAGGTACAAGAAAGTCCAAGACATGGTGATACTGGCTCAAGGTAAAAAAGGTATTGTACAACCAAACAAAATGAAACTCTGCTGTCATTTAAACTCCAGGTGTGTTGTGGTACTGAGCTTAACTGTGTGACTGAAGCCAAAGCTGTATCTACACCACAACACGTAATGGCCCATTCTGTACATCCCAAGACTGGTGGAGGTTTCCAGACCCCTTCAGAGAGTGAAGATTGTCAATAGCCCAACAAGAGTGAGGAAGCAAAATAAGTATTTTTGTGGTGGTGGTTTCACACCATGCTGAGTGTTGAAGGGAGAGCAGTTTTTAAATAGGCATTGCCCTTCCTTGCAGTGCTGTGCCTTAAAGCACAGGAGGGTGTTAGAACAGACCTTTATTCTCTGGAAACTGTGCTCCGTGGTCACTTCTGGAGCATGGACAGACATTTCAGGCAGTGAAAAATGGGCAAGAGAGGTTTTTGCTGTGAACAGACTTTGGTTTGTGTTTGCCTCAGGCCTTTGGCAACAAGCTGGATTTCTGCTCACCTTTTTGAAAGTATTGGTTGTCTTTCACAACCAGTCCAAGCCTTTTGGTGGCACTGAGGCAGTTCAGGAGCGTGCAGGGTGGAAGGAGCAGAGGATGCCAACACTGGTGTGGGCTTCAGCAGTACCTAAATGAGACACCCTCAGTTTGTAGCAGGCTGCAGACCTGATGTGGTCACTTCTAGGCTGGTGATAGACTCCTGAGCAGTGGACTGCATTTTTCCTCAGGGCACCTTGAAGATACCACAGAGACATCTTAAGTTTCCAGCAGACTCGACCTTCTGGTCTTTTCCTTAGTGAATAAAGGAAACAAAGTACTTAGGATGAAATTCCACAACATACAGGAAAGAAGTACTCCAGTTTATTCAGCTTGTTGAAACTGGTGCCACTAAATGCTCTGGGGGTGTTTGACCTCCCTCAGTTCCAGCCCTGCTGTGTTGTGATGGTTGAATTGGGAAGTGACACTTGGCCATGACTCCCTCTCTCCTATTGTAGTCTGTCCTAAAAAACCCCAGCAGTCAAATCCTTCCATTTTTGGCAGTATTCTGAGCACGCTGGCTGCGTGCTCCCACCTTGTGTGGGAGCAAGGGGTGTAAAGCCACCAAGGTTCCGTGTTCTCTCCCTTCAGGCAAGGAAAGTGAAAGTGAAGACTTGAATTCAGGGTCTGTTTCCATGGGTTTATTGGACACACCAAGTCTGACTGACCCGGAGAAAAGCCCATCCCCAACCCCAGCAACAGCATCTCCAATCCACGATGAGTTCAACGTGAATATTCATGAAGAGGTATCTTTTTTTCCCCCCTTTATTTAATGCCATTGTTCCTTGAAAACATTGCTTGTGCTGGATTCATGTTGCAGATGACAAAACTCAAGTTTCTGAAAAGATTTTTTCCTGGGTTGCACAGTTTTTTTGTAATGCCTCATATCCTTTTGGAGGAAGTCATTTTCTTTTGAAACCTGCTGAGGAATTTCAATTAAACTTACTTTTCTTAATCCTCAAATGGGATCAGGAGACAGCAAATAGCTGTGTTTATCATGAGAACATATCTAAATGACTTTTTCTATTAGACACAAAAATTATTTTTCGTATCAAACATAGCTGTTTTAGGAGCTACATTTAATTTGGCACCAACTTGAAGTAAATATGTTGGGACTTATTAAATAAATCTTGTCACATTTAAAAGGATGCAATCATAATTGCATCCATTCAGATAAATGATAAGTAGGTTGTGCTCCAATCTCTGATTTTTACAATCAGATTTTCCAGTAATAAAACTATAGATCTCTTCTCTAAGCTCTCAGTCAGAGCAGGGTCTTGACTTACTTAAACAGCATGAACACGCTGTGAAGAAAATTAAATTAAATTAAATGTTTAGCAGCTTTTTGGAATTCTCTGGGTATCTGAGGACAGGATTAAACCTGGAAAGTGAACTACCCTTCATGGTGTCTGTGGTAGAGACAGATTTAGCAGGCAGCCTTGGGAGACTTGTGAGATTTTTGTCTATGCTGTAGCTTAGCTGTGCAATGATTCATGTTTTATCTGCAGTGCCGTCTTTCAAGGAGTAAATAATTCTATTAGAATAGAGAAAAAATCACTTTCAAAACCTTATTTCAGATCCTTCTTTTAATGGTTTATCTGTTATTCTTTTTTCATTTATGATTGCTTAATTTCAGCTCAGAAGCTTGTAACACACATTCTTCATTCTTTTCAGAATTCCTTACAGATCCACACCAGCATTTTACAGATTTCAATCCCTTCCCTTTCATCAACATCCAAGAGCTCAGAAACTGTTGCAGAGAGACTGAAAACACACCCTAGGCCAGATCCTGCAAGTGAAATGAGGTATTATGGTTTCCATGTATTTTTCAATTGTAAATCCAATATTCTATGACATTTAAGGAGGGCAGTAATCTGTCAGTCACTGAATTATCAAGTCATTAGCCAGGTGAACAAGGGTAGGATTCCCTTGACTAGCTGCAGCAAACTAAGCTAATGTTCATGAAGTGCACTGATTAAATCCTGAGTAAGCAAGGGCTGGTTTGGTTGCTGTTGTAGCAGCACTCATGGTCTGTACCAGCTGCTTCACAAGGAATGAACAGAAGGAGAGGGAAGCTGATCTAATGCAATGAAGGCCACAGAATCATTATTTTTGTCTAGGTTTGCATCACTGAGGCCTGGCTGGGATGGCCTTGGCTGTGCCAGCCCTGGTGATTTGCGCTCAGATATTTTTCACAGCTGCTAAAGATGGGTGTAAGGCACTGCCAGAACAAAAGGACTTCCAGCTCTAACCTGAGGAGGGCAGGAAACCCAAGGGATGTGTGGCTGCAGCCTGGGGCTGTGGCTGAGCTGTGGCACCCAGGGGTGTCCCCGTGCTTGGAACCAGTGGCAGCTCCTTGGTGAGGAGTGGCTGTCACCTTCCACCACCATTTCTAATCCTGCACCACCTTCCTTGTCCTGGGAGGAAACCCAATCCCTGCAGACCTGCACTGGCACTGCAGGGAGTACAGAAAAGCACCCCAGACTCACAGATAAACAAAGGCTGTGCTTGGGTTTTTTTTTTTCTGGGTCCAGATCCCTAGCTTTATCTTAAGGAATATCAAACACTAAGAATCCAGAGGCAAGGAAATGTTGTTGACTTAAAACAATCATCAATCTCAGTGTGAAACGTCAGTGCAAGCACCATTTGATGTGTGATTTTTCCAGTTCCAGTCGAGACAAGCATCCTATCCAGAAGCCCAGCTTGGCTGGGTTTGTGCTGTGCATATTCCTCATGCAGCTCGAGCCATCACCAGCAGGGATTTCACCTGGGTCTCCTCTTGGAAAGAACCAAAGCAAGCACTAAACTGCAGCAAAGTGCCCCGTGCTGTGGGTGGTGACAGGGAGATGGTGACCTCCACTCCTTGTGCTGCTGCAGGTCCTGCTGGAACCTCTGCATTTAGGTAAGCTGAATAGTTCAGTATTGTCATCATCTTACAGTGAGAGTTGTCTTTCCTGGGGCTCTTGAGCTCACCTTTGTCCTTTATCTTTTACAAGACTTGCCACCATAGCGGGGAAAATTTGCCATGTGTTAGTAGCATAAGAGCTGCAGTGAAAACAGAATTAAAGCAGGCTGAGATCATAGGATTTCCATCTCAGCCTTTTTTCAAATCTTTTTTGTTTTTACAGTGAAGGAAGATCAACAGGTTCTTCCCCTGAAACTCATCTGTGTGATAGCCCAGTGTAAGTGCCATAATCAGAACTGTTCAGGGGAGATATTTAAATGTGATGGTCAGCTTGAAACCCCCCAAGGCACCCCCATATTTTACATACACATGGAAATAGGTCCCTTAATTCTAGCCACGATGGTATTTGGTGATGGTAGGTTTCTGCTCATGTCCCATGCTTTCATGATCATTATTTTCATATTAATGTTGTATCTGGGCACAGGGTACTTCCTGTTGCATTGTGAAGCATCTCTAATTTGGTGGTAGACTGTCAATATACTTTGAAATTTATAGTTTCCCACAGTGCATGCATACATGATTTGCTCTTTTCTTTTGGTAGTGGGGGGAAGGTGATCAGCTGACTACAATGAGAAAATAATTTTAGTTTCTGCCACATATCCATATTCCCTAAAGCAGCAATTATTACAATGTGGAAGTTCTTACAGTATCTCATTAAATTGCATGGGCTCTGATTACTGCATTTACTGCACTGATTACTGCATCTTAATTCAAAATATCACTGGGTTTAGTATATCTCATCATGTATTACAATGCTTTCTTTAAAGCTGATTCCTGTCAGTGTCTTTCTCTTGGCAAGATTAATTCTAATAACTGAGCTTGGTTTTTATGTTGTTGTTTCAGAACTTCCTCGCTGCAGAAGTCCAGCAGTCTGAGCAGTTTGAGGAAAGAGGCATCTGAAGTGGTAGGTTTGGTCTCTTCCTCCCATCTCCTTGCACGTAGGGGTGACATCTCTGCTGTGACCCTGTGGCTGTTGTGTTGCCTTCTGAGAAATTCGGAGTCAAAGCAAGGCTCCCTGTGGCATGTGTTGGCAGTGGTCACACACATGTGACATCTTCCACGTTTTATTAAAGGAGAAAATCTGTCCTTGAAAACACAGGTGCTTTTTTTTTTCCTCTTTGTATGAAGCTTTTACCTGAGACTCTCTTGCTGTGTTTTTCCTCAGATAATGAGGTGGGATTTTTTTACTGGATATGCTTTTCTGATTTAAGACAAGAAAAAAATAACTACCACCACCACTTCCTACCTGTGCCTGAGGTGAATAATTTTGGAAGGCCATGTAATTAATGCACTATAAAATACAGTCTGGGCTGACTGTATGTTTCAGGTAGTGAGGAACATAACACTGAGCTGTTGGATGTCTGGGGATAGCTTCAGTTTAGGTTTCTGTGGAAGTGACCAAAAGCAGCTAATCTCTAGCAATGCCATTGAATCAGGGCAGTTCATGTGCTCTTTTGTGACAGCCTGGACTCCTCAAAGCTCCTGAATCCCCTGTACCTCCTGTGCCTCACAGCGCAGGGGGGAGGCTGACAGGGCTGAAAATGTCACCAGAATCTGATAAGAGCTGGAGTTCGTGGGTTGGGGGCCTTTGGTTTTTTGTTTGTTTGGACAGACAAGGAGTAGAGGCTGTGGATGTTTTATCTACTTGGCTTCTACCCTGTCTGGTTCCTGCTTTGGGTCCCCTCAGGCAGCTCTGCCCGTGAGTGCCGTAACGTTCAGCGTGTCACCAATCACATGCACAGCTAATCCTTCACAAAGTGAGCCAAAGCAACCCTATTTCCATGTCAGCTCACTGACCTCAAAGCAAGCAAGGATTAATCTGTGTGAAATACAGCTCTGAAGAGATTTATTTGGGGGGGAAGAAACAGTCAGGGAAGGGTATTTGAGTCAGAACTTAACTCAGGGTAATCATAATGAATTGACCACTGGCTATAAACCATGACTTTTTAAATGTCCTAATCTTTCCCAAACAGGACAGAGACTGTGCACAGAAGCCAGCAGAGGTAATGTGTGTGTGGTGATGTGTGTCCTCGGGGAAACACGGGCAGTGAGGAGGAGATGGGAGGCTGGGAGGTGTGGAATTGCCACACGTGGTTCCAGAGGGGGAGCAGCAGTCCTGCAGACAGGACAGAGAGGAGTCTCGGGTGGGTGTCACCGTCAGTGCCGCTGCTCATTGCTCACCACGTCCTTGCCTCCTCACACATGGATTATCCTCCAGTCTGACTGAGCATAAGGTTACCAGCTCAGCTAATGTTTTTCCCCCACTAGATGATTAGCAAAGCTAACCATTAAGTATTTTACTGACTCTGTAATTATCTTTGATTAGTGTCTCTTTAAAAACCTTTCTTAATTGTTTTCTGTGAGGAGCAAGTGTGTTTCTGAAAAGGCTGTCACTGCAGAACCGTCACCCTGTGGTACCTTAGGGCTACATCTTGCAGTTCTTACCTCTAGGAACACCTGACCAGAGGTGACAGACCTCAGATAGCACTCATAGGATGAATGCTGTACTGATTCAGCAAAAGCCAAAGGATTATATTTGGGCTGTGAATGGTTTTTCTTCCTTCTTTCAAAGAGACAGTGAAAGAGCTGACAAGGTTAAAGTACTGCTTTAAATTGGCTAACTGGAATGTCTGATATCTCTTTTGGCATTTATACTCCTTGCCTGATATGTAATTTCCTCTTTGCTTTGGCAGTGGACACAGTCAGTTAATCCATTAATTAAGAAATTACAGAGCAGTGACAGACAGAAAGAGCTCTCTGACACTTGGCAGAGAACCAATGTACTGTGGGGCCTTGTCTCTCTGCTTCCCACTTACTGCCCCTACAGCTGCCCGTGGGGGAGACAGAGGCCCTGGAAAGCCTTCCAGGACTGTATTTTTGCCTCTTCCATACCTTTAAGTCAGCCTTACAGAAACTGAGGAACATCTTAAAGAATACAATGTACTCTTAGCAGGTAGTGATAGTAATCCTGGATCCTGAACATACGTCGGGGTTTAATCCCAGCTGACAAGAAAGAACCCCACAGCTGGTCCCCCTCCCTGCCCCAGTGGGATGGGGAGGAGAATCAGCAGAAAAAAGATAGAACTTGGGGGTTAAGATATGAACAGTTTAATAATTGAAACAGAGTAAAATCATAATAACAATAATATAATAATAATAACAAAACTAATGATAAAAGGGAGAGGAAGAGAGAGAGAAAACCCAAAAAAGACAAGTGATGCACCACAGTATTATTGCTCATCCCCCACTGACCAATGCCCAGCCCATCCCTGAGCTACAATTGGCTCCCCTTCCCAGTAACCCCCCTAGTTTATATACTAGGAATGGTATCCCATGGTGTGGAATATTCCTTTGGTAGCTCAGGTCAGCTGTCCTGGACATGCTCCATCCCAGCTTCCTGTGCACTTCCTCTCTGGCAGAGCATGGGAAGATGGAAAGTCCTTGACTCAGGGTAAGCACTGCTCAGCAACAAGCCAAACATCCCAGTGTTACCCACTTTATTCCCTACTAAATCCAAAACACAGCACTGAACCAGTACACAGTGCTGAACTAAGAAAAAATTAACTCCATCCCAACCCAAACCAGGACAACATATTCAAATGAAGATCTTGTTTATGTTTTTCTTTATGGTTTTTACATTCTGTATTCTTGTAGTGACAGCTGAGAAGGACTTCTCAGATTATCTGCCAGCGGTCACTTGGCCGTCTCTCTCCAAAGGCCTTCTGCAATTCCCTTATATTGACTCTTTATTTCCCTAATTCAAGCAGGTTAAACCTCCTGTGGAAGGCAATAATTTCGCAACCCTCCCTCCCAAGTCTCCTTCTCACAGTGGCGCAGGCGACGAGGACAGCTTTGGCACCCGCAAAGTCAGATCTTCCTTTGGCCGAGGCTTTTTCAAGATCAAAAATAACAAGAGGACTGCCAGTGCCCCCAATCTGGGTAGGTACCGAGCCTCTGCATTCAGATTCTGTGCATTTTGAAGCATCTTAACAACAGCTGTAGCTGCCTCAAGGAGCAGGAAGGCCAGCCTTAGTCTCACTGTAACTTGGTGGCACTTCTGTCAGTAGAATGTTTGGAAAAGATCAAACAGCAAGAAAAAAAAATCACTGATGTAATGAAGTATTTGATGTGGTTCAGACCCTGCTGTGGTATCTCCCCTGGGACCTCCTAGGGGCTTGCTGCAGTGTGAAATGCTGGCTGTCTGGCAGTAGTTCACACTTGGGATTTGTGGGCTTTTTTCCCCCTGGCTGCATCCTCAGTTTACCTTTTTTCAGATATACAGAAATAGGACAGCAGCACTCAGTCTTCCTCTTTGTTTATATTTTTTGCAAGCAGCCTTGCAAAAGAGATGGTGACAACAGGAACAGGATTGGCCAGTCATTCAAGCTCACGTTGGTTTTTTACCTGTAGTGGGGAGGGGGGGTATTTTGGTATTGTCATTTGGTGACATTTGCATATGACAAATAAATAAACAAAATGTTCTGCTTAATGCAGAAGTTGCAGTTGCCATCAGCTGGAATCCTGCTTACATTTACTGCTCTGCTCTAGTAGTCTTTCCACTGATCCAGTTCAATCATCCAGTGAGTCTCTGCATCAGATGTACTCCCAGATATCTGAGGGTTTTGTTTTTCTCTTGCTCGAGATTTAGGAATTTAGCTCTCTATTTCAGAAGCCTGAAGGGGGATAGCTTCTGCTTTGTTACTGACTCCCAGACAACTTTAGACTTTTGTTCAAAACAAGTAACATACCTACACATTGATGATATACTGCCCATATTTGCCTGTGACACAGCCTTGCTAGCTTACTTAGAACAGAGTGTACATCTGTTCCGAGGGTTAGACTCTGCTTTGGTTTATTTCATGTGTGCTTTTGTGTAATCCCCTGTTTCGTCCTGAAATTAATTTGTCTAACAAAGCACAGTACTTGTGGCTGTCGTAAAGGAGTGGAAGATGGGCCATCTAAATCAGGGTGCTGTGACTTGGAGTAAGTTATTTATGTTATCCAGATGTCAGTGCTTCCATCTGTGCAGCTGCTGTCCGGATATTTGCCACCTCACAGGAGCAGTGGATCCTGGAGCAGGTGACCTCCTTGAACCAAAGCGACTGCGGTGCCGTTTCTCCCTCCCCACCACAGAGCTCCACTCCATTCCTTTGTTGTGAAAGGGAGTTTCCCAGTGAATCGGTGATCCTAATCCCGTGTGAATTCAGCATTCGTGTGGCGCTTGTGTCTCACGTCCCTCCCTCCTTTTGTCCCCTACTTTGTTGCCGTGACTTTTGAACTGTGTTTGACCTTGTGCCTCTGCGTGTTCTCTCCCGCTGTGCTGCGTGTGGGTTTGTGCCTTGTGTGGATATCTGAAGATCGCAGTCGAAGTGCCAGTGCACCTGCTTTAGGTACAGTAATCCTGCATGTGTGCCCGTGCCAGCCCCGTGCCCTGACTGCTGCTAACAGCTGGCTGTGGCCACACACTTCCCAAACCACAGCCAGGCACCAGAGCTCTGCAGCGGCACTTCTGCCCATCACTAAAAGGAGTTTTCATGTAACATCTGCCCTCTGCTAAAAGTCAGCTGTGCTGTTCTGAGTAGCTGCTACTAATGGGAGAGATTGCGGGTCAATTTGCAGAGACTTTTGCTGTAACTTTGAGCACAAAGTTACCACAGACTGAGGTACCAGGTGAGAATTGGTGATGCTCAGTTACCTTCATGCTGCCACCTGTCCTGCATCCACTGGAAGAGTTCAAAGGGTGGGTGAAGTAGGGAATGAGCTGTCTTTCCCAGGCATTCATTTAAGGGAGTACTGAGGAAAAGCATATGTAGTTCCTCTTCTAGATGTTGTTTCATTATGATATAATGAAAGAAAAGAAATAATTGGGGCAGATGGGGAAGGAGCCATTCACACAGTAAACAAAAACCAGTCTCGTGATGTGAGCATTCCCTGGGTGGTTCTGGCAAGGGCAGGTGAGCCCTGCCTTAGGAAGCAGAGCTGTGTCAGTGGGGTGGTGGTACAGCCAGCCAGGGTGGCAAAGAGACTGAGTGCTCTGGGCCCTCTCTTTTTCTTACATGGCCCCCTAAATGTTATCTGGGGTCATATCAGTGCATGAAAAGCAGCCAGCTATGAGGAGCAAACAGCGCAATTCCCGCCAATCTCTGCTTCCAATGCACCCAACCTTGTCCTGGTGTTCTCTCTCTAGAATGCCATTTACATGTTTTCAGTTTTTTTCTAAGCTAGAAAAAAACTTTGCCTTCTACAAGTAAAGCAAAAGCCACGAATGCCACAGCCTGGTTCGATGTTAGTGCTGTCCCTCTCACTGCCAGGATCCCCGTGTTGGATAGTGGCAAACCAGAGTACCTGGAAATGATCTTTTGTGTGACCTTGTTGCTTCACTGCAGGGTTTGGCAAGGTGGAAGATGGGACATGTTCAGAGGTGTTCTGGCTAAAGCATCTAAAGGTTGCCCAGCAGAAGGACACACTGGCAAAGCCTGCAGTTTGCTGCTGGTCATGGCACTTTTGTGGCCATCTCAGCATTAACTCTGTGGCTTGAGACCACACGTCCCAGCAATATAAGCTGTGCCTTGATGCATTGTTTACTTTTCTCCTGGAAGTCTGAAAACTTCTTCAAACACAAGTGATGGTCATTTAATTACAGAGCTATATTAAAAGATGCTGCAAGTGATTCCAGGCCTGACTGCCTTGCCATGGCTGCTTCAGCTGAACAAGCTCGTGCTCTCACTCTTCCCCAGCAAGTAACTGGCATAAACTCCTCGTGGTAGTTTTATTCAGCTATCTGGCACTTGCTGGCATATCTCTGCTTATGTAGTCTAGTAGATACTGCAATTCTATTAGTTTTCTTTTTAAATGATCTTAAAATTGTTTTTTCCTTTAATAGTTTAGCTTTTGTGACAACTTCCCCTTTGGGGAAAAGAGCCCTCAGGTTTGTTGTCATGGGAAACAGCTACAGATCAAGGATTTAATGCTTTTAGAGTGGGTGGTAACGTTAAGGGTCTCTGATCAGAGATGTTTTGTTCATCACTCAGAAGATAGGGTTCAGACAGAGCCTAAACTCCATGGTGTTCCTCCGAGGAGGAACAAAATACTCCACAGTTTGCAGAAGTGAGGGGAAGAGGGCCTTCCTTCTGGGGCAGGAGTTTTGTTGCTGGAATTTCCTGGCCAGGGAATGAAATACTACAGATTATTGGGATGGATATCTGCAGGGAGGTTATCTCACTACTAAAGCTTTGGGGACTCCTGATTTGGTTCCCTGCCACTGCACTGAATTGTTTCTGGGCACCCACGTGCCTTGGCTCTGTCTGTGGAAGCACTGTTTACTCTCCCTGAGGAAGAGTAAATTTGGGATTTAATTCACTGCTTGATTCACGAGGTGGATTTTCCCACCTTGGATGCAAGGCATTTAACCAGAGCAGAGCATTGCCTTGGAGCGTTACCAGCCAGGCCCACGAAGGAGGAACATGTGGCGTTTCTCATGGATTTTCCCATCCCTCCTTGCCCCATTTTTCTTGACATGGTGGCTGTCAATAATTTTAGCAGGAGTCATTCCCAAGGTCAGGAGCACATCTGTACAGTCCTGCACAAAAGGGTCTTGACAGAGCTTTTGTTTTCTAACAGCTGAAACGGAGAAGGGATCTGCAGACCACTTGGATCTGGCTGGCTTGCCCCCTCGCCCAAAAGAAGCAGATAGTCTGCAGATGGCACCACCATCTCCAGATTCCAGGAAAAAGGCCAGGGGAATCAAGAAGTTGTTTGGAAGGTAAGTAAAAGATGAGAGATGACCGTTCTCCAGAGCTGGGGCTTGGGCAGGGTTTGCTGGGAACACACCTTCCCTTTCCCCCCTGCCGGCAGGTGGCTCCATGGTTTAATGTCCCAAGAGCAGGAGCCCGTGTGGTGTTTGGGAGAGGTAAGAGTAGGCTGGGGGCAGGCAGAAGAGCTACAAGCCCCGGGCGAGATCTTGAATGTGTTGGTTGCAGTGGCAGCAGCAACGTGCCTATTCCTTCGCCATGTGTGAATGTGCTTCCTTCCTTTAGGCTTAAAAGAAGTCAGTCCACCACCTTCAACCCAGACGACATGTCCGAGACGGAGTTCAAGAGAGGAGGGACAAGAGCAACTGCAGGGCCCCGGCTGGGCTGGTCTCGGGACCTGGGGCAGTCCCACAAGTAAGACACGAGTGGGGCCAGTGCGTCTGTGCCTGGATCCCGCGGCTCCGGCCGAGCACGGGGCCCAGAGGAGGAGGGCAGTGCCAAAATGGAACATCCTCTCTCCTGGCTGAACAAAACCAGGCAGATCCAGGCCGCTTCCTCCTCTGAGAGAGGATCTCTGCAGGGTTGAGGTGGGCTGGGTGGTGCTGCTCAGCTCTTGCCTTTGCAGAAGGGGGCCACGAGGCACCACGTGAGCCCTCATGTGGCAATGACAGATACTCCTTCTGTGCCTTTCCTGCTGCACTTCCAGGGATTAAAGGAGAAAGTGAAACATTACAGTCTCACTCTACAGCTGTAGCCACGCTAGGCAGCAGAGATGGCTCTTTTCAGTGTTTATTGTGGCAGTGGCAACAGATCAGCGGTGCCAGCACTTCATCGTGCTGATGGTTCCCCCTCAGAGATTGTCTCAGCTCCCACAAGATGTGACTTAGGCTTAGCTTCTGGCTTTCTCATTATTTATGAGAATAGGAGATTGGAAGCATGGGATTTATCAGTCTTTTTTGGGTAAAATCTCCCACAGTGAGCTGGACATGCCCTTCGCAAAGTGGACCAAGGAGCAGGTTTGCAACTGGCTCCAGGACCAAGGGCTTGGCTCTTACATCAGTAATGGCAGGCACTGGATACTGTCTGGGCAAACGCTTCTCCAGGCTTCTCAGCAGGATCTGGAAAAGGTGAGGAATACTGGAAACACTCCTTTCAAATAAAGGTACAAAAAAAATCACTGTTTCTGTGCATGTAAATAAGATCTGTAAAGTGCACCTGGTAAAAAAATCTAAACAAGATGAATTTTCAAAATACTGTCACCTGCAATGATGCCAAATCTATTTCTTTTTAGCTGAAGTTTTGTAGAAATTTAATGCTCTGTAATGAAGCTAATAATTACAAACATGTGACTTAACTTCATTAAGCATGGACACATAAATCGACTTTGGCACCTTCTAAAAATACGCATGTGAGAGTGCCTCATTATCATATGGGCTTGTAGCCCTGCTTCATTAGCACTCATATGTGCCACAGTTGTTTTATGCCTATGTGAGAAGGGTGTAAAAAGGTGCTGTTTTGGTCTGATTGTATTTTCTGTCTGTTTTATACAAAGAGGAATGAGGATTTGTTACACACAGGTTGATCAGTCTCTGTCTTTAATTGTTGCAGAATTGTTTCTCTGTTTTTTAAAATGAAAAGCGTGGAAGAAATTGATTCAGTTTATACTTCTAATCCATAGGATTTGCTAAAGTTTGAATTTTCAGCTTTTAAAAAATCCCTCTCCTCACCAAATAGTAAGCCTGTTTTCTCAATTGGGTAGTTACACTACAACTGGAATAAGAGAAGTGTATTATGAACATAATGGCTTGTAATAGTGTTATCAGAGGTAACATTAACCAGCAGGCACTGGTGAAAGTGAAAATGGGATTAAAGAGGTCCTGGAAGGGCTGCACTTGCAACTAAACTGGGGAATAATGTTACACATTTGGAAGCATTAATGAATTTCAGTAATTCCTGGGACATTCCTATGCTCTTAATTAAATAATGATTTTAACTTTACCTGCCTAAATGGGAGGGGTGGAATTAATCCCAGCAAGTATTTTTTTGAATGCTAACATTTTTATTATATTGTGGGATTTTTTTTAACCTGGTATGAGAATATTGTGGCCGACATTTTCATACAATTTGGAGTCCATCACTGGACTTGAAATTAATCTATCACACTGTGAAACTAACCCACCACAGTAAGTGGGCCTTTCCCTGGTGCTGAACATGTGCTAAAACGATGCTGAAATTCAGCAAATAAAAATGCACCTGCCAGATCTCCAGGAATGCTGTGAAAGTGTGACTCTCAGAAACCCTTTGTCATTCAGCAGAGGGAAGAGTATAACTGTCTCAAGATTTCCTGCTTTTCTTCCTTTCACAGGAGCTTGGGATAAAGCACCCTTTGCATCGGAAGAAGCTCCAGCTTGCTCTGCAGGCATTGGGGTCTGAAGAGGAAAACAGCCATGGAAAACTGGATTACCACTGGGTTACCAGTAAGATTTTATTGCATGCTGAAGCAGTGACTTTGGACAGGGGTCCCTAATCGTGGCTGATTTGGGGCTCTGAGGATGGTAACAGAAAGTGGTGCTGGGTAGCTTGGCTGCCACTCTGACAGGAGTGTCTGTCCTGCCCTAGGGTGGCTGGATGACATTGGCCTGCCCCAGTACAAGACCCAGTTTGATGAGGGGAAGGTGGACGGCCGCATGCTCCATTACATGAGTGTGGTGAGTAAATGGTTTCTTTCTTTCCTGACATCCTTTCCATGTTCTTGGCTTCTCTGTGTTCAAAGGACCCCTTGAATCTCCAGTGGGTGTCCTGTGTTAATGCTAATAGCTGTCACCTATAGAAACCAGATATTGCTGCTCACCTGCAAGCATTTCCTAAGTTCTTCACATCTTTAGAGCTACTAGATTCAGGTGGAAGAGCAAACACAGTAAGCAAGAACTTGGACTCGTGCATGAGAAACGAGCAATCCTGAGCTGAAAGTGTGTGGCCCCGATGTGCTCAGGCAGGGCTTGTACTCAAAGGTGTGCAAATGCTCTGGTGGCCATTCAAGCCTTTGCTGTTCACGTTGTTATTAATTAATAGAAGCAGGTGGAACCTTTTTCTTCAGTGAGCAAGCATTCTATCAGCTTGCTTATTCATGTGGATGCTTAGGTGAAGAAAACCCCAGCAATTTGCTTTGAAGAAGATTGCAGTTTTAAGAGGCAGCTTGTTTGAAAGTAGGCTGCACTTAACAGCTTTTTGCATTTCAAAGTGCTTAGCACCAGCATCACCTCCCCGCTCCCCACTTCACTGCCAGTCAGGTGAAGGCAACCCAGCAGGTTTCCTTTGTGGGAGGAATCATCGGGTAAGATGAGATAAGATCTCCCTTCTCTGGGGACACAAATGCAAACTTGAACATGGCTAATATTAATTCTTTCTGTACAACAAAGAAGAAATCAATCACACCCCTGCTCTCTCATGAGCCATGAGTTACCTTTTCCTGCCACGCTTGCATGTGTTTTGCATAGGCTTTATGTCATGGTTTGCAGTTTCATTTATTATAAGATTGTTTCTTCTCCTTCTTAACCCTTGGAGGTGTGATGCCAGCAGCCTCCACTGATCTTGTGTTGGGAGACTTTACTACCATTGTCACTGCCCTGTAATTGTAGATCACTGGGGTTATTTTTAGAGCAAGTTTGACCATCAAATTATGACAACAGATTCACCATAAACAACCAACAGAATATGCAAAGTATTAAACTAAGACTTGTTACGATCTTTTGAAGTTACTCTGACTCCAAATAAGTAATAGTGAATATTTATTATTTTATAATAAATGAAATAGCAAACCATGACATAGTAACCTACTGTCAGATCCATCACAAAGTTAGCTGAACACGGTGGGATGTTTGGGTAGGTAAAGAATCTTGTCTTAAATATCTGACAAAATAAGATTTCAGTGCTCATAACATATAATAGTGAAACATTAAGCCAGGCTAACCCTGGGACGAGGGTGCATACATTTATTTAAGTTAGATAAATTGCACTTGGACTTTGAGAAACTTTTCTTTTCCCTCTTTCTTTTTTTATTCTAACCGTAGAGAATGTCCCAATTTTCAGGATAATTTATTGTTTTCAGTTAAACTTCTAGCTGGACATTTGAGTTATTAAAACTTTTGGCAGGATTAAATGCCAGGTGAGTCTAGTGTAGTGTGTTGGTGCTGCCCTGGCTCTAATCCTGTCGCTGAGGATGTCTCATCTCACCCTTTTTCCCTCCTTGTTACCCCAGGTTTCTTGTACTAAGCTCTCTATCCTCTGTGAGAAACATCCCCCAAGAGCTAGTACAGTGCAACACAGGAAGTTTTTATTTTGGGATAAAATAATAAATTTTATTTTGTTTTATTAAGGTTGCTTATTATTTAGTTTCGTTATGGTTATGTGGTTTATTATGGTTTATATATGGTTTTATTATGGTATGATATTAATCTGTCTGACATATTAAAATCTTCCCCCAGATGTGTCAGATGTGCCATTTTAAGCCAGGGGCCAAAGCAGTCCCCTCCAGGAGGATGCTGGTCCCATGAATAAGCACAACTGTGTTTATTAACTGCCTCTTGCTCTTTGACAGGATGACCTGCTGTCCTTGAAGGTCATCAGTGTCCTTCACCACCTCAGCATCAAAAGAGCCATTCAAGTTTTGAGAATAAACAACTTTGAGCCCAACTGCCTGCGCAGGAGGCCGTCTGATGAGGTACTGCTTTATGAGAAAGCTGTGAAGAGGAATCCTCTAGGGTTTTATCCCTGGTGTTTGATTATTCCTGCTCTGCTCTCTCCTCCTGTCTCCTCATTCTGCTTCATTTTTAGTTTCCTTTTTGTCATGTTGTTCTTTTAACCTCAAGCTCTGACATCACTTTCTTTCCTCTACCTGCCATGACCCCAAACTCATGTCCCCCTTTCCAGGTCTCCCACTTCTCCTCAAGCCAACAGCTGGCTGTTTTGGCCCAGTCTCTGATGTGCTATCTGGGATGCAAATCATCTTGAACTCAGTGCACTGTTGCCACGAGTCTTGTGCAACTCTCTGGAAAACTGAAGGCTGTGTCAAAATTTTCTGTGTAAAAGGAGCTTGGCCCCGTTACCAGGCGGGAGACTGCCATCATTGTGTTTTGGAAGCAGCAAATGCTGGATAGGGCAGTAGATGACAAAACAAGCCAGACTCTTGGATTTAGATTCACAATGTGTATCTGCAAGAACAGCACAGCAGCTCATGGAACCAGCTGAAATTTCAGCTCTACTGGTAGAAATGGCAACTAATCCTAGTGCACAGCACGATAATCAAATGACCTGACACACCCCTGCCCCGACCCATCTCCATGCTGCTCTTGCTGCAAGGTGGCAATCCAGGAAGAGATTTTTTTCTCAAGTGCAAAGTAGGATTGTATTCCTTAAGGGCAGGAGAGGTTTGTTTCAGTAAAGATTGGGGCTGGGATTCAGCTGATTCAGGATGTCTCCTTACCTGGCTGTTCCTCCTGTTGGCAGAATAATGTGACACCTTCTGAGGTCACCCAGTGGACCAACCACCGCGTGATGGAGTGGCTGCGCTCCGTGGATCTGGCAGAGTACGCGCCCAACCTGCGGGGCAGCGGAGTGCACGGGGGGCTGATGGTGAGCTTTTGGGGTGGCTTCTTCCATTTTATTCAAAAAAAGATGTCTGGGAATCACTAGGTCAACGTTATCAATGTTCTGACGTTATCTTTGCTGCGCACGCCTTGTCTGCTTATTCTGCTTAATAAGAAGTTTCTTACCTTATGGTTTAAAGGATATGAATGTCCCGAGGGGAAGGAGTGTGGTTTAATACTCTGTATTCCCCACACAAGTCTGTTTTGGTATGGCATTCTCCACCTCCTGTCCTCCAGTGCTGCTGTGCTGTTAACAGCCATTTTCTGCCTTCCTAGACGTGGATATGGTTTTATTCTGTAAGGGATGCTTGTTACTTTTGTAAAATTTGGGATTACACTGTCAAACCAGGATTGTTTTTAATTGCTCTAGCATCACATACTCCAGACAAGAGACTTACACCTGCAGAGGTTTGTTGTGGTGATTAGGAGCTATATCCCTGCTCCAAACGTTTTATGTCTGTTTATCTTCCATGATTCCTCTGGCTACCTTTTCCGGAATTGGAAGAAGATGCTGGGTAAACATTTTGCGGCAGCTTCACACAGTACTTCAGTTGAGGGTGGATTTATCTGTTCATTTCTTCTTACCTGCCAATTTGTTCCTATTTATAATTCCAGAAGGAAAGCCCGGAGGTAGCATTTTAGGAATCCTTTAACTAGTTAATTCTCTTTCCTCCTTCTTTGTTGTATATTTTCTCTAAAATACAAACAAAAATCCCAAAGCGGCCGTAGGGAGTGACCAAGATAGGCCTGGATGTCCTTGAGATCTTGTCAGACAGTACTGGCTTCAGCTGGGTTCTCTGTGGTTGGGTTCCCAGGTTTTGGAGCCCCGTTTCAATGTAGAAACCATGGCACAGCTGCTGAACATCCCACCCAACAAGACGCTGCTGAGGCGGCACTTGGCCACTCATTTCAACCTCCTGGTGGGGCAGGAGGCCCAGCAGCAGAAACGGGAAGCCATGGAGTCGCCCGACTACGTCCTCCTGACAGCAACTGCCAAAGTCAAGGTAGGCCACTTGTTCTGGGCGGGCTGTGAGGTTCCAGGGAGGCATTTGGATCTCCAGTTTTATCCGTGCTGGGAGGGTGCTTCAGTAAGGTCTGAGAAAAGGGGTTGGTTCCTAAAGAAAGAAGCACGAGAGCAGGACCTGGCAGATGTGGGTTTGACACTTGTGTCTACCATGAACAGGCCACTTCTCAGCCTCTCTAACGTGCACAGACAAGAGGTAGCACTCATGTTGTCCTTCTGTCTGCACTGAGAGATGTTTGGGGGGAGACTGTCCCTTACTGTGTCCAGACTTACGGTTTAATGTGGAATTTTGACCTCATTTGGGATCTGTTAAATGGTGGTGTCTGAACAGTGGTAGAATGAGAGGACACATTGTCCTTTCAGATGCCGCTGTCATGAAATTCAGATCTGTGTAGGAGAGCACTGAGGTTTTGACCCTTTGTCATGGAAGCACCAGAGGGCACGAGTAGGCCTGTTAATTATTTGCTGATTCTCTAACTCCTTGGCAAATTTATCTTCATTTTTAAGCCAAAGAAACTTACCTTCAGCAATTTTGGGAGCCTGAGGAAGAAGAAGCAGGATGATGTAGAGGAGTATGTATGTCCTATGGAGCTGGGGCGGGCATCCGGCAGTGGATCAAAGAAGGGCTTTAAGGCTGGCCTGGATATCCGAGTATATGATGATGATGATTTGGACAGGCTGGAGCAGGTAAGCCAGTTCTAACAATTCTGAGTCTTTGTGCTGCCAGGTTTGGTGGGAAAACCTTCCATTTCCCATGGAAGCCTTCCTTTTGCTTTGGCCTGTGAAAGTCCTGACTTCTTGCTGTCACACAGCTTTAGTGACAAAAGGGTCTGCTCCCGAGGAGGTTGAGGCTGTGAATGCAGCACCTTTAGGGCCTGCTCTGGAGTAACTCTCCTATCCTGACAAGCCACGCTTCTCCCTTGGTCTGAACATCTCAGGTGCAATCAGTAAATTGTGTGCTGCACTTAATTGCCACTCTGGTAGCAGGACAAGGGGGAATGGCTTCACACTGACAGAGAGTGGGTTTAGATATTAGTAGGTTTAGGATAACAGAAAAAAGTTCTT
Source organism: Edolisoma coerulescens (assembly GCA_013397115.1). Taxonomy (NCBI): domain Eukaryota; kingdom Metazoa; phylum Chordata; class Aves; order Passeriformes; family Campephagidae; genus Edolisoma; species Edolisoma coerulescens. The sequence continues at coordinate 1,326,068 of VWZW01004014.1, read as the reverse complement.
CCCTGTGAGGGTGCTGAGGCCCTGGCACAGTTGCCCAGAGAAGCTGTGGCTGCCCCTGGATCCCTGGTAGTGTCCAAGGCCAGGTTGGACGGGGCTCTGAGCAACCTGGGATAGTGGAAGGTGTCCTTGCCCATGGTAGGGGGATTGGACCAAGATGACTTTCAAGGTCTCTTCCAACCCAATCCATTCTATGATTCCACTCGATGATATAAATATGTTATTATAAATTCCTGATTCATTCTCTGTTTTTTGCAGATGGAAGATTCAGAAGGGACAGTGAGGCAAATAGGAGCATTTTCTGAAGGCATCAACAACTTGACAGTAAGTCTGTAAATGGGGTCTGTGCAAAGATCTCTGTTTCTGTAGGATGGGTGAAAACCCCTTGGCAGTGTTCAACAGGGTCAGTGAGGTCCTTTGGGTCTTCTACAGGGACAGAGGGCACAACTGAGTGGTTCAGGGAGGTTCCTGCCCATCGTGGTGGGGAGGTTTGGTGGCCTGTGCTGGCTCCCCACACACCGGGGAGGGCAGGGGACTGGGCCCCCATTGCCCGTGGTCGGTGGGTTTCCAGCTGGGGGTCAGGCTGCATTTTCTGGGTGGAAGCCCGAAGCCACTGGGACCAGCAGTGAGCTGGTTTTCCAGCAGGGAGGGTGAAAGCCTCCCTCAGCAGAACAAAGCAGTGGCTGGCAGGCAGTGTTTGCTGCCCAGCACACGACAGGACCATGCCAGGGGACTGACTCCAGTTGTGAGAAACCTTGACTCTGCCCTCCTTTCCTTTCCAGCACATGTTGAAGGAAGATGAAATGTTTAAAGACTTTGCCACTCGCTCTCCCAGCACCAGTATAACAGATGAGGACTCCAACGTGTGACAGTCCCCACCAGGCACTGACAAAGGCTCGCTCTCCTGTGTGAAAGGACGTCCCCGTTCCACGTGACGGGCAGCAGATCATGTACTTTACATTGCTCTTGCTTCTGTTTGTTAGAAGTAACACTGAGGGGTGGAGAATTTTAAAGAGAAAAGGAGAAAAAACAAGGTGCCTACTCTTAAGTTGCCATAAAAACCACCCAGACACTGGTGAATGGTAATTGTTTTAACTCTATTTAATGTACAAACTGGTGATATGTTTCAGAGTGTTGCGTTTAAATTGATGTGGTATGATAGTGCTCCTTTTGCTTATCCATGGCCTCAGATAATCCTGTACACTGTTTGAAAAGAACAGCAGATGTTAGGTAGAAGTGTTGTGTCTGTAGATACCGCACCATCAGCTCTCTCTGCGCTCTCAGCTGAAAAATAGAAGTTCCTGCTCTTTTTTAAGTGCTTTTCTTTGGCACAAACACCAGTTCAGCCCTATCCAATCCTAGGACTTTTGTCATCTGTGCCCTGCGTAAGCTCCCCGGTAGCTCTTGACTGTTGCTCCTATTTTTATACTGTTTTATAAAAAAAAATTTTAAAAAAGGAAAAAAGAAGTATATGAAGTACATATAAAAGCAAAACTTTAAATTCTGTGAGATAGAGTGATGGAAAGTTGCAGGTGTGTGAGGGAAGGGGAGAAGGTTGTAAAAAAATTATGCCAGTTTGCAAACCAGCTGGTTACTGGGAAAGGCAGGCTGACCTTTGGAACTGTTTGCTTTCGTTGCTTTTTATTGAGTGCACAGTTTAATGATCTTCCGTTTGAGATGAAACAATTCCAAAGCATGTTTCTTCTGGCAGTGACTCATACAGAAACTGCACGTTTTAAAATGTCTTCTTTCTTGTCCCCAGCAGCAGTAGTTAGTGCATTCAACAAGGTTATTAACACTTCCATGACTTAAAAAATTTCCTTAAAGTTGAGAGTACTCCCTGCATATGGAAGGGATATTTCTGTGCTGTGACTAACGTGAAGATGGTGTAGTTGCAAAAAAAAATAAAGTTATATAGAGAAATGTATAGGAAATATATTATTTCATATTATTAAGCCTAAGGTGGGACTTTTCCTCCCAAATTCAGATATCAAACGTGTTGCTCATCATTTTACCTTCTTAAAGCACAGCTCCTCTGCTCTTGAGGATCATCAGGTTTTAAAATTCCTAACTAGCCAGTGGAAATCTTGTGTCAGACTTCCAGTATTGCAAGGTGTCCTAGCCAAAAGCAAACAAACAACAAACAAAAGTAACTTTTTATTCCAGTGGTCATTTGTATGGTGTTGAACGTTGCATGTATTTTAGCACAATGGCATGAAGCTGCTTTGCTCTGTAAAGGCCAACCAAAGTCCAGCTGGAATTGTTCCTTGCGGTGGTGTTGCTTTGCCAAGCATTTGTCGCTCGTTTTGTCGCTCTCCTTGCTGGAAGTGAGACCATTCCTGGTGTCGTGCGGGGGATCTGGGGTTTGTGCTGACTTTGTGGGTGTTCCTAGAACACTGTTAACAATGCTAGGAAAGGAAGAAAGGTTCTTCCCAGGATTTTCAGGGAACTCCCCTCAGATCAGAGGCATATTCCAGCCTTATAATGATGTAAGCTGATAACGTGGACCTTTGAAGGATGTGCAGTGTAGGTGATTATTGATGTACCAAGATGCAGAATTTAATGTGGGCAGGGTTAGGGTGCAGATGCTTGGGATGCGGGTTCAGGCCTCCCTTTCTGTGAATACTCTGCAATATTGTTATTATTTACATGGAAGTTGAACGTGAAACCCTGTGGAAGCACTGGGAAATGTGGTGCAGGCTTCCAAACAAAAGTATTCCTCTGGATGGCTCGCGCTAGTCACTGGCTAGTGGACAGGACTGGATATTCACAGGAGGTAAAAGGGAGCTAGTGACACTATACTGTGTGCTGACATAGCCACAAACACTCTGCAGCTTCTCTGGAGTGTTACCAGTGAGGGCAGTGATGGTTTATTGAAGTGCAGTGTAAGCAGCATTCTGCTCCAAACAACCCTTTCCTGGCAGCCAGGTCATCCCCTCGGAGCTGCCACCTGAACCCTGGTTCTCCTGGGGGCTGGGGACTCGAGAGAGGTGATGAAGTCAGGAGGTTTCTGTGTGTGCGTGTGCTCACCGTCGATACCGTCGGGGTGTTTTAATTGGTGCCTGTTTGGAGAGGGCAACGTAACTGCTGTGTATTGCCATGTGAAATCCAATAAAGTCTGTGGAAAATGCCAAGTGTTTCTGGAAGCTGGTTCCCTTTTTCACACATCCTCTTTTTTTTTTTTTTTTCCCTTTTAATTTTCCTAGGAATCTTGTTTTGTTCTATTTGAAAAGCAAAGGAGGGAAAAGGGGCAAAATCACACATTTTTTTGTTGACTCGTTAGTTCATTTGTCAGTAGTGCCTGCAGCAGGGCTTGACTAACAGCTAAGAAATCAACTATATCAACACTTTTTAGTTATTTCTGGGATTCAGATTTGAACCATCTTGGGTTGTTTGGTGTGGTGAGAAGTGGTGTCATCATTGCTCAGTGTGTGCTCCACTGGGAGCCCTCTCAGGGTGCTCTGTCCCTTCTTGCTGTGAAAGGAACTCTCTCTCTGGTCCCAGGTGTCTGTCCCTTCTCTGGGAGATTAAAAGAAAAAGGTGATTTCATGTTCAGGCAACACCCTGTGCCAAAACCATGGCTTCTCTGCAATAGTCTTAGAAAGGAGAATCCAAGGAGATAAGATCAGATTGGAATGAGATAACATCAGCCAAAGAAGCGGTGCCGGAATTAACAATAAGGAAAACAAGCACAGATGAATTCAGTAGGTGTGAAAGCTACAGGGCCTGTTGGGCAGGTCCCTGCTCAGTCAGCTGTAGAGAAACACACCCAGGAGAAAGCCCAGGTGCCCCGCGGGCTCACAGAGCCCAGCTCTGCCATCACCTTCACCGGGAGGGCTGCAGGTGCCCGTGTGCAGCTGAACAGGTCTGGCTGAGCCCAGCACCTGCAGAGCCTCGAGAGGCTGGAAAATTAAGGTTCTTCCCTGAGGCAGTCTGCATGTGGAAACGACCTCCTCTGGCACAGAAAATGGGCCAGAAGGTCTCCCAGGAGGACAGCCAGGAGAACAAGGCTGAAACTCTGGTCATCTGTGAAGTCTTCAGCCAGGGCGTGCTCCATGCATCTCAAAGGCTGCAGGACTATCTCGGTTTTGTGGATCCTCAGAGCAAATTCCAGCCAGCCACGAACACGCTGAGTGAGATCTTCCTGGTCAACTTCATCAGCTTCTGCCTGGGAAAGGGCATGGAGGAGCGGATCACGACCAGCAAAATGACCAGGCAGCAGTCCTCCCTGTTCGGGGTGGACTGGGTCTGGACTCTGTGTGGGTCTGACAAGCAGATCAAGCTCCAGATCGCCGTGCAGGCTCTGCAGCCGGCCGAGCTGCTCCACGGCGAGGGCCCTGCCGAGGATTGCTGCCGGGAGGCCACGCTGGCCGACGAGTGCTTCCAGAACATGAGCAGGTTTGAGAAGCTGGCCGAGTTCTGCCGCCTGGTGGGACGGGACTGCCTGGGCTTGTTCGTCATGTTCGGCGTGCCAGGGAAGCCCAAGGACATCCGAGGAGTCCTGCTGGACAGCGTTGCCAAGGAGGAGCAAAAATGCCGCCTGTCGGGCAGGAATGCGCTGCGGCAATTTGTCACCAGCACTGACAGCTTCCTGCCCACAAAAGACATGCTGGAAAATTGCCTGGGCACCAGAAATGGGCTGAAGGACGTGGGCAACGTGTACATAAACTTTGTGTGAGCAGCTGGGCAGGAGCAGTGGCTCCGTGCAGCTCAGCTCTGCCCCTCTCTCTTTCCTCCCCACACTCCATTCCCTCCACCTTCCCCTCGACCCATCGTGTTCCCTTAGCTCCTGCAGAAGCCAGGCTGAGTCAGCCTCTCCAGGTTTTAAAACAACTGGATGGACCTGCCAGAAAAATGTGTTTATAGAAGGCACGACGTTTTTCCAGAACATTTTGTTCGCCAGACATTAAGTCCTGGCTGGAGCTGCTGGAAGCTTTATCAGCCAGGGCTCTGGGGAGGTCCTGGTAGATTTGACTCATGGCCTTTGTTTGCTGTGTGACAGAATTTTTTCTGTCCTAGGAGGGTGAGTCTGTAATAATGAAAATGTGCTGGTGCTGGTCAGAAGAGTTGCAGTGAGTGTGAAGGGCAATACCAGGCCTTAAAACGACTGATTTGGAGGAGTGAGCTGGTTTCAATTAAGAGGAAAAGCCCTTCCCAGAGCTAGAAATGGGCTCTGTGAGAGACTTATTAATTACCTGCCCCCTAATTGGTGCCAGGCTCCACGGGGCCTTGGAGCTGTGAACAAAAGGCAGGGCTGGGGCCAACTGCAAATCTTTTCTCGCTGAGTGGCTGTGTCAGGGCAAGGTGTGGCAAGAGCTAGAGGCAGGTGTTCAAGAAAACTTGGGAAAAATCGAGCAATGAGGACAAAAACCAGGCCTGAGGTGGGTGGGACCTTTTCCTCTTCATAGCAACAGAGGCAGCTCCTGACCACTCACAGCAGAGAGCAAATCTGGAGGAGGCAAGATTATTTCACTTGGAATTTCTTTTCAGTAGCTTAGCAGCTGATGGCATTTATGGGCTTGATTTATTCTATTTCCCTCAGCTGTTACTGGACTAAGTGAGGCTTTTGGGTTATACAATTATAATTATTTTCTTTACAGTTAACCAGTGAAGGAGGACCTGATCCATATTCAAACTGGTAAACTCACTTTGGTTATAGCTGTCTGAATAGTCTTGTCAGTGCAAAACTCATCTGCCTCTAGTTTTTGTATAAATTTAGTCATTTAACAGAGCAAAAATAATGTTGAAAACTCATTCATCTTCCACTATTTACTATTTGAGTTGTAAGATGGGGGCAGCTGTGACTCAGAGGCTGTTACCTAAAGAGCCATTTAAAAAGAGCCTAAGAGGCTGAGGCATCAGTGCCACGAGTGTTTGCAGCATTCCATGGCAGAGGCGGGGAGTCTGAAAGGGGAACTGAAACAAAACCACAGAGAACTGTGACATTTTTGCTCAGTCACAAACATAGCTGGGTTTGCAGAAGGGTGGTCTTTCAGTCCTGAAACAGTTCATTGAGATAGAATTGTTTTTAAAGAGCTGCTGTCCCTGTATTCCGTGTGTGTGGCTGGGTTGGTAGGACAGAGGGGACAGTTCTGGTGTGTTGCATAGAGCACCGGCGTAGCTGTGGGGGATTGGGGTTTTGTGCCTGTTGGAACTAACAGAATAATCAATACTGCAGCAGGATTGATACTGGTTTATAAAAGACCTGCAGAAAAGTTTAATTTTGCATTAAATTGGTATGTTGTAACTAGTGTGACTTCAGCTATCCAGTTCTGTAGAAAAGCTGGCTCACTTGAAAACTGGGCTTTTTTTCCTTTGGATGCTTTGCATGCGCTCTCAGTAATAGAAGGGGAGGGGGAAAAATCAAAGTGTCTTGACTGTACAGAGTTTGAACTATGGGAGTTACACACTGGGGCAGTTGTTGATTTGATTTGTGTCCTTCAAAGGGCTCTGGTACCTCAGAGATGTCACATAGGCTTGGTATTTATTTTGGGAGCTGGGTTATGTTGCCCAGGCTGCACCACACTCTGGCCCTTTCCCTTGTGGGCTTTAGCTCAGGCCCCTGGGCCCTCAGCCATGGTGGGAATTGGCCAAGGCTCTGGATTCTGGCTAACAACAGTGAAAAGTGGTTAACCACGTAAATCTGACCATGTTCATCCACTCAGCCAAGCTGGAGCCTCAGCTCAGGTGACTCACAGCCATCCCCAGGCTTCTGTGACTACACGTGCTGATGGACCAGGTAAGGTGCAGCCCTCAGCCAGTGAAATCCCAGGGCAATTTGTGTAGTAACATGACACAAGGTTTGTCCTGGCTACTGAGGAACCTGGAATTCACACCTTTGTCCCGTGGCAGTGTTCTCTGTTCAAATTTCCCACTGAACACTCACTGCTGGGAGACACGGGGAAAAGCCCTGTCCCTGCATGGGATGGAAACTCCTCCGTGCCTTACCAAGAGGTTCAAAGCCCGTTGGGTTTCTGGAAGCAGCTGATGGACTCTGCCTCCCTCGGGGGTCTTGCTGGGAGGGTCAGCATTCCCTCTGCCCGGAGAAGGGGCAGGGAAGGACACGTCAGTGAGAGCATCTCCTTTGGGAAGGTTCCATCTGCCTGCCGTGCAGAAGGCACAGCAGAAAGGGGTGTTGAGACCAGAACTACTGCAAACCAGGGGTTCAGGGAAAGGCAAACTCCCTCTGTGTGCCGGAGGCTCCGTGTGCTCTGCCAGAGCCCGCGCTGCCGCGCCCGGCTCCGGGGCTGGGCCGCGGCATTGATCCGGCCGTGCTGGGCCGGGAGCTGAGGTGTCCCCCTCACCTTCAGCCGTGCCCCCTCTGCTCCCCGTTTGTTCCAGCTGCTGCACTGCCCCTGCTGGCCCTTCCTTCTTGTTCTGCCTCCCCTTCTTCCTTTGGCTGAGCTGTCGGAATGCCTCTGCAGCCTTCTGGAGCTGGGTGATGAGGCCTTGGATGCCATCCAGGGTGCAGGTCAGGATTTGCTGTGAGGACAGAAACCCAAGGGAGCAAGGTGAAAGCGAGCCCGGGCTGCGCATGGGTGGGAGCTCAAATCCCAGGGGCTGCTGCAGTTCCCAGGAGAATGCACAGGAGTGGGCAATCCAGGCAACGAAAGAGCTGAATGCATCCCTTTGCAAGCACAGAGCTGCTGGGCCTGGCTGGGTGCTGTCCTTACCAATGTGAGAAGTGACCCCTGCTAATGGAAGGCTGGAAAATAACCCAGGGGGGATGGGAAGGAGCAGAGCTGCCTCAGGTCAGAGGACATTGTCACTGACCTGGTGATGGAGATTTGCTTTTGGCCACCTTATCTTTGTGCACAGCAGGTATCTGTTGGAAAAATGGCCAGCTGATGCATTAAATGTCTGCTCAGGGAGGAGCCTCTTGCTCCCTGCCTCTCTTCTCCCTCTGCTCCTGCCTGTGGACTGTGCAGTGTCCTCGTTTCCCACCGTTTCCTTTGCCATCTCCTGTGCTAACACGGCTCCAGACTCCTCGTGCTCGCCAGAGCCGGAGCTTCGTCGTTCAAGGTCTGCAAGCGAGGGACAGAGAAATACATTTGCTCTCAGAGGCTGGAAATAGGCTCCACAAAAGGCAGGGATCCATGGGCTGGTAGCTCCCAGCTTGGGTGTTTGTTCTGGGTTGTGAGGGCACCTCGGGACCCCCCAAGGAGCAGGAGGCGATCGGGGTTGCGGATTAAATGCTCCAGGGGCACAGTACTTGCCTGCCACCCCTGTGTCCATCCCAGCCCAAATCCTGCCCTGCTCCTCTGGGCCCAGGACCCCCAGCAGACACAGGCAGGACCCGGACCCGAAGCCCCGGTCCCAGTGCCAGGAAGCAAAAGACTGAAAAGTGTAAAAGTGAAAAGCACAAGTGAAAAAGGCCAAAAATTTTTTTCTGGGGAGAAGCAGCAGCAGCAGGTCTGCAAGACTAAATTCATTTCACTTTGGATCACGAACAGAAAGACTGCTGGCAGCCATCACTAAAATGACTTTAGCCTTTTGTGCTTGTGAGCAAACCAAGTTTTCCAGTATTCTAAAAAGCATAAGATCCACAGCAACTTCCAGAACTACAAAGCACCACAGGAAAGAAACCTGCACTCAGTCTCTGCTTTAGACTCACACAACAGCACCATACTTGACCATACCCTACAAGAGAATCCCAAAAGCACAGAAAGGACCCTCCCTGCCCCCAGAAGATCAAGTGACAAGTGTTCATAGAGTCACACAGCTGTTTAGGTTGAAAAAGACCTTGAAGATCAAGTCCAGCTGTGACCCAGGACCACCCAATCCACCACTACCCCCTGTCCATCAGTGCCACACCTGCACATCTTTCAAACACCTCCAGGAATGGTGATTTCTCCACTGCCCTGGGCAGCCTCTGCCAATGCTTAATAAATAACCCTTTTAGTGAACAGCTTTTCCTCAGTATCCAATCTAAACCTCCCCTGGCACAACTTGAGGCCAGTTCCTCTCATCCTGTCCCTTGGGAGCAGAGCCTGGCCCTCACCTACCTCCAGATGGATTTGTGGAGAGTGATGAGGTCTCTCCTGAGCCTCCTTTTCTCCAGGCTGAGCATTCCCAGCTCCCTCAGCTGCTCCTCACAGGCCTTGTGCTTGCAACAGGAAAAGTTCGGGTTAATGTGTGGACATCTTCAGAGTTCATCCCTGGAGGACATGAGGGTGTTCTGAAGCTCTGTTTGAATCCCCAAAAATGCACATTAGCTTGGATTACAGGCTCACCCTGCCTAGGCAGCATCACACTGAGCTACCAGAATCCACAGGAGTTCCACATTCCTGTGTATATTTTTAGGGAAGGAGCCTGGGATCTGAAAGAACAAGTATTTTATGTTTCAATTCAGTATTAGACAGAATTGCCAGCAGACTAACAGCAGGGCATCAAAATAGTATTTATTGACCTGGTTTAACCACATCCTCCCATTACCTGCACCATGCCAGGAACAAACTGTCTGTCAGTATCTTACTAGAATTGTGTTGCTATACAGACACAGATAAGCACATTCAAATCATCTCAACCATATTAAAAAATATCTATTAATTTCACCAGAAATATTTACAAGTGACACTTTTTCTTGAAAAGACTGCTTTAAGCCAGAAAAAAATTCACAAATAGTAAAGGGAGAATCTAATAAATGAATTGAAAGTCACAATATTGATCACTGACTGCAAAAGAATCAAAGTTACATTTTTGGTTTTATTTTTTAGGGATAGCCAAGAATCCAAAAATAGTGGTTTGACTCTAGACACTTATATAAATCTTGTGAAAGAATTAATCTGCTCCTTCAGTAACAACAGCTGCCCCATTTCCAAACTAATCCAGTTAAAAAAACCTGTTGTAATAAAGTCTGTATAATATTATTTATGTACTCATTTATCTATGAGCTACAGTATTTGCTGGTTTATTTAGAATTTATTCTAGAATAGAAAAGAGAAAATGCATTTTACAATGGCAGAATCTCAAATTCTCCAATTTCATTTACACAAAGAGATTTCTATCAGTTCTTAGAAAGTGCCTGTTTATTTCTCCCACTTTGCTCCACGATATAGCCCAAAATTCAGAAAAAGCAGAAAAGTTTATTCTAGTAAAGCAAGAGAACTGATCATTTTGGCCCCATGTCTGTAAAAAAAGAGATCTGAATGCAGGAAATGACATCCAAATTAAATGGAAAAAAAAAAAAGTCTATAGAGTTAAAAAAAGAAAAATCAATCCAAGAAGCCATTCTAGCAAATCACCATCACCAAAAATGCATCATTTGCAAAAGGAATCATATCTATAAGATACAGAGCTGCTCTGTCAAGCAGAGGAAGCCACTTCATGTCCAGATCGTGTCCTCATGAGGACAGCGTGGCTCCCCAACAGTACAAGGGTGACATCTACTGACAGCCACATCCATCTGTTCCCAACTCCAGCCTTCCTAAAAACACCTGACACAGGCTGCCATCTTCACCTGGAGCAAGAGAGGGTAGGGTTGTACCTATGTTTAAATGTCTGTATTAAAAAGATGCACATGTATCAGATATCTTCAAATGCTTTCATTACCTGAATAAAAAAAAAAAAAACACCCAACATAAAGAAAACAGGAAAAATCTGTAATTTTATGATAGATAATCTATGCAAAAATGTGTTTAAACCTTCAATACCAGAGATAAAAAGACCCACTTGCTATATTAGTGCTATGTTGTTCTAATGCAACCTCTAAAGTGCCATGTTCTTGAGTCATTTGCTGTAACTGGGATACAATCCTTGCAAAAGCTGTTCCCAAAAGATCATCCTGCATAGCATTTACTTACACAGCTATAGTACACAGAGATTTTAAAAGGTCACACACTTAAGCAGTAGAAAATTCTCCCAATCTCTCCAAAAACATAAAAGATGCTCTAGAATTTTAACATTTTTTCACCAACAGACAGTGCAAGCCTCACTCTGGAGCCAAGACAATCCATCCAAACTTCTCTAGTTAGTAAAGAACCTGGGACAAGACCAAAGTGCTTTATTACAAATAGAGATTATTTTTCTCTGGTTTTATGCACTGCCTCTCTAATAATACATTACAAATAATACAAAATAGTAATTAAGAGTTTGTTGCTCTTTTCTTATACCTTTCTCATGTTTGTGTACTGGGAAAATGACTGTTTTTCTCAAAACATTCTCTTCTATTTGTTAGGGTGATCCAACCCCAATCCTTGCTCCCAGACCTGTAGGTTTCATTTTCACCTTTGACTGCAAAAACTGCACTGCTGAGAAGTGCAAGGAATCACAAACTACATCATTTGAGAATTACAATACCTTACTTTACAACTGTAGTGTGTGCAAATTGTTATTTCAATTAAATTTAATAGTTACAAATATTCTCAAACCATGTAAGTACAGTAGGTTCTACAGAAAGTAACATGGATAACCAGTATTCTGCAACTTGAAACAAAAACAATAAATAAAAGTTTGAAGTATTAAAACTAAGAAAAAGTAATCCTGTACATTGTACAGTACCTTTTGGTTAAAGCTTCTTAGCAAAAATATACTGATGTGTTCTAAGCATTCCAGTTACAGATGGTTCAATATTAAAATTTCAAGGTTTCCTCATAATGAAAAAAATATTGCATTTGTCCGTAGGTGCAGCAGAAGATGTCTCTCTCTGAACAAGGCTTCAGTCTTTAAAAATCTCGAGACAGCAAGTCTGAATTCAAAGAAACCATTACAAAACTCGAATACAGTACTGAGGATGTAGAGTTGTTGTGCATGAGGGGTTTGACATTCCTTACTCCCAGAGCAGCTCTAGAGAGCCCACTGGATGTCACTGAGGTCAGCTGGGTCTCCCAGGCCTCCATCAGCCTCCAGGTAGTTCATCAGAGCTGTCATGGCAGTGTCATCGTTCTCACAGATGGCATCGAAGTCCAGCTGAGAATTGCCACCTGCAGAGTGAGTAAAACAGGGAGTTTGAAGCAGGTATGAACACTGTGAAGCACAGAGAACATGGTAACTTGCAAAACAGAATTGGTTTGAAGCAGCACCTGCCTCTGAAATCAAGGCAAATATTTCTATGTTTAAAAAATCCTAACTTGACTTCCTTTTAGTTTAAAACCATTACTCCTTGTTCTGTGTTGTTGGGGTTAATTCTTTTTTCCCAAACCCTTATCAGAGGATTAGCTTTTTTTCCTTTGGTATTTGTTTTTCTTTTTTGGTTGGTTGGTTTGGCATTGTCAGAGTCTGGGTTTTTAAATTTTTTTTTGAAAAGGCTCATAGTTCAACTGGAAGAAAACTGTAGGTTATAAATAAACAAATAAATCCCTGGTAAATGAGGGAGAAGAGGGAGATGGAAAAGTTTCTAAGAGCTGAAATACAGGATATGCTTTTACAGCAGTTTGCCTTTTATGTTAAACATAATGCAGTGGCATTTTCCTCTTACAGGGCTAGGGAATCCTGTATCCAGACAAACTTAACAAGGGAAAAAAAAATTCTTTCTGAACCATTTTGAGCAGTCCTTTGTATCAACTACTCCCAGCTTGTAGCTAAGAAAGAGGTAAAGTGCTAAAGGACAATAATTCTCAAATTACAAGCAGTTCCCTGAGATTGCACTGAAATACTTTTCCCTCCCCATCTCTGTCCTGGAGAGAGAACAATAAAATGCCTCATGAAAAGTGTGGCCTGCAAGAATGTAATGGTAAACTTTAGTTACAGATGCTGGTTTTTGTCATCAGCTTGCCTCACTGATCAAATTTTGCTTTTTGCCTTGCAGCAATAACACATCTGTTTTCAGAGTGCTCTCATCTTCAGACAGACAGACAAATCTCTTTACAATTTATACATGGTTGTAAAGTGGTGCACTCAGAAATGATACCATTGATCAGGAATGTCAGCCCCTGCAACCCCGAGAACATCCCCAAGAGAAGTAATTCTTACTGAGGAGAGGTTCATTACTGGGAAATGGAATAGCACCCTGGCTTTGTTCTGAATTCTCTAGAGCTTCTGTTTCTGAAGGACATAATTGAATCAACTCTTTATTTGGCACCTGAAAGAGCAGAATCGGTAGAAAGGACAGAATTAGATCCTAAATTTAGTAACAAATATTACATCACAGAAACTTCATAGATTGCTGCCAAAGTATTAAGAACTAAATAGAGAAAGTGAAAAATAGCACTAGGCCTGTCTTAAACACAAGTTGTGACTTACACAGCTGTCAAAGGCACTTCACAGTGGTGGCACTGCTTGAGGGTCTAATTCAGTGTTCAGTAAATCAATCCAGCACAAAATGTACTGGTTTGCACTTTCCACATCTACTACCATAAACTACAAATTCCCAGTGACCTCGTGTTTGTCACTGTCAACATTCTAGCCAAGAGATTTAAAAAGCCCACATACCTCCCAGGTTCTATATGCATTAAACTATATTAATCATAGCAATAGAGATGGAAATCATCCTAACCCAAAAAAAAAAGATTTTTTTTTCCTGATACTTATTTTATTTAACACATAGATGCAATTTAGCAGGAGAGATTCCTAGGATTGCCTGACTTGTATATATTCTACCAGGGAATTAATAAAGGTGAAATGCTTTCCAAAAGTATTTTAGGAATAAATGGAATACCAAAGCCCAGAATAAAGAAAAATCTTCAATGAATATGATGAAATTATCCTTATGATGAGATATTACATGATTTAGAGAATTCAGGATATATAAGTCAAACAACTCTTAAGGAAAAAGATCTGTGGTAACACAGGGGAGAACAGATCATAAAAGAATGGGGGAAGTCAAAGCAGTTCCTAGTCCCGAATAGTGGGGCTTTTTCATAGGAAATGAGAATTGCAGTGAAAAGATAAACTGTCTTTTACAGGAAAGAAAATTACATTCAAAGAAGAGCTGATGGAGAAGTTTGTTCATACAGTGTCCAATACAAAACATACAACATACTCAGGTAAAAAGATCTGTTAATTATTCCATAGCTATGGGCAGTAACTATGTAAGTTATGGTTTGTGGTGTTACAAGCACTAGTAGATTTACAAGCACTGCTAGATTAGCATAACTATCAATTTCTAGAAGACTAATGAAATACCTTCAAAGTCACAATTTTAAACATTTCAAAACAGCACAGACTTTTTAAAAAGGCTCTTCAAAAACATTAAGATTAAAAGTACAAGCGAGAGAAAACAAGAACTGCTATTTTATTTAGGTTGTCACACTCAACAGGTGACCTTTAGTCTGTGATAGTTTCTAGTAAGAGTTTCAGTTCAGCTCCAAATCCAGGAGAGGCATCATCCCCTGAATCACACTCACACTGAGCATAGTGGTGGAGCTCCAGCAGATCCTGCTGAGTGGAGACTGCAGCCTCAGCCTCGGGAACAGCCCCTTAAGGCTTGAACTGATGCCCTTGTAAATGAGGTGGGAATTGCAGCCACATCACTCAAAAGACTCTCACAGCTGACAGGCACTTGGCAATACCTTGCACATTCTCTCACAAAAGCAAATCAGGGCAATCTGGCTCAAACAAAGGCTTTGATCTGACATTAACCTTTTAATTTTGGATTTTTACAAGCAGGGGCATACTCACATCGCTGCAGTTTATAGTTAAAGCTGGAGAAGGTGACTTTCTCAGGAGATGTGATGGACTTAACTCTCCAGAGGGTGAAGAATGCAACCTAAAATTGCATATGTTTAGTTGATTTACCAGGTCACATTAACCAAGCGCTGAAAAATAGACTGTGTGTTGCAGAACCCACCAGACCTCCCCAGTGACAAAGCACGAGTCTGCTAATTTGAAACAATGATGTCTTAAATTCTCCTGAAGATTCTCAATTATCCTGCTCCAAGTTTTGGTAGCAGAAAACAGAGAAGAGATCAGAAAAGGCCATGGGTCACAATTCCTTGAGCACACTTTTCTCTCTTAAATCACCAGCACAGTGATGTGCTCTGCCAGGCATGAGACTGACATTAGATTGTAATGGTATCTCATAATGCTATTGCTCAACCTAAAAATGTTACATATATAATGCAATAAAAGTGAAACTGGAGCAACCCTCACATAATCATATATCCCTCGTCCCTATCTTTACTTAAAAGCCTGATGATGATGTTATGCATTTATTACCTTTGTAATTCTAGTATTTCATTTGCAATTTCAGTTCCTATACTTCCAGCACCAAGAACTGTTCCAGAGGACATTCCAGGTACACTTACTAAAGACTGTTTTACAGCATCTGTAGATAAAAAAACAAAGCTCAAACAAAACCTTAAACCCAGAGCAGTTTCATAGCAGAGCAAGGATTTATTTTAAAGCAGCTTTTGTTCTAGATATATATAAGCACTATATAAGTATATATTTTCATATCTATATTCAGAAATTATATTCCTTTAAATACTGATTCACAGCAGAGGGTGTTGCAATATAAAGTGAATAATCTGTTTGTGAAAATTGTTGTTCTCCAGTAGTGAAATGTATTTAATCATTGCCACCTCCAGTGTCTCTCACAGACATTGCAAAGAACATGAGTTTAAAAAAACCCTTGGATTTCTCACCATGAGTTATTGCAAGAACATTTTGAAAAGCAAAAATAAAGACATGACAGCAAAGTGATAGAACAGCATGCAGAAAGCAGAATCTATGCATAGCAGAAAAATAATAATAAAATATGTTCTGTATCAGTATTGCCCTGTATTTTATAGATAAACTCAGCACAATTGCATTTGTTCAGAAAACTGGGCGAAGTATGAAGGGTCTGTGACAGAAGCACAACATCCTACCAACCAAAACCCCAGCTCTAACAGAAGCTGCTAGAAATTAAAAGTATGTTATATACACTTCTTGTTAGAGTTCTGCGACTTATTATCAATTAAGATTCTGTAAGTAACTAGAAACTGTCACCAGAAGTAGCTTTAACTAAAAAAAAATTTAATCTTTCCTTGCACACAACATAGAATAAAAAAATCTCTGGACTGGAGAAATCTAAACTGACTGATCAGGAGATGCAGCTGTGATAACTGTAAGAAGTGACACTTGCCTTCTGCAGGTTGGGAACTGTAGAGGACCTCTTCTTCAGCTGATTCCTTATGACCTCTGAGATTTAAAGAAATGAAAAAAATCCAAAACAAACCACAAAAAGTCAGCAGGTTTTTTTTTCAAGAGCAAAATCCAGCACATATTTATGTTTAATTTCAATAATACTTTACACAGAATCAAACCTAACATCCTAAAACTAGGGAAATGTAAGATATTCCTCACATATTTCCGTGTCCAATTCTTTGTAATGTTTCTGAGCAGTGGGTGAAATACTAATTTCTACTTACTCTCCAAGTAAAAAAGAAAGCCAATAGGATTGTCTGTGTCCATGACAAGGAAACAGGGCTGTCATTTTTACTGTTAGGAGGGAAATCAGGGAACCAGGTACAACTGCTACAAGGACAGGTCAGTGGCTGCCTCATGCCAGCAGCTGCTGCCACCTTCCTTCCTGCAGACAGCTGCAAATGCCAACATCTCCAGGGCAGGCAAAAAAGTGTCCTTGGGCTACTGGCCAGCACTGACTGTCTGAACTAGTCTTCTCTCTCTTCTTGGGGAAAAAGGACATGGGCAAAAGAGGTGGGTGATGTCAACTTAAGGCATGAACCAGATACAGAATGGGCAAAAGGCCCCCTTGACAACTTTGTTTAATGGAAATAAAATCCCATCTGTCCTCTCTCAAAACCCCAATCATTGGCAAAGATCCTCAGTAGCACTGGTACAATCTGAATTACAGCTCCATTGCAAGGTACAGAGAAAGAAAAAGAATTGCAAATAAAAAGAAGAATTAAACACACACATTTCCTGTCCCACAGGCTCCACCCCTGCAATCAATTTGGAGAGGATCTTTCTGTCCTGCCTCCCATTTCCACCATCTATCAGTTGTGCTTCTCCACCTTCTGACACCTGAGGGGTAGGGCAGCACTTGGAACTGGGTCAACTGACACATAGAGGGTTGTAAAGACCAGAAGGAAAAACAGAATTAACTTGACAGTTCCATTTATTCAAATCTACTTTTCTTCAAGATCCTTCCCTTCTTCCTTTAACAAGAAACTCTTTCACCTCATTTTTTCCTACTGGGAAACAGCATAGTTTTCAGAGTCAAATCCACAACTTAGGCCTGAAACAAAAATAGCTGGTAAATGCCAAAAAAATGTTTCTCCAGGTTGTTCAGCCCCCTTTTGTGCAGGGTTGATATTTTCTAGCCTTGTTCTGCTTCCTAAGCAGGTTATTTTCTGTTAGTGCTAACTGTAATTATGACAAAAAATAAATGGAGAGTCATAGAAATTACTTACAATACCACAGTGTTGTTTGATACAATGTACTCCAGCTCTTTGGTCCAAGGATTCATGAAACTAAACCACTGACTCTTTAAAGTAACAAAAGTCCCATCTTTTGCTCTAAACTTGTAGGAATTTGTAAATACTTTTTCTTTATTCTGCAACACTAGATAAGAAAAGGAAAGTTATGATCACCATATTTAAGCTTAGAAAGGTAAAGTTAAAAATAATAAATCTGTTTTACAGCATCATAAAACCAAAATGTTTTTGTTGGCCAGACATAGAATGACATGCCAGAACAAACTGGGACCTGTTCTAAAATCAAATTATAGTTTCAGCAGGATCATAAATCTTACATTAAAAATCAAATACTAAGTTTCTACAAACCACAAGGAGACTCATGGCTTGGTGAGCTTTCTTAACTCGTGTCTTTAATTATGTTATCACACACATCTGCTCTTCAGGATTCCCTCTTCTTCCTCATAAAGAATGGAAGCAGAGGGTTTGACAGATGCACTGACATTATTCCCCCACAATTAAGGCCCTGCACCAGGAGCCAAGGCAACACAAGTTTCTCCCTGCTTTTATTACAAGCCTTACACAGGCACATCTTAACACAGACATCAAACAGGGCAATGCTGAGGTTGGGTAGTTTGGGTTTGCAGTGTTTCCACTTGCAGTTAAATGTAGCTGTAAGTAGTCTGATAGGACCAACTATTTTGTACCTTCTTTATGTTTTTCAGCTAGGTGATTGTGATCATCTTGATGGCAGTACTCATAACAAGAAGTTCCTAGAAGCTCTTGTGGCAGATACCCTAAAATTGCTGTTGCACTGTTAGAAATAAAAACGTGAACTACAGCGGATTCAAAGCTGTTTTCTTCAGTATCAGATAAAGCAGAACATTAATATTTAAACAAACAGATGCCTGTGTTCATGTTTGGGGAAAAAAATACAGCATTAGTACAGTTCTAAAACAACAGGAAGTATTTTTCACTGCAAATTATCCCTTTGCAATGAATGACAATTCAAAGGTGAAGTAAGTGTTTAAACATGCAAACCACATGTAAAAACAAAATACTTCTGTTTAGTGGCTTCCCCTTAGCCAGTCAGAGTACTGGTCACACATAAGAGTCAATAAAAAACTCAGCAGCTAAATTTTGCTCTTCCACTCAAAGGAACTGGTTTTAAACTGACACTTTTAGTTGAAAGAAAAGACTGAAAGCAGTAACATTTCCAGTGACAATGAAATTCAAAATGCAAAGTGGTAACTAGGTCTCTACATCAATAAAAGTCTGGTTCAGAAAGTACAGAAAATGGGAACTTAGTTCTCACTTGTAATGAAATAATTTAGGTATAATGTATTTGTTACAAACGGTAAGACTCTCAGAAGTAATAACTTCTGGTTAAATGTTTATTACTTCAGTCATATGCAGCGCTATGAAGCTCTAACTTGAGTTTTTCTTTATGAATAAATGAGTCCATTTTATAACTTGTTTTAACCTTGCTAGCTCACCATTTTCTACAGAACAATACACTTTTACGCATTATGTATTATTTGACAAAAAACAAAGCCCCAGTACACACAGATTAAAAATTAACTGCTTCTTGTGTAGAGCAGAAAAAACTTCTGAAAATTAGAATTTTTGAGAATTCTCAAAAAAATTCTCAAAAGTTGAGAATTCTAATTAGAACTTCTACCCTGCTGGAGAAATTACAGTTTTGACAGAGTATCAGAAAATGGAAGCAGTGTGGTCATTTCTCTTCATTAAAGAACAAAACGCTTACCGCTGATCTACATAAACAAATTTTCCATCCATGGCAAATCGTGTAACAAATTCTGTTGCTTTGACTTTTATCTCTCCACTCTTTTGTGGAACAATATAAGGGTGTAACCTCCCAATTGCAACAAGACAGTTAAAGTTACTACTGTCCTTTTCTACATCATTTTCCTCTTCTACTCCCACCTCATTAGGAGGCCAGTTCTTCAAATACCCAGTACAGTGAATGGTGCAGTATTTTCTGTGATCTAATAGAAAGAAATTAAATAAGAAGCAGTTATTGTTCAAAGAATAAACCAAACTACTGATTTTATTCTGTTGGCCATGAGACCAGCAACTCTATTTCATGCTTACCTACACCACCTGTACAAAGCTATGCATCATTTTACAGAGTTTTTTTAAATTAATTTTGTTCTATTCAATTTGGGCTTACCTGCTGAGAGAGCTTCTAAACCTATGTAAGATTTAGGAAGATGAGTTGTAGGTGTTGGCAGCTCAAACACAAGTTAGACAGAAAAGAAAGTAATAACCCACAGATCTCTTTGTTTTTATATGGTTTCATATGGATTGTGAATTAAAATTAACCTGAGGCCCTCTGTAGCTTCCAAATCAAATTACCTTTGGTGAGCACAACGAGCTGAACATATGCTCACTGCAGTTGAAGAACACTGCACTGAAAGAATCAGTCAACAACAACCCAAAGCAATCCAGCTTATTTTCTATTTATCTCAGGCTCCTAAATGTCTCAATTTTATGGGAACACTAATATTTTAAACATCTTAAATTCCAGCATACACTGTCATTCATCCCTTTCTGCTCCCTAAATAACATGCAAACACCCTCACAAGCATCAAGGTTTGGTGTTATGTGTTCTACAGCAGCTGCCTTTCCAAAAAAATGCCAAGGCATTCTTGACATCTGTATGCTGAACAGGATGCTTTCCATAGGTTTGATTTTCCTCTCTACTACAAAAAACACACATCAACTCTGCAAAATGAAAAACTGAGTTATCCCACTACAATTTTGTCACAGTTTCTCAGGTGCCTTCCCTCAAAACTGCTTTCCTAAGAAACATGTACAGAAGTTAAATTCTTATCTCACTGAGTTATCTGACACATCAAGGGATACCACATTCTATTTACTTACAATCATGGGCCTCAATTTGTGGTGTATCTCAACAGTAACAAGTTACATTGAAAAACAGAACTTGGAGGGTTTTTTCAATATCAAACAATTCCAACACACCTTTGCAAAAATCAATACTAAGGTATTAAAATAAAAGCTGGAAATTGCATTTTTAAACTGAAATTTAAATTTTCACTGGAAACTTGACAAGATTATACTGCTCTACAGACATACTAAAATATGAACTAAATTAAAATTACTGGGAAAACGAGTGGAATTACACTGATAAATTAACTTTACTATGAAAGGGGGAAGAAAAGGAAAATTCATACTTTAAATACACACAATGCAAAAAGTAAATCAGAAAATAAAGTTGGTTTACTTGCTTTTTTTCTTTCAAAATAGTAGAGTTTGCAGGCTTTATTCACTCAGTTATCTTCAAGACATAAGTTATTTAGTTTCATTCTTCTGATCTGCTCCAGTTCTTTCAAATATTTCCCTGTGCCTTCTAAAATTTGACCATAACAGACCACATGTTCCTATAGAGCCACTGTACCTCAGGTTCCTCCCTCCCTCTTTCCAGGAGGGCACAGGGAGGAGAAAGAGTACAATTAGACTGTTTTACAAAAGGTGTCCCTGGTTCACACTTACACTGCTCTACAGCTACTTGGTGAGATCAGTAGGAACTAGAAGGTTATTAGTGACTTGGAATTTAAACAAGTATCAAGTGAGAAAGCCCCCACTTCATCTACACTCTTTGAATACCTTTCTTCTTTGGGTTGGGCAAACACTCCTTCTCCTCTTTGACTGCGGTCCTGCTACACTTTATCCGACAGAAGAAGGAACGTCGAGCACCAGAGTTCAGCCGAGCTGGTCCAGCTTGGAAATCTGTGTGGACTTGCAAGCCAGCTTACAAAGATTTAGTAAAGTAGTTTAAAAAAAACAAAATCAAGCAATAAAACTTCAGAAAACAAGATGCTTGCTTCATTTACCTCCCAAGCACATTCTCCTTTTTAGCTGCCTAAATTTTGTCCTTACAATTAAAAAAGTCTAATAGTTTAAATAGGGCAAAGAAAACATGATTGACAGAGATTCCAAAATTAGAAAGAACTACTAAACTATTTTTAAACCCTTCTTGATATTCTGAATAGTATTTTACTACATATGCTTTATAAGCTTTCAACTTGTATTTGGTACAGGGAAGAACTGCAAAGATGCTTGTAAAAGCCAGCTATAAAATAGGCATTAGCTGCACAGTACATAATGCTTTCCTTATTAGCAACAACTGCAAACAAAAGGAGGTTTGGTTACATTGGGATTGACACTTAGCATTTTCAGAGAAGACAGTGATTCTTGATATTGAAGTATTTTATCCCATGTTCGACTACATCAGGTCTTTTGTATTGACAAGACCTAGCAAATACAAGAAAAAAAAGTAGTATGCTGGTAGGAAGAATGTCAGACCACATCTTGGTAAATGCTTAACAGTGATTTCAGTAATCTAACAGAATTTCAGTAATTCTTATGATCTAAAATCAATCCTTTCTGGGCTAGCTTTTCAACTGTAAATGCATTTTAAGCAGCAGATATGCATTCAAATGTTTGTTTCATAGAAATACCTCAGGTATTTCTATTGTTCATCCATACATCCATACAAACACCTGAACACATCCTGACTAACAATTAGATTCATTAACATCTCTTGAAAAAATCTGAGCACGTTCAGCTCTGACTTACTTCTGCCATCTACGAGCTTCTCCCTAGGCGAGACATCCGACGAAGAAAGTTGCTCCTTAACTTTTGCAACATCTTTTGGATGTAAGTAATCAAATAAACTTTGTCCAATTAAACTGGCCTATTAAAAAAAAAAACCAAAACAACAAAACCCAGAAGAGATGAGAATCAGACCATTTTGGAACAGGACTCCTCCACACATTACTTATCTCAGGAAAACAACTGTCTACACCACTAAAAAAAAGTCAATACCACAGTTACTCCAAACATCAATATTTTGATTTACATTTGTCATTGTTTAATATAATTTTTATTTAAAAGGGTAGTAAAAACCGAGTTTGTTACTTCCCTTTGAAAAACAGCAGATTTAGGTGGAGATTAAACAAGTTCTGTATAACCAAATGCTTTATTTATGTAAATAATGCAATTCCTGATCCTAGCCAAAGAAAGTTATGCACAAAGTAACTCTCAGGTTATTGGGGAAGGAGGGAAGAAATAGGAAGTAGGATGAAATATTCAACTACCTAATGACTCTGAGCTGTAATTTGGTTGGACAAACTGGCACCACTGAGCCAGGAGCAGGCTGGAAGAAGGGGTCAGCTCACTACAGCACTCCTCAGTAGAGGATATTTACAGGGATGTCTCCAGCTGGGATGCATTCTACCTGCTCACGCTGTTTATCCCAAGTAACTGACCTGCTGCACCACTTTCTTTTGGAACAGGAAGGAATTCTCACAGAAGTGGACTGGTTTGGGTTTTCCACTGCTTACCTTCAGCACAGCAGCCAAATCAAAGGATAGAAAGGAGCTGTGTTGACAAGCTCTAGACTCAAACTCCTAACACCCAGCCTCTTGCCTTTTCCCAGTCCCCATCCAATCCTAATGCAAAGGGAAAATGCTGAGTGCTGCTGAGACAGGCTAACAGCAGCCTTACCAAAATATACAGGTCTAACAAACCAGATTAAGCTGCAGCATGGGATTCAGAACCTAGAACAATTCCCAAATAAGCTAATAAACCCATGGGTTTTATTAAAGTCGGTCATGTCCTCTGAATCTCCTTCTCTGGAATAGAGGAGATCTTAAGGGTCTGGAAGTAGGTATGTCTAACATGAGTGACTCCAGAAAGGCACTTTTAGTTCTTGAGCAAAATCAGTGTAGAAGTTTTTAAAAAATTAACTCTGCTTGAAGCTTATTTCCCTAGGATGATTCATTTCACTTTAATTAAAAAAGATAGTTTTGCACTTAAAGAAAAAAAAAAGAGATAAAAATAAATCTATGAAAGAGTCCAGATTGGTTATCCGTACACTTATAAAGAAAATGAAGATAGCACAAATGGTTTCAAAGTTACAAAAGTAGACAGATGGCAGCACTAACTGTTTTAGCCTCTGTTTGTGAAACAGAAGTCATTGATACTGGAACAAATTATCATCTCTTGATTATTTGTGGTAATTGCCCATGACGTTAAACGTCAGCTAATGGAAGGTACTTCTGTTTTCCTTATTTCCCTTATTCTACAGGCTAAGCTGGCTCCCATTCAGTTTGTTTCAGGTTAAGGGTGCACACTCAGTTATTGTGGATGATGGGTTACATGGTGCATCCGAGCATAAAGGCATCACCAAGGAAAGCTTTAATTAACTTCCACTGCTGAACTACCCATTTTCTTGGCCTAAAAAAACCTTCCAAAATCACTTCACTAGGTGAAAGAAAATCACTTGCACACAGAAATTAGGACATCTTCGAATTATTCCTTCCCCTCAGACTGGCAGTTTTTTTAAGGATGATCAGCTGAAATCTGGTGCTGTTCCTCAGGTTGGGAACACTGACTGTACTTGCCCATATTTTCTGACACGATATTCAGCTTTATTCTGGATAAGGTTAAATCAAAGAAATTCCAAGAAATGATACACAAAGACTGGTCTGATGTAATACAGAATAAAATATAAAAATTTTAAAATTTCTAAGAAAATGCAAGGTAAAAGCAAACAAGAAACAATAGCCACCTGATCATAATTAAGTATTTTGCAAACTGATTCAGAGACAAACAGAATTTTTCCTCTGTTGCATCCAACCACAAACAGGAATCCATCTGCAGCCTGAAAATATAAAGATACTGTCTTTAAAAGCATACAATTAAAATAAACAATTAATATTAATGACTACAAGGAAGCACACTTCTAAACCTGATTTTTAAAATTAAATACAACAAAGCTGGAGAGGGACAAGAGGAAATGGCTTCCCACTGACAGAGAGCAGATTTGGATTAGGTATTAGGAAGAAATTGTTCCCTGTGAGGGTGGTGAGGCCCTGGCACAGGCTGCCCAGAGAAGCTGTGGCTGCCCCATCCCTGGCAGTGTCCAAGGCAAGGCTGGATGTGGCTCTGAGCAATCTGGGATAGTGGAAGGTGTCCCTGCCCATGGCAGGGGTTGGAATGAGATGAACTTTAAGGTCCCTTCCAACTCAGGCCTTCTGTGATTCTATAAAAAAAGCAATTAAGATTGCAAGGACCAAATGAGGCCTTCAGCTACACACAGCTGAAGTTTCTTAACACAGCTTTGGCAAAAGTCCAGCTGCAAAATAGCTTCTTTTGGGAGCCATTTACAGATCTGGGCAAAGCATTATTGCAGCAAAGGGAGAAAACCACAAACCTAGCTGTGAACGAGGTGTGTGGGTTTATGATGAAGTGTGCAAACAAGAGGAAAGATTTTATTCCAGGTATTTTCTGCACCTTTTTTGAAGCACATCTTTAAAAATGCACATGAAGGAGAGCCAACAACTGCAAGGATGTTTATGCATAATTGGCAGCATTTTCTGCAGTTGCATGGAGATTGCAGTAATGGATGTATTGAACAGGCAGCCTGTACACAGATCATTGTCCCTTCCAGGGCTGCTGCCTGCCATGCTCCCAAACCATCTCTGCACACCTTCATGAAAGCCTGGGTAGCACACAGAGTTTATAAACCAGCACAACAAAACACCCGCCTGAAGGAAAAGATGGGAGGAAAAGCACTGTCCAACTTAAAACTCAAGCTTTAACAAGGACATGATTTATCTGAGAGTTTCCTTCCACTCACCCTAAGGATTAACTGTCGCAGCTCATCATCCTTCAAAAACGAAGGTTTATACCGGACCTCTGAGTAGGAGCTACTGGAACCTGGGAAATGGATTATTCATAGAGATCATGTCAAAAGTTACATTTTAAATTCACTTTTAGCAGAGTTATACTTGTTATGTCTTTCAGAATTTTTCTCTGTGAGACCCCAACAGCTGAATTAAAAAAATAATTCAACGTTCTAGAAATCCTAAAAATAAAATTAAAACAAACCTCAAACACACACTGGTAATGAAAACAGACACATAACCATATTTTTTCTTGCCCTTTACTTAACACAAACCAAGGAAACTTCTGTTCAGATATCATTAATGTACTGCTAGAGAAATGGTATTACGAGAACTGAATTTTCTAGAAAAATTTCACAGGTATATTTCAGACCTCTTAACTAAATTCTCTTTGCTGAAACTGAATAATTCCAATATTATCAATTATAATTATTATAATAATATCATGAAGCATTATTAATGAAGCATTAATAATGCTTCATTAATACTATAAGGCCAACAATCAAAAACCCAGACTATTGTAGTTAAATCAAATGTCTCACTAAATTTAGTGAGACTGACTCACTGCATGTACTGTTCTAGCTCCCATGGCAAGTACTCTAAAATAATTTTTGTCCATTACATTTTTATCCATTAAATTTTTACAATTTTTTTCTTGTTACATTTTTTGAGATAATTAGCAGTTGAACATTTCAGCCAATTTCATCATTTGCTATAACTCCACATAGTATCTTGTATCCTCTTAAACCATTTGTTTTGAGGTAAATATAACTGTGCTGGGTGAAGTCCAGTTTTCACACAATATTGTTAAAACACAAATGCTTGAGCTGAAGATTTCTTGTTTAAACTGCAAGTGCAGTTACTGCCCTGCTGGTTTGTCACACTATTTCTTCATGCAAAACTCTCAGTCTGCTTGGGCCTTTAGAAAACACTCAAAACTCTTTACACCTAAGCCATTCTCTGATTCTGTTACTGTCAAGGTAGCAACATAATTAATTTTCTACTCTTCTTTGACCCAAAACTAACTGGTTCTCATCAGATCTATTTATTTATAATCAGTGGGTTTTGCAATGCAGAGGGTCTTTGATCTTTGCTTAGTTGACCAAATTATTATTCTGAAACAGTGGTGCCAAAACCCCCAAATATTGTGTGCAGCTGATAGACTGCAATAGGCAACTTGTATGTAGATATATTTTTTCGGGGGGGAGGAAAAAAAATACCCCAAAACCTAGCAATAGCAAAAGGAGAGCAAAGAGTATTTCCTGGGTTGACCCCTACACTAAACCATTCCCTAAGATCCACAATTAACTTTGCTATCTGAGGCTATGAGAAGTTTCTGTTTCTTGGTACTCTCAGATATGTGAGGGGTTTTAAGACTTTAATGTAATCAAACTCATTGGCCATTTTGTTAAAGTATGTTCTGTCTTGCAGCTTTCCTTTTGATTCCTGTACTTTCTAAACAGAATCAAGAAGTGACCCAAGAGCAAGGCATGCCCTGAGCAGACAGAAAATATCAGACACTGAAGGGTGGCTTTTTTTCTGCTATACTAAGCAAAAATTTAAAATTAAGTTCTGACAGCTACAGACATGTACATTTAAATGAGGAGTAGACTCGGAACTAAATACAGGAAGGAAATGTAAAATAAAATACACTTGGTTTATTTAAAATCCAGGAAGATACACACTATGACTAGAACAAGGATTTACAGGGTGAAGTTTCCTAAAACTCACCTTTTAAAGACTTCAAGTGCTGCACAGCCATCCGTAGCACTGTGAGTTTGTCCAGTTTTCGGGCCATGGGATTGCACTGTGGTATCATGGCAGACAACTCCTCTATCAAATTATTCATTTTGTCTCTTCTTCTTTTCTCTGTTTGACTGTGAGCCTCCCTAAGAAGAAAAATTCTTTTTTACAAAAGATTATGGACAAGATTTTCACCACAATATTCAATTCAGTTTTGGGAATGGAACTATCACAAGTACTACTGCACTGAAACAGTTTTTCCTATGCTACTTGTATTGGACAATTGAATGGGATTCACTTCAACAAAGATGAAATGATCCCAATAATGATGTGAAATACTGAGGAGAAAAGATATCTCAAGCAACAATTTGATTATATTTGGCAGGAACAAGAGGTTATGAAGACTTAAAAAAGTTAAACCCTTCTTGCAACCCTTGCCATGCAAGTGATGACTTGGACATCACAGTGTATCCCAGAGAACTCCTGATGTCACTGGGAATCCCTGGAAGACATTCCTGCTCCCACCTCTGCCTGGCCTGTGTAACTGAGATGGGGTGTTCATTCTGCTGCCTTTTATAAAACCCCACAGCAATAAACATTACTTTTACACATCCTTCTAAGAGATGGAGTGGAAACTGAAAGAAAAAGCTGTGCCTCATTCAATTTACCAGAAGTATGTCAGAAAGCTTTCCCTTTCCTGGTAAGGTGGTACAAAGGCTTTCAGCCTTTGGGCTGTCTCAGGTTTCATCTCTTGGTAAGCCTCTCAAGAACTCAGCCACAGGAAGAACTTCTCTTCTTGGCCAGTTTTCATCAGAAAACTCCTTCTAGAGCACACAAATGCACATCACAAGTGTATTTATAGCTCAGGTCATCTTTTCTTTGCTTCTTTCTAGTGCAGGATGTCAGCTTTTCAGCCCATCTCCTCCCCTTTAAGATCCACCAGCAGATCAAGGAAAGTTTAATTCACTCTCTTCTTCCTCACCCAGAAGACAAGCCAGCCACTCAATTAAAACCCAGATGATTTTTCTTTCTGATTGAGGCCAGACACAGCACTATAGTTATGCAAAATGAGGAAGAAGTTTTGGTTAATTGATCTCCAAAACTTTTCCTGCAACAGAAGTTATTAAAGGTAATAAAGTTAACTACACCTGGCCTGTTGAGAAAGAACAAAGTACAGTTTTAAAGATCTACTTGTCCACTATTTTTATTATTTTTTCAAAAAAAATGAATGCCTTCACCACACAATTAATTCTGGGTCATTCTGCCAAGCATTCAGCTTTTCTCTCTCTAAAGCCTTTTCTTAGATTTAATTTTTTTGGTTATGCTCAGACCTATGTGTTCACCCAGCTCTTCCTTTATGTCAGGTAGGAACAATCAAGTCATATCCTGTGTTTGCTCCTTGAACTGTGAACCTCAGGAAGACAGATACAAGCATTCCAGGAAAGGGAACAACCTTCCACATCTCTGAGGGTCAATAAGGAGTTATAAAAAACTGAACAGGTGGGTGCAGAAATTCAGGGGATGACTGGATGATTCAAAAAGCCTTCTGTTGCTTGCCCCAGCCCCAAAGGGGAAGGGAGAAAAGCCAAGTTCCCCAATGAGCTTGAGACAAGAAACACTGGAAGGAGATAACTGATAAGCAAACCTCCAGAGACCTTTGTACTGATTCTTTTTCCCTCCAACTAATGAACCCAAAAAGTAGGGAAAAAAATTAACAATACCACATAAAAGCCATTAAAGCAATGTAAAACAATCTTACAGAGCAATCTGTAGAAGAATCTCTGTGAAGAAAAAATAATTTTGAAGTGAAACTGTAAATGTATCTTGGAACACTTTAGTTTCTTTAATTTTGTTGCAATTACAGGAACACTTCATAATTACTAGCTAGCATACTATATAAATAATACTTCTGACAGCATGCTGAGTGGATTATGTATTTCTGGTTTGACATCTCTGCTCACATGAAAAATGAAAGACTTATTTTTAAATCGACTTCATAGTGCAGCTCTGGTTTTACTACGTGGCTTGTCTGTAGCTTAAAATATTTGTTGTTGTGGTCATACAACATTTCAAATCTTGCAAGTGCTCTATATGAATTTCAGTTGATGTGAATTCAAAGTTCAATGGCAAAACTTGAATAATTCCCCATACAAAAGCTTGTTCCAGAACAAGAAATCTTTGTCGTGCTTTAGCCAAATCCATTTCCATGTGGAATAAATTTTAAATACCTCCAGAAGCAGACAAATCTAGAAAAAAGAATTCTCAAATTGATACAGATGAAGGATCAGCTCCTTATACATGACTTGGGTGTACTGCATTTAATTCTCACATTAAAAACTTCAACCTCGTGTTTTTGCTGAACTATCTGAGATATCCTGCAGCAACTTCTATTAAAATTAGTAGCAAATAAAATCCTCAAGGAGGCTTTAAAAATTACCATGCATTTAGCAAGGAAAAGGAAAAGGAAAAGCTTACTGTTAAATATTGGATAGTTTTAATGAATGTTACCCACAAACTCATATTTTACTATTGTGAATCTCAGTATTCACTAGCAAGAAGTATTGCTATTGTAAATTAGTACCTGAAATCTTTTACTTTAACATGTTCTTCATCTTCACTCCTAGAAAAAACAAGATACAGAGCTTTACATTATGTATTTAATACTAGGCACTTCTTTCCTCCCACAAATTCCAGAAGATAGGAAATACTACAAATTTACTATGGCTCCAGCAAAAGCAAACCCACAAAATCCCTAAACCATAACTGACCTAGCAAGTGATGCATAACAGAAAGAGACCAAAGCACAACTTGCAATATTCACAGTTGTGTGAACATATTAAAGGGATATTTCATAATTACGGGGCTTTTTTTATTCTGGAGACAACAACATTATTGGAACATTCAAATAACTTAAGACTAGGCTTGATTTTATATTTTTTAAGAATTTTGAAAGAGATATTATCTATTTATCTTTTTATTTCTAATATCTTATTGTTGAATTATAAAATAAGCAATCCTAAATAACATTTCAAACAACCCAAAAAACCTAAGCTATTTCCCATACCCTACAGCAATGACTGGAATGTCATAAAGTAATAAAATTGTAAATGAACCACAGTCATAAGTGTCTGTACCACAATAAACACTCTGCAACAGGAAACCATAAAGGATTATTCAAACAAGGGCAATGAGCTTCCCTTCCCCTATGACCACTGCACTGTTCAGCACTCTTTGTGAAGAGCTCCAGAGCGTGGCCTTGGTACCATGAGGACCAAGAGGACAGAGGCCAAGCAGGCAGCAGCCATCTCCCATGAGGAAATGGAAGCAGGAGGATCTTGGAGATTACAGCTTTAGGAAAGCTGCTTCCCCCCCGTAACTGAGCACAGACCCCAGAGAGGATCCAGCAGCCAAATTAACACACAGTGCAGAATCTGGGATCTCACTGGGACCCAGCAATCTTCTAGACAGTCTGATAAACCCAAACAAGGGAGGAAGTTTAGCTCACAACACCCTAAGACTTTTATTCATCCAAATTGTTTCAGATTTAGACGAGTTAGCAATAACTAATATTTCCCTTCCATTTTAAAAGAAACTTACCAGATATATCCATATACTGTGAATTCCAGCTGAATTTACATTCTCTGACCATAGAGAAGAGGTAAGGAGGAGCCAGACCAGCTGCAATGCAGCATGTGCCCTATTAATTAACTTTCCTTCTCCCTCAGGAGCTCCACTTGGGGAAAAAATCTAGCACAAATTTGCTGCTCAAGCAATCAGTTCCAGCCTTCAATGGATTTTTATAGCCGTGGTCCGATAGCTGTGGTGTTGCTGATATGAATAGCTAAATTAAAACTATCTTGACTACATGAATAGAGGGTGAAATTCCACTTTGTGGCTATAATGTGGGTATACTTAATTGGTACTAGAAAGGACAGAATGGGTATTAATCAGAAAAAATAAAGAATACCACCTTTTCTCTACTTTCTTGATTTATTAAATATACTTCCCCATTTCTTCTAAAATGGAAGCAAATGTTTTAAAAGGCAGAAAAGGAAGATTTTTTGTCACACTTTCCATCACGAGCACCATGGAAAAAATGCACGAAGAAACAACCGATTTTAACCCCAAAGAAAGATTTTTACACTACCCTTGAAGCCATGTACCCAAGAGTGACTCCACTGCAGAAAGGGACCTGGAGGTGCTGGCTGACAGCAGGCCCAGTTTAAGGCAGTCAGAGGGCAAACCACATCCTGGGCTCATCAAACACATGGGCAAAGAGTTGATTATCCTGCTCAGGGTTGTTGTGCCTTCACCTGGAATACTGTGTGCACTTCTGGGCCCCAAAATATGAGAAGGTGTTTGGTGAAGATGTGAAGGTCCCTGAATGAATTCAGAGGAAGGCAACAAAGCTGATGAAAGGGATAGAAGGAATATCCTATGGGGAGTGGCACAGGGATTCCTGGTTCATCTAGTTTGGAGAAAAGGAGGCTGAGGCCACCTCCTTGGTCTCTGCAGCTTCCTGAGGAGGGCAAGTGCACAGAGAGGGGCTCAGCTCTTCTCCCTGGTATCCAAGGATAGGACACAAGGGAATGGTTTAAAGCTGTGCAGAGGAGGTCTAGACTGGACATTAGGAAGCTTTTTTTTCCCAAGAGGGTGGGGACACATTTGAACAGGCTTCCTAGAGGGGTGGTCAATGCTCCAGGCCTGTCAGTGTTTAAGAGGCATTTGGACAATGCCCTTTACAACGTGCCTTAACCTTTGGTCAGCTCTGCAGTGCTCAGGCTGTTGGACTGGATGATCATTGTAGGCCCCTTCCAAGTGAACAGTCTATTCTATAAGAACACTGCATGGCTACTTATAAAGAAATATTACCCAAGTAAGGTATCCAGATACAGAACAAGAAAGTGCAACAAAGTCATTATGTAATTAACAACCATCCTGGCACATATATTCCACAAAGGGTTTGCTTATGCTGCATAGCCACCTTGTAACAGCATTATTTTAACACAGTTATTATAGTTTAATTTAATTTAAAAAGTACTTTAAAAGGTTAAAACAACCAAACAAAAATGTTTACATTCACCAGTCCTGGAAGAATATGAGAGCTTTCCTTTGCCTCCCTAAGTCTTCTTATTGAACGGGTACTTCTCCCTCCTTCCCATTCTAAATTTCAATACTAACAAGTCTGGTAAAGCTGGAAGCAGAGCATCATCTTAGAAAGAACTATCAGGAACCCTTAACATTGGATGGACCTGTCCATCCTGTTCCTTAGCTGGATGTTTATCACCTTGTGCTTATCACCTTAGCTGGATGTTTATCACACACAGCTGCCCTTGGATGAAGCACTCCTCAAGAAACCCCACAGCTCATCGAGCCAAACAGCAAAGTGTGACATGTTCACAGAACTCAAACCAGAAATGGATTCATTCATAAAAAGTACCTTTTCTGAGGATCACCATCACCTTCAACTGTATCCCTGCAGAAACAGGTCATAAAGTAAGCAAAATGGAGTTTGAAGCAGAACAAGATGACTTGATAGACCCAAAAAGACAAAGTTACAGAAAAATTTTAATGGTAACTCCACTTGATTGGTTCTTTTCAGCAAGAACATTACTCTTAGAACTTAATTCCTATAAGCCAGTACTTTTTCAATTAATTTTTCAACTTGGACATTAATTTTTTTATCAGAGAGACCCAAACTTCAGGGAAACGCTACCGAGGAACCAACACTTTTACTGAATAGGTAGAAATCAACAAACGCTACTGAAAAAGAATGGAGACTTTTTTTTTCCCAGAAACGAACATATTGCTGGAGTTTTCAGTTATCCACATGATACACTTGAATCTCCAAGTTGACAATTACATCAACACCCACAGCACAGCTTACACTCTGTAGATCAATTGACTACATATGGAAGAAGCAGTGATTAAAGAGAATTGTTTTAATAACCACAAATACATGTAAATCTCCTATTCCCCACCTTTTTAAACATGGATTTTCCCCACTAGTTTGGAGATATTTTAGTGCACTACATCTGTACCTTGTGTCCCTTACTTCTGCCTGATTTACACAGCTTTGAACATATCAGTTTTTTGGTTAACTGGCATCTGTTTGGCAGTTACAGAACAGCATAAAACAGTTGACAGTGTCACCTCAGCAGTCAAGTATGACCCACTTAAAAAGACTGAGCACTACAAGAGGACAGTCCCCATTTTTAGGTCACAGGTCCATCTCCACATTTAAGGAAATGGCTGCTCCGGTCACTGAAGCAGCAGTTCTAGATCAGACAACTTAACCAGTAATCTTTGTTTCATGCTTGCAGGTAGAATTCTAGTATGTGCTTGGGAGACTTCAAGCGACTTAAGAACTTGCCTTTACTAGAAGGCAAAAAAGGAGGAAAAAAAAAATCAGCACTGAAATTTCAGCATTAGAGACACATTATCCAGACACCTCAGGCCAGGAAATGGCATTACAGAATCCTACACATATCCGTTGGATTTAAGGATTATTTTTTCTATTTTTAATAATTGGGGACTGTCAAAGAATACATTTGGAAGACATTGTAAATTTAATGGTAATAAGCAAAGGAAAGAGGGTTAGAAAGGAGGAAGGAAGAGAAAAAGGAAAGACAGTGAGCATGTTGCATACATAACAGATGAACATCTCGAATTTCGGTTGAGACACAGAGATTTGATTCACTTACTGGTTATCAGAATCACTTCCCTTGCGTTTCCTTGGAATGTCAGGCACAGCAGCGTTGAAAGAAGCGGTGGTGGCAGGCTTAGTGACTGGATTCATGAGGCTGGGCACTCCACAGGCAACGCACGGGCTCCCATCCACAGAGAACTGATCTGTCAAGGAGAATAAAGGCTCAGTGTCCAGCGAGAGCTGCATCACTGTGCATCCATTCTGATCCTCACCGTGACAAAAAGTTGTCTGTGTGTGGCTTCTGTGCCTCTGACACAAAAAGCCAAGGTTGCACTGCTCCAACCCAAGTCCAGCAAAGAGGGCACCACCTTCCCACAGTGCTGTAAGGATCTCACCAGCCCAACCAACACACCAAGGCAACATAAAAACAGCTCTCCCCTTACAAAACCTTGGCACTTAAATCCCCCAGCACCTCGGCCATCCTGCTGTAAAATCACCAGCTGTGCCATTTGTCAGCAGATCAAAATATCGTGCCTCAAACGAAATTAAAATTAAAAAATATATGGTGAACTATGTTTTTTAATCAAGCTGGATATCCAAAATATGGAAGTTTGCTATAATCACATTTCTGACATAAAATCCACAATTACACAGAACATCTGCCATGGAGGTTGGAAGAGTCCCAAAAAACTTGTCAAGTTCCCTTCACGATTCTCCTCTTAAGGAAAACTGTTGTTTCTGGGAAGGACAGAAGAGAAGGCACAAGCCAAAGGAATCCTAGCAACCCACTGGGAAAGGAGAACAGTCTCAAGGAACATAAGCACTATTACAGTGTTTTTCTGTCTCAACACAGAGCTATCACAAAGAACCACCCAGCTGATGTTTAGGCAAAGAGCCAGAATTAACTCTGTTTCAGCAAATGTAGGAGCTCCTTTAGGCTTCATGTGCCAGTGAGGACAGATGAGAGATTAAGAGATGTCATTTAAGGAAGTGAGCATCTCCTGCTTCTAGCAGGGAGCAAAAACCAAGAGGAGTACTTTGAAAATCCAGCAAGAAGAAAAACTGGACGCTTTCTTGTGAGCTTTCTCTCTTTTTTTAGCATCTGTGCTGTTTGTAATGTGCCAAAACAATGATACAAAGCATACTATTTTCCCCCCTCTTAGATGTAAACACATCTCACGCCAGAAAAATGACCTTCTAGGTTTTTATTTGGTGTTGGAATACCGCTCTGGAGAGTTAAATGAAAATAGGCTAATACTTGAACAACAGCTTGCCTGGTCTTCCACTAATCCTCTCTCTATCAAATCAGACAACACAAAGTCAGCCCCTGTTTTATTTTAGAAAGCTCTTTAACTCATTAAGTCACACAGGAAGTTTCAAAAAAAGAGGTGGAAACAAGAATCAGTAAATACTTGACAAATAAGTGACAACCTTTGGACATTTGCAACAGCAAGAAAATTTACTTATTTCAAATACACATCACATTCAAATTGGGGATGTTAAAATATATTAAAAGAAATTACATGATAAATATTGTAAGGACACAGTGGTAGATGTCTGAAATATTTTTATGATGAGTTTCCCTAAAAGTCTCGTTTTATATTTCTGTTATTAACACAATTACAAAACAAACAAAAAATGCCGACAAATCCAAAGGAACTGTTTATTTAAAAGGAGTAGTTTTAATTCGCCCAGGTCACAGCATCCTGTAATTACTGATTAAGCTATTGAAGTATAATCAGTCTTGATGAATATTCATAAAAGAGTACTTACTAAACAGCAACCTACATGGTTCCAAGACAAGAATGCCTTCAGCACAACAGATCCTTTTGTCCTGGAACAAAGCAGGACAGCACAGACCCACTGACCTAAATACTGCTCAGCACACAGATGGCCAGCCTGCTTTCGGAACACTTCCCTTTAAAGGAACAAAATCCAAAGCCTCTCTTACAGGTTTTCCAATTTATCTTCAATATTATTAAACAAGTATTTTTTTTTTCATTATTCTTAACTGAGAAAACAAAATCTGTTCAGATTACCAGTCATAGTGACCTATTAAGAACTTCCACACTACAATTATTAGGTGATAAATTGAATCCTTAACATTATCTCTGGGACAAACTAAATGCCAGTAGGATGGGTGGCTGATCTTGGACAAAAATATAAGGCTAAGAATCTGTACTGATCCTTGACATGCTCAGCACGCAGCTTATATTCTTTATATACATATATATATATATATTCTTAAAAAACCCACAAACCAAACCCAAACCCCCACCAACAATGCAAAAGAAAACAAATAGAGAAATAAATTTAAAGCTTCAGAACAACCAGGCATAGTATAACAGTGATTATGTGGAGTTTAACAGGAGAGAGCAAATCTTTTTAATAGCTATCACTCACTGAGCAAGAAGTGGGCAGAAACAGCTCCTAAAGCCAAGGCAGCTTTGAGAAGTCAGGAAGGGTGATGGAAAATAATCTCTGAGGGCTCCATAGCAGCCATCATTATGATACTGGCTGATTCCAGGGGGCTCACTCTCTCCCTGGAGAGTGTCCCAGCCTTGTGTAGGCTGTGATGAAAGATTTCTTTCCCTCTCTGGCCATACCACTTCGGGAGAGCTGGATAAAGGATTTAAAAATCTTTGGGTTCACAAAGAGAATGGTCTAGAATGTACCCCGATACCCAGGGTGGGCTTCTATGATAGGAAAAAGTTGGATTTTTACCTGTCATTTGAGCTGGCTGAATTTCTTATACTTGTATTTCCTGTGAGCATTTTCATACCATTGACATCAAAACCAAACACCTTTAAAAACACATGAAGCAAAACGAAATATTTCCCAATTTCATAGCACACTTGCTTCATGAAACATAGTATCTAGAAAGACCAATCTTTATTACAAGTTGATGTTTCTATAAAACCAAAATCATTAGTCAATTTTAAAACTACTAGAAACAGTTTAAGACAACTAGAGATGTTTAGTTTTACCACCCTAAAGGCTATTACTTACACTAGTCTGGTTTGCAAGCCAAATAAAATTCCAGCTGAGAAATGACATTTTTATTACTTCTTATTCCAATGCTAATGCCCTAATGCTGATAACCAGATTTTAATGGCAAGTGAACAGTTCCTCAAATATGTGTCTATTATGATGTCTGTCTCTCAGCATTAAGCTGATCTATATTAAAAATCAAAAATATTTTTAAAGCATATTATGCACATTGGGACAGATGAAAATAATGAGAATAATACAGGAATGCCACCACTGGAATCATTCCCTCTGTGAAAAAGCAAAGACCATCCAAACAGTAAAAATATATCTGGGAAATAGCTCCTTCCCAGTAAGTGTATCAGAAACAAAAAACCTATTAGTTCTACACTAATTTTAGTGTATTTCATAATTGGGCAAACAAAATAAATAAGGGATGGTTATCAACATACATTTCTCATAACATCCGTGTACAAGAGCATCCCCTATTCTTGTGTTTTCCTACATGGAAAAGAAATAATAATTAGAATTGAATAATAGAGTCCCCAAGGGGTTGGCAAAGAAGTGAACAATTGCAAAGGAGCTGCACAAAATTGCTGTTTGGGGGGAGATATAAAACAAAATCAACCATTTTCCTGTGTCAGCAAAGTTCCTGTGTCAATCCCATGCAATGCATTGAGAAACAAGGCTTGGGAGACTACACATTTTCCAATTACTGACAATAATATTTTCTAATCCCATGCCACATTCCTGAGCTGTTTTCTCCACCAACAGTTTTAAGGTTTTCAATCCCTAAGCAAACAAAATCTATTAGAAAAGGTTTATGGCCAAAATCCACCAGCCACAAAAAGGGAAATTCATCTGAATCAATAATGATGTCCACAACTGAAGTAGCCATTCTGGTCCCTCTCAGAGGGAGGAAGACATTTCTAGGGTGATTCATCTCTCCCCAGAATAGATTCCTACATTTGGCTAGATGAAATAAAACAGTTCTAGGGTGATTCATCTCAATCTAAAATAGATTCCTACAGTTGGTTAGATGAGATGCAGCCCAAGAGTGCCTATCTCTAGTCAGTAATTACACAGGGACCAAAGGAACTGGCTCAGACTTGGACATCTAAAGATAAATGAGGTGAAACCCACCCCAAGTACAGAAATATCACACAATTCTTATAACAGCCACAGATGGCACCTGTTTGCATTGCATGCAACAAGTTCAAGCCCAAGACAGTCTTTCAGAATTATTGCCCTAATTACACACTAGCTCAAGACCACTCACCCCTAGCAAGGTTAGCTCTTCTGTCTAGGTTTGCAGGATACATATTAGCACTCCAAAAATCAGCAGGCAGATATAAGTCATGTAGTATTAATAAATTAATTAATGAATTAAAAGAGCTGTCAGTCAGCCCTCATTTAGCCAGTTTAAAAAAGAACATCCAAATTCAGCTATCAAGATATTCCAGTAAAATGGGCTTGAAATAAAATAGCATTTGGTGACACCTTCCATAGTCTGGGAATAAGTGAGACTTGGAGAAATGTGGCAGCTCTGCAGCTGCCTAAATTAATAATATGTTAACACTAGCACAACCTTTTCAAAAAGAGGGAACTTTTAATCCAGCTTCCTATTTTGAAACACTTTCAAAGGAAAGGAGAAGAAAGAAGCTGCTTTGAATTTAGATTTCTAAGATCATGGACACCACAGACTATTAAAATGTGTATTTTCCAAAGGTATGTTCCTGGTATGCACAAAACCCCTCACCTAGGGTTTGCCAAGTTAAAAGAACTCCAGATTCTGGTAGAAGTGAGCGTGAAGTGGCACCTGAGGGTTGTGCTGCCCAGCCAGAGGAGTTACTTTTAGATCATAAAGTTCTGTCATAATTAACATGGTTTTTGGGGGTTTTTTTTGTTTGTTGGGTTTTTTTTTAAGATGTGAGATGGAGGCATGGAGCAGCTCTGCTGTGAGGAAAGGCTGAGGGAATTGGGATTGTTCAGCCTGGAGAAGAGAAGGCTTTGGGGTGACCTCATTGTGGCCTTGCAGTGCCTGAAGGGAGCCCACAGGAAAGATGGAGAGAGACTCTTGGCAAGGGCCTGGAGTGACAGGACAAGGGGGAATGGCTTCATACTGACAGAGTCAAATAACTCTACGCCATGTAAATTGCTTTATTTTACTATGGCGTTACTTCTCTAAAATTTTAGTTTATTTTAATGAATTCTTGCTGCAGATATTCATTAGAGAGCATGAAAACTACATCTATAGCCTATATACATACAGTAGTGCATGAGAAAGAAAGTTACAGGTGCTGCAGTATCAATTTAAGGTCCTGCACATCTGAACACCGATAAAACTAAGAACCATCTTTTCTACACATGGCTGAGCATTGTACTAACTATTTCTTTGAATTTATTTCTTTTAGACCTTTAAAATAGGTCATGAAAAGCATCTTCAGACTACTTACAGCAAGTCTGGCATCAAGATCATTGCCTGCAGTACCTCTTATTGAAAGGTGGGGCAACAATCTTGGGAATGAAGTTCTGAAAACAGTAGAAATGTATGAACTAAAGCAGCTTATTCTTTCCCCAAATTTTGTAAGCATGTGTAATGCAGGAGCAAGATACAGAGAATTCAGTAATGAAACCATCTTATGAACAACACTATACAGAGAATAAACTCTTATATGTTAAGAACATTGGATTTGGTTTTAATCTCACAAAATGAAAAAAAGAAAAATTATAATACTTGGAATTATAGACATTTAAATCAAATAATAACACAGGCAACTGATTACTCTCTGCTTCTATTTTTACTTATTTTCATCACCTGGAAGAGAAACAGTCAAGAATCACAACTTACCAGCTAAACAATACATTTACTTAACAGATTTCAAACACCAGATATTTGGCCAAAGCTATTAGTGTATTAAAAAGTATAATAAAGCAGGAACCAGCTAATGAAAAGATAGTCCCCAAGGCCTTGAAAGGGTACCCTGCTTTCCCAGGCACTTTCATGTTCACACCAGGTAGAAAGCACTGATAGGAATCGGGAGTCTCATGTATCATAGTTCATTTCTGCAAAAAAAAATCCAAACAAAAAACAAACCACAAATCCTCTCCAATTATATACTCCTAGAGGAATGGTGGGTAGTTGTTTTCTTGTAAGTTTTGGAATCATATGATTGCAAAATGCTGAGTCCTATCAAGTTAGCTGCAGAGCTTCCATGGTTTTAGCTGGCCCTGCAGTCCAAACAGGGAATTTTCAACAGTTCACAATAATTCACTTCCAAAATCACCCACCAAATTATTTCTTCTTACAATGAGTTTGATTCTTGGATGTGAACTGTCCAGTTTAGAGTTTGTTTTTCATAATGTGCAAATGTACCAACAATAAGGTGTACACTCAAGTAAAACAAAACAATCTAAAAACCATTAAGCAGGTAACCTTAGTGTGGTCCTATTCCACAATTAAGATATGTTTATCTGAAAAATAAAGAAATCCAAAACTTATTTCTTTAAAACCAACTAAAAAGAACAAGTATAAACATAGGTAGCAAAAGAAAGCAGGGAGGGGGATTTATCTCACAATAAAACATGAAAGCCTATGGTTCACTGATTTCCCAAATCTACTTGTAAAAGGAAATGTCTGTGTATTTGGAGGTTTCTTCACTTTGATGATTTTCTCTCCTTTCAGTACATGCATGATATAGAAACAATAAATCTTAAGTTTTAAGCACAGTTTAGCAGACTGCAAAAACCCTACCAAAAAACCCACCACCGGCAACACTTTGTTTTCAAACACTACATTATTTGCCACAAAATTTTACAACAGTATTTAAATAATCAAGCAGCACAGACAGGAACACGTCAAGGATTTCAGACAACCAGGATCCCCACCTACATTAAAACACACATAACCCAACAGGCATTTAGAAAACAACTACTAAACCTAGAAGAATTGGTGCTAAGTTACACAGAACTGCAGTGATGGCTCAGGAGGGACTGGATCACTTCTGTTTCCCCACACCCCGTGCAAAACACTCCCTTCTCCTCGGAGAGGGGAAGCACCGTACTCGTTTCCAAGCAGGAACACGAGCAGCAGCTGGTGGTTTACAACCAGCCTTGATTTAGTACCAGAAACTTATGATTAAAAACAAGGAAAGATCAAACCTTGGTCGCCATACAAGCGTGGGCATGAACACACACACACACAGAGAAAAGCCAAAATCACTATACCTAAAATACTAAATTATGTTTACCTAAAAAAAAAAAAAAAAAAATCATACTAGAGTTTTAGGAAGGCAAGGCTAAGTGTGTACCAGAAACAGTGAACTACAAACTAAGTTAAAAAACAAACAAACAGAGATTTTTAGTGCACATTGCATCAGTGCGATGACACATCTGTCACAGCAATACAGCACACAGTGACCATTACACAGGCGGATGCCAAGAGGACGGTGCCAGGCTCTTTTCACTGCTGCCCAGTGACAGGACAAGGAGCAATGGACAAACTAAACGCAAGAAGTTCCACCTCAGGGAGAGGAAGAACTTCTGTACTCTGAGGGTGGCAGAGCCCTGGAGCTGCTGCCCAGGGAGGGCCTGGAGTCTCCTTTTCCGGGGACATTCCAAGCCCACCTGGACACGCTCCCGTGTCCCCCGCTCCAGGTGACCCTGCCTGGGCACGGCAGTGGACTGCGCGATCTCCAGAGGTCTCTTCCGACCCCATTCCGTGATTCTGTGGTTTCCGTATGAGCGCTCCAGGTACCTCCATTGAACTCCACTGAGCGGGAGCAGCGAGCGAGGAGCGCCCAGCGGGAATTAGACATAAACCCGAGCGGCCCCGGAGCGGCACCGGGCACAGGACCAGCCCCGAGCGCCCTCACGGAAAGACGGGCAGTGCCCCACGGGCACCAGCCCC
The DNA here is from genome assembly GCA_013397115.1 of Edolisoma coerulescens. NCBI lineage: Eukaryota > Metazoa > Chordata > Aves > Passeriformes > Campephagidae > Edolisoma > Edolisoma coerulescens. The sequence continues at coordinate 1,284,749 of VWZW01004014.1, read as the reverse complement.
ACAACAACACCCGCCCGTGCCACATCACCGAGGCGGACGGACAGACAGATAAACAGACAGACAGGCAGGCAGGCAGGCAG